>CM021101.1:854819237-855309245 GCA_007115665.2 Sequoiadendron giganteum
GATAGGTGATAATCCACCTACTCGACCACCTCTCCTACCTCTTCATCCTTGCCTACCACCACCTCTTCCATCATCACCACCACCCCTACCACCACCTCTGCCACCACCTCTACCTCTACGCCGCCCTCTCGGCCCTGTACCTCGTCTCTCTACTGGTGTTGGCTGGTTTGGATCTGTATAAGGAATAGGACAATGCTCTACCCACCATGTGTCATAACCAGTTGTTGTCCTTGGATTTGCCGCTCCACCTCTCCACCCCCACTGTAAAGGCTATAACACCTAAATCTCTGCCTCTGCAGTAGCCACTAGTATCATAGGCCCCCAGTGTGGAACCTCTCTGGAAGATCGAGCAAACTCTGCTCTACCTCTAGGCTCATCCTGAACCTCCCCAAACTGTCTCGAAACCCACTCAGGCAGGTGTGTCTCAATGATGTGTACACTCAAAACAGTCCTACCAATCAAATACTGTGTCTGCCTATAGTAGGTCAAATGCTTGTCCTCATCTGACCATCTCTCACAATCCATGTATGGCCTCCATGTGAACTGAGTCAATGTATCCAGTGCATGTCTCCAATAACCTGTGTCTCTAACATGACTCTAAGTAATTTTTCCCGTATACCAGAAAACATAAGGAGATCTAGCCTCTCGCTCTGCAGTAATAGGAGGACGAAATATAGCAATACACTCTCATGCCCAAACCATGAGAAGAGTAGTACCACAACTCATAGATTGTGCGTCTCTATACACTATATCATGTAGATGGAAATACAACATGCCTAATAAACAGGGACCCCAGGCATACACAACCTCTCTCTCTAACATGCTCACAAGCATCTCTCCCCACCCAACAGGAAATTCATGACCTCGCCAGTCAGGAAGAACTACCCCTCCAATCAATGTACATAGGATGCAATCAATCCTCTCGTACCTGTCATCCAAAACCTGCCATCTAATCTCATAGTGCTCTATCCCTAAGCTCCTAATGTCATCATACACATAGAATCTAGTGAGCTCACTAAATCCACACTGGGTATCGTACATAACCCACTCTCCTCTAATAGATAGTCTCAAAATCCTGTAAACATCCTCTAATGTAACTGTCGCCTCCCCAGTCGACAAATGGAACGATGAAGTCTCTGAATGCCATTGCTCGCACAAAGCGGTAAGCATACCTCTGTTTGCATGAATCGTGGGCATAGATAGCACATGATGAAGTCTGAGTCTCCAAAGTAATCGTTTCCCTGCACTAACCAACCGAGCTCTCAGCTCAAAAGTATCGGGTCATGTCTCCCAGGTATAAATGGGATCTAAAATAACCTGTATAGTGCATTTCAACCATGATGTCAAATGTCATTTTTTTTACAAAAAAATTATCAGATTATTTTACCAGCCAAATGCGGTTCACAGAATCACTTGCGTTGCTATTCTCCACATGCGTTGCACAAAATAGCATTTGCGTTGCTTATCTCACATGCGTTGCCAAATTACTCAAATTCACACCCAAGCAAATGCGATTCAAAAATTTCAAATGTGGTGCAAATCATTTTGCCTACCTATATGCATATGCATTTCATAATATCACTTGTGTTTCACTATCCTATATGTGCCTACCTAAAACACAAATGTGATGCAGCATGACATGTGCAGTGCACTAAAATACATTTGCATTGAATGCCTAAATGACCTAAATTAGCCTAGACGTCTTTTTGCAAATGCGTCGTTCCACAAGCAGATGTGTTGCACACGAACGCATATGCGTTGAATGCGAAAGACCGCATGTGCAAAATAATTTGTAAGTGCCTAAAACTACGTGCAAAATTAACTTTCAAGAGCTCGTTTTAGGGTACATACTGGGGGTCCTGCGTCAGCTGGCCATCTGAATGTCCGGATCCAATATCCACGATGCGCAGTGTAGGGAATTGGAGACATCTTCATCCAATACTCAGAGCAAATTTCTCAATTCTTCAACTCTTCCGAGTGCAAATTAATTGGTTTTCAACCTAATTTCTATTTATACCTAGGGTTTGGCTGGCATTTCTTCTGACCTTATCTATTGGTCGCTTAACCTTCCAACTTCTATTGACCCGTACAAATCCCTAACACTTCCAAATTCAATTATGTCAACTCCATAGCATTTCTGACTATCAAATTCACTTATCGGGAATATTTCCTGATCTTTTTGAAGTTTTTCAAAAATTTGTCAATTTTCCCGAGGGGGCATACCCTTAACCTGTTTCATACTAGGGCACGATCGGGGCATATTTTCTTTGACACAACGCTGAAATGACATTGTATTAAAGAGGGGAAAACTGTAGACACCGAAAATTGGTCTAGGCCTACGAGTACCACTTTCGACATAATTTTCTATTATCCATGGTCATGATTAAATAATGTTTATTATTTAATTACCTATCTAAACACGTATTTCCTCTATTAATTAAATACCCCTTTTAATTATTTAATTAATTCATTATGACCTCTTATTCAACTTGATTAATTAAATAAATCATATTTTATTTAATTATGTCGCTAACTACTTAATTCTCCTTCTTAATTAAATAATTTATTATTTAATTAACCCCCTTTATCATATTTTGACTGTAATTAAATATTTATTATTTAATTATTCAATTTAATCCTTTTCAAACAATCAATTAAATAAATTACATTATTTATTTAATTAAATTCATTTCAATTTCGAATGTTGAATTAAATTAACATTTAATTCATAATTAATTGTTTATGCCATATTCTTCTGTCGTTCAGTTGACTAATTATTCACTCACCATCTGACTCGAGATTTATTTTAAATCCGCCAGTTATCTCTGGATTTGGTATCTGATCGTCTCTGTGAAAGGACTCTCTGTCACAACCAGTCAATTAACTAGTTCTAACTCATATGCATGAACATATTTATTAATTAAATATCTTTATTTAATTAATTAATTCATGTGTGCATTCGAATGGATTATTCTTCGAGTTCTAACTTTATCTTTTTCATTCAAAGTCCATTTCTTCTATTTTCGAAGACTCTTAATAGAAGATTAAATTGTTTATTTAATCTTGAAGTCTTGTTCTTTCTATTTTCGAACAGTCTTTACACAAAATTAAGTTATTGTTCTAATTTAATCTTTATCCTATAGAATTTCCTAACTCACATTCTAACTAACACAGAACTCACATCGCATGGCATTCATCAAACTCAATCGTTGATCTCTCTTTCGAATCTAAGCTGATCATTCGAAAACCCAATTTCTATAAATTGACCTGTCATTATCATTATTCCTCCTCCCGAAATCAATACTTTTGAGAAGAACATATTATCTTCGATATTTTGCTGAGACAATACATCCAAGTTATGCTTGCATCAATACTGAAAATATGAGGGCAAGAATACTGAGACAACAAAATGGAGAAGGACAATCAAGATAATTCGAAGGAGTGGACGCATATTTGGTGAGACTGTTCTAGTTATAATTTTAATTGTTTTGTTCATTTTTACTCGTTCTTAGTTGTTTGATTTAGATTAATATTTGTTAGATTAGATTTAACACGTCTATCTGTGCAAATACCCATTAATTCTACGTTACAGAGATAGGGAATCTTCCTGAGTTGTTTGGAGTCTTTATTTATGTCATTAACTAAATATGAGAATCTGAAAGGCCACTCTCATCCTAAGAAAATTTAAGTGGCCTTGGCTCTTATAGCTATGACACACTCTAGGAGGAACTAAATTTTTATTCAAAACCAACATCCCTGTTTCCCCAATCAATAGCCATAGCTAGACACAATTTTGGGTGTACACAGTACCCAGAGTTGGACACACACTATATTCCCTTTCTCCCATGCACATAGCCCAACAAGTCGCCTTCTTCTTTCTTGAGTAATTTGCATGCCTTTCCAAGTCTAACATGAATGTTCTATATAACCTTTTAATGGGTTATTTTCAAACCATCGCACCCTTTCCAAAAAACTTTCCTTTTAATAATGATTTAAATAAATAAATATTCCTCCCTTTTAAAAGGGTCTTTAATAAATATTATTTATTAATCTCTATTTTAACCAAAGGGTTGTAATATCCTTTATTTTTTTATTTCCCTTTTAATTTTAAAGGGTTGTTTCATAACTTTCTCTTCTCTTGGGGAAAAAGTCACATAACATAATCTTACATGTTTTAGGGTATTACTCAAAGACATGTGGAAAGTAGAATTTTGTGCAAATGCTACAATCTTAATTAGCAAAATTTGTATGAGCAAAGAGGATAATTTTCTTAGGCAATCATTTTTAAAATCATCTCCCATTTTTTAATGACCCGACATTATTAGAATTGGCTAAAGAGGCTCATAACATACATACCAGATAGTGTACCTACACTCCAAGCTTTAAATGAATCTACACCTTTGATTGTCAAGTTCTCTAACCCTGTTTAGGGAATTATGAAAAAATAAGGCTTCTAGCAAATGATTATAAGATTTGAGGTGGTGAAAAATATAATGTTAATATGAATGAAGAAGAGATTTTAAATGGAGTGAAAAACACCTATGTGGTTTGGGTTAACCCTTGGTGTTGTAGTAAAAGGAGTAACCCTAGTTTATTTTAGTTCGTCGGGACATATCCAAATCTCTTGCATTCTATAGCTATCATTTACTACTTGCATGTATTATTAAGAATATTTAAATTGAGGAGTTTGTATTGCATAAGCATCTAAAGAATCTTGCATCTTTTAGAATTTTATCCAATATCATTTATCTAGTTGTTAAAAAAACGTCCTTGTATGGTTTGGCCTAAGGAAAGCAATTATCTTTGCTAGGTGTAGACCATGAAACACTCAAACCCTTTTTTATGTAAGAAAACACTAAGAACATTAAGGTAAGATGAAAGTGACATTTTAAAAGTTTATAGAGATCAGATCTACATGCCCAAATTAGATTTGTGATACAAATTAGTTTGAAACTCAAGGGATCAAATTTGTAGTTATGGAAGTGACCTAAAGAGACAAGAATAATATTTAATTGATTTGAAAGCATTCATCTAATATTCAATATCATTTTTATAGTATTGGTGAATCATATTTTATCATTTGTTATCATTTTAGCTAAACACATTTATTATTTTATTTAATTTTTAAACCATTTAACTACATCAAGAGACATTCTATAGTGACAACAAAGAGTTTCATGACATGATGGTGTACATAAAAATCAAAAAACAACCAACATATATAAAAATTTATCAAAATAATGAATGGTGATTTTTCTAGAAATAAAATTGAAAATTACATACAAAAGTAAAAGAACTCTACAAATAGAAATAATGTAAACAATGTAGAAAAAAACTCTTCTCTCCTCTTCTCTTGCTCTCTTGATGATGGATCATACATGATCTGAAACGTTGAGAGAGATAAAAACTCATACAGTCAAATCCAAAAGTTTATTGCTCTAATGTAGAAAAAATAAAAGAATTATAATTTGACAAGATTCCTTAATTATTATAGCCCTTATGGGTAGATCAGATAGTCAAGCTGTTTGAAAACACAAATGATGGTTGCAAGTTCATTTCCCTTGGATTTATCCCCACATGGGTGGAGGGCAACTCATACAAACCAAGGTTATAGTGGTACGTGTCAAGAATTTATTTTGTGGATCCCACCAATATTAGTTCCTCCATTTTAAAAGAAAAAAGAAAAAAAAGATTCCTTAATCAATATATTTGTCTTTTTACCCCCCAAAAAAATTACCCAAAAATTAAAATTTGTATATTCATATTAATAGCAATAAATACACAACAATAATGTTTGACAATATTTGTAATGCTCATTAGGCTTATTAATTCTCCAATGCATTTTTTGACCTTTTTTATACACATTAAATATTGTAGTTGGGTTATTGACGAATATAGTTCTATGTCATAATGTCACATAATTTTTAAAAACTATTTAATAGACGTCCTTTCTCTTATTCTATTAAGACAATTTGAAACTTTTGTATAGTTATTTATTTTGTGATAACGGAACACCATTAAAAATAATAATCTAAAATAAAATAAAATGCTTAATATGACTTATTTGCTTTCATTACATTTATATAAAAATATTTTACTCACCCTCTCATCATATAAGAAAGAATTATCTCTTTTCCTTTGAAATTTATGTTAGCGATAGAAACGCTATTTATGTTCTATTTTGAAATTGACAATAGGTAACATAAAGTACTAAGTAATCATGATTATGTTTTGAATATTTAAAACTAATTTATTGAGCATAATACACGGGTAAAACTGGTCGTACGCCGTCAAATTTCAGAAACAACCAACTTAACGGATAGTCAAGTGATGATGCTTTTTGGACCACATGCATTTCTTTTTTTATTCTGTCTTTTGCTTTATAGCTGGATCGTTATCATGCCATTGACTTTCACGTGAAGATTATAATACTTGAATATTAATCTTCACATGGAAGTTAGTGTAATTTATCAATTTTTTTAGGAATAAATCTTGTGTTGTCTTTATTTCAATATCTCTGTTGGAAATGCTTACCATCTTCATCATTGAAGTACTCTATATAATATGATATAATAAAAGGAAGTACTGTATATAATATGATATAATAAAAGGAAGTCCTGTTACTTTTTCTTTTAAAAATCCAACTAGTCGTTAAATAAAGCGAAGAATCCGAGAAAAACAAAAGGGTAGATAGAGGACAAAGGAGCCGAAAGTGCTCTCCAATTAGAATTACATATTCATGGTGGACCCACTAACGAATAGTTTTAGGACTATGGAGTTGAAATTATTGAATGTCACTTTGGTTTTCACCTCTTGTTTTGAGTTAAAAAGTTTTTTTATTTAAATTAAAGTACTTTAATCAAATTTAAAATAATGATATTGTTATCAAGATTCAATCTTATATTTTTTCGAGTTAAATTTATTGAGTCATGTTTTATGAGTAGTCATTTACAGGGACTCATTTCTCATGATAATGAATGGTTCACTTAGTCTTCATTGCATCTAGGTGATGCTCACAAAGGTGAAGCATTGGGCCTTTCCGAGAGGTTACACATCCTAGTACTACTCCAACTCAAGTGTGCTTAACCATGGAGTTTTCCCCAGGGTTAAGCATGCTTAGCTTGCAACCCCATTTGCAAAACCTTTAGCAAGTGTTGTGCCTTATGAACCATTCATTATAGAACCCCTTTAGCTCATCAATTGATAAGTAGGAGGTATTTTCCATACCATGTCAAATTATGATATTGCTATCAAGATTCAATCGTGTAGTTTTTTTAGTCAAACTCATTGACTCATGTTTCATGAGTAGTGGTTCAGAAGAACCCATCGCTCATGATAATGAATGGTCCACTTATGATCCGGTGGATATTTTCAGTGGAAATTGAAGTGTCTCATTTCTCTCCAGAATCAGCACCATCGAAAAGAGCTCGACGTCTTGATTCCAACGCAACTTGAACGGAGCAAAAAGGAGTCTGTTTGCACAAGTTATGACCAGTCAAACCTTGGGTCAAACTGGGATCAAAGGGCGTCCAAGAAGCGAAAAAAATGATGTCGTCAAAAGTTGTCGAAGTTGGCATCATCGCGAAGAGCTCGTCAAGACGATTCTAACGGGGTTCGTTTCGTCGAAATCTGACATCCGAGGCTCAAGATACAGCTGGTCAAAGTTTCAGGTTGACTTGGTTGACTTGAAGGTACAGTGATGACGTCAGCTTCCGTACATGATGACGTCAGCACATGTGCAAATCAAAGGTGGACCAATCCGCGGTTGACATGTGTCATCCGTACGATGATGTCAGCATCCATGTGGCAGCACAATCAGCAGTCCGTACGCCACGTCATCATCTGAGTCAACATCCACGTCAACATGTGAGTCAGCCGGTCTGGCGAATCGGGCTTGGACACGTGGCATGGTGAGTTGCAAAAAATACAGTCAACATCTGCGTCAGCGGACACATCGACAAGTTCCAGCGAATAATGGTTTGACACGTGGCATCCTGGTACTCGCCCTCTTTCCACCCGCGGATGAGTTTGTTGTGTTTCGAACCCACAACCTCAAATATATTTATGGAGCGGTTTTTGTTTTATTATTTAGTGATTTTGTTATTTGTTATAAAGCGTGGCCGGCAGGGTTGGAACCGCCGACCACTGTTGTAACAAAATTAACACTCACCGCTATACCACCAATCGCAGCCTGTTATATGTGTGTGTTCGGTTTGTTTTGTTAAAGGTTTGTTGGCCGAACCATAATATATGGCTAGTAAAGCCAAAAATAAGCACAACTACCTTATCTATCAAAACCAGAAACTATTAGGGGACAAAAGGGATGTTGTACGAGATATTAAGAGGGTGGTTATTCATTTATTATCTTTGTTAAGTCTTATTTGGCTAATTTCATGTATAAAAAGGGGGTGTGAGGTGAGAGTGGGGGAAGTTTTTTTTTCAGGTGATGAAGTCTTGAAGCTGAGGTGATGAAAGAGAGGTCTTGTGGAGATTCTTTGAGTCATTCTTGCACGTTAGAGCATCGTTACGCTGTCGAAGTGCTTGAAGAATGGTTTTGGTGCAATTGTAATTGATTTGGAGATTAATCGGATCGGTCACTCTATTGGAGCAGACCCAGAGACGTAGTCACGTTTGTGACGAACTCCGTAATCAAACGTTGTTTCCATTTCTCTTCTTCTCTCTCACCTTCTCTCAGTTTGTTAATTCCTTCATTTTGTTATTTCCTTGAGTTAATTTTGATTTAATTAACTTGGAATAATCATTGTAAAAGTTAAGCATTCAATCTGCAATTTAGTCTAGATCCTATACAGATCAACTTAGCACTCATTGCATCTAGGTGATGCTCACAAAGTCTATATGTTTAGGATGTTGGGAATGTCACTAGAATTTTGAGGGTATATTCTTTAATTTATCTTAATTGTGATGATAAAATAAGGGGATATACATAGTATACAAGTACAAAATTTGTTGTTAAAGGTTAGGAAATGTGTCAGACTTTCTCAATCTCTTAGCTTCTTCTTCACAATATCTAAACATTCATTGCTCAAAGGTTACAGGGTGAGAATGTTAAGGTATTAAAGTTCCCCCAAATAACAAATACTTAAAAAATACTTGTATCATAAGCAAACTATGTGCCTTTCAAATATTACCTACATCAATGAGAAAAAATCATTAGATTAATGACAACTTAATTGATTTTTTAAATCTAGTCCAATTTCTTCTTCAAAAGCTATAAACATTCAACCACACCTAGAGAGTAAATCTGGTGATTAAATTCATCTCTATTGAGCTTAGTATGATTATACCAACAACAACCAATATGTTGTTCCACCATATTGAAATTTCCTTGTTAGATCCAATCTACATTATGGAGACTTTAGATATCTAGCCCCAAAGATCAACACATTCTCCAAAATCATTAGGAACATATAAGGAGCAAAACCCAATAGTCTATGCATTGAGGAAAGCAAGGACTCAAACACAACTATTGTTAGAATTAGGTGTTATTTCACCTTGCATTTTTCCTAAATCTTTAAAATTATTTGTATTTACATAGTGACAAATAATGTATGATCTTCATATATAATAGAGTGGGAAAAATGTCCATGTGAGGGTGGAGACATTATTTTTTCTTTGGGATGCTTGAGATTTTTTTAACAAGTCATTGAATACCGTTAGGAATTTGTAGGCAAGTACAGAGGGTCGAAATACCAATTAAATGTAGATAAATTGAACACATCAGAATAGATAAACAAAAAAATAAAAAATACACAAAAATAACAGCGAGACAACAAAGAGATTTTACGTGATTCACTCTATTCTTGGGCTACATCCACCAACAATGGTCCTTTTATTAATAATTCCTAGCAAATATAATGTACATTAAACTTGTAGCAATAGTTGCAATTTACAGCAATCATTTCAAACAATATCCATTGCTATGTTCACCTATGCATAGTGTTATGTGTGCCTATCACTAAAGCCTATGATCAAAGCTTTGTCACAACCCACGACTTGCAAGTTCACACACACGTTTCGTATGCCATGTAGCAACAAAACCAAACTTCATGTGGCTATTGGAATTCTCATGTGCACGTAGTTCAACTTGTGACTCTTGGTTTCAACGTGCAATAACAAAATTGTTCATTTATGGGCAATTTCTTAATAATTTTTAACAAAAATTTAAATATAATATGGCAACAAAATTCCTTTAGTAAAAATGGTCAATTTTTGCTTTGAGGGCGCTACCCCCAAGCCTCAAGTAGCACCCAAACCCCCATTGTGGGCTCCACCCTCAGGCCCTCATTGGGGGGTGGTCCCCTCGAACCTCGCAAGAAGGGCTTCGCCCCCTTATTTGTGTGTTGGTGTTTTTTGTCAATGGAGGGAATTTCGTCAAGGATGCTTCCACATTGTGCGGACATCCTTGACAGGTTCTCAGGTCAATGGATGTTGAGGCCTTACATTTAGTGGCATTCACGAGTTGTAACGTCTCTTGTGAACATAGACCTGCCTGAAAACATCCCTTTCACCTCCATATTCTCATTTTGAGTGTATTCTTTGATTTCATTCACACTTCCACACTTCTTACAAACTTACGAACCATGTTGGCCTTTTGTAGAGTTTATAAGCTTGTGAATTTTATGACACTTGAACTCATTTCTTCCCTCTTTGTCACATTTTTGTAAAGTTCATGAACTAATGAAATTTGCAACTTTATCTCCTCCTTCCTTTCATTACACTTTAAAGAGTTTGCAAACTTGTGAACCTTGGAATATTTGTAACCTTAGCGATGTTTCACCAAGTATATAAACCATTGAACTTAGCAATCTTGACTTGCTTCATTGTTGAGGTTTCGAGATATCAAGTTTTATCAAAAATTGTACCAAAAGGGATGATAAATGGGGGGAAGGCCAAAAAGGGAACCTCAATAATGGAAAGAGTTTTGGTATGTCAAGCAATAATTTTTTTAGTGACTAATATTCACCAAGTTGCTAATAGTTGAAAGTTGGGAATCCAAATTTGGCTAATAGTTCAAGCTATAACGTGACTTGAATTGCCACATTTTAACAAAAACTTATTTTAGTCTTATTTAAATCAACAAAGAATTTATTTTGTTAAAAAACTTAACTGAAAAATTTGCCACAATATTCGATACATGATTAGATCAAATTCACCTAAATTTTATAAGCTATAGTAGAAATTTGAATTAATTTGCCAATGGTATATCATAATTATTAGTTTCTTTAGGGCCATATTTACAATCTTTAGTTTCCACCATTATTTAAAATATAATTTGATGGCCCTTGTATTTCACAAGGTAAAATGTACACGCAATCTGTAATTCTCATAGGGCCCAAAATTGCTTTCGGATCATTGATCTCCATTAAGATCAACGATCCAAAAGCAATTTCATACCCCATGAGCATTACAAATTACAGGTACATTTTACCTTGTAGAATACAACGAGATCCATTAGATTATATTTTAAATCAATGATGGCAAATAAATATTATAGACTCTACCCCTTAAACCCATTGATCATTTTCACCCTTGAGTCCCTACTTTTCCATGAGAATTATTATTTTTAAAATGGAAGGATTCACCATCATAATTAATGCATTTCCTTATTATTTTCCAAGATTCACCAAGATTTTCTACAAAATTTTAATGATGTAAAAAAATTGCCAATAAATAATATTTTTTCAAAAAAAAGGAAAGATTTACCAATAGAAATAATATTTGTCCAAAAAAATGAAAGATTCGCTAGTATTTTTTATCTTTTCTTGAGGGGGGTTTCTTAAAGTTATCCCTGATGTCAAGACTGGGGAGTTGGGATGGGGCATGACTTGGTACCAATTTAAGGAGATAACTAAAAGTTTGACTTTATAGACCATTTTGAATAGTCATATATATTCGATATATGATTAGATTAGATTCACCTAAATTTTATAAGCTATAGTAGAAATCTAAATTAATTCACCAATAGTATATCATAATTATTAGTTGCTTTAGGGTCATATTTCCAATCTTTAGTTGCCACCATTTTTGTGGTGTAGGGTTTCGACAATCCTTCTTCAATATTTAAAACACCTGTTCAATCTGCACATTCACAAAGAGAGGAAATGTTGTGCCATTTAGGGGCTTGCCTCAATCAAACCTTGTGTAAGTGTTTTCACTTCCATAATAGCAATGTCAATGATAAATAGATAATGGATAGGAAAGAATGATGAAATGACAAAGTGCTCCAACACACCACCCTCCAATGGCTTCCTTGAAAAA
This sequence comes from Sequoiadendron giganteum, assembly GCA_007115665.2. Lineage (NCBI taxonomy): Eukaryota > Viridiplantae > Streptophyta > Pinopsida > Cupressales > Cupressaceae > Sequoiadendron > Sequoiadendron giganteum. The sequence goes on from CM021101.1 coordinate 854,831,517, forward strand.
TTGTGTAAGATTTTGCTAAATAGCCTACCCAAGATGCAAATGAATGAAGGAAAGCAAATAGAGAAATAAGAGATGCGAAAGAATAAACTATATTCCTCTCAAGAGAATGCAAAGATTCAATGAGCTTGAGAATTGGAATGAATGGTGTGTGATTACAAAGGTAACCCATTTTTTATATAGGTCAAGGGGGGAGAGAGGATTTAATAAGATTATGATGTGTCATTTTGTGAGACGTGACAACTCTAGGTCATTAAAGCTCAACAACCTTATCACTATGTAAACTTAATCAAATGTAAAAAGAACTTAAGTGGATAACTAGCTAGTAACTAAACTAGTTAGATAAAGTACCCCTTTCACACCAACACCCCCCCTTAAGTGCAACTTAGGGAGAAATATACAATGCAAAGATGCAAATATGGGTCTCAGCTACTAGGCCTAATGAGGTGCCTATGTACATATAAGTCTCTCACAAATGGAGAAAAGGAGAAAACCTAGTGGGACAAAACTCCTCTCTAAAAGAGAGAAAAAATAGTGAAAATGCTCTCAATAGAATGTGACGGAAAAAAACCCATGTGAGGAAAAATTCCCCCCAGAATGAACAAAGAAGGTCAAGTGAACCCCCCTGAATGTGCAATATCTAGTATTGATGGTGGATGTTTGACATAGAACTCTGAAGATGGTCCAAGATCGTTGAACAACATTCCTCCCCTTAAGAAGAAAATGATACATGAAATATTTATTCCCATTCCTAAAAGGAATAAGCCTTTGGAATTGGCTCAAATATCACAATGTCAGGAGTCCCAATCTTAACTAAAGAAGGGGACAATGTAGAACAATGTGAAGAATGATATAGAGCATCAACAAAAGATGATTATAAGTCCTCCAAATGCTACTATAAAAAGATGCCAAATAGTGACAAAAATTGATATGAAGATTCAAGTACCACTATAGAAGATGTCAACATGAATGGAGACTGAGTTGAAACTGTCAACTCATGAATATCTACAAAATTTGTCATTGTGAAAGCATATAAATGTGAAGATGGATCAAGAGGATCTAAATGCACCCATTTACAAAAATAGGAAAGGAGAAAGCCCATTGGGAACAAAACTCCTAACCACTGATGTCCAAAATCCAAAAATAGATGAAGAAGTTGTATCTATCGATGAAGAAATGCTAATTAATCCCACACTGCAACAAGAATAAGATCAGAATCAAAGAGACCATTGCACGAGTATCAACTGGATACTCTCGAATACTCAAAATTATAGATTTGGTACAAATTTTGTATGAGTATCACTAATTTTGGACACTACTCAACTAAATAATTAGTTGAAAATATAGGTACCAAGTCTTTGGATGTAAAACCTAATCCTTTGAATACAAAGAGATTACTTTATTAACAAGAGTGTTTATATGGTATCTAGTCCATCACACCGAAATGCATGGGTAACTAGTCGTTGTGTTGGATTCGTTGTGTACATAGTAACTGACACTTGATACATAGATCAATCCTAAGAAGCTTACAATATGAAAGATTTGGCAGATTACACTTGAAGTGACAAGATTGTGGCACTTTATTTTAGTGCATTTACAACATCTTTTACATACAGGAGTTATTTGGACAACATCAATAATGCAAATCTAGAAACTTTGATGAAAAAACCAATCAAAAATCAACTCTGAAGTTGACAACCAAATGTGACTATTAAATATGCCCTCCAATTGGGATGTCATCATAATGTCGAGAATAATTGGTCCATGTTGGCTGTTAGATGGAGGAATGCCACAAATGATGCAATACAAAGCTCGGCGGTAAATCAAAACAAGTTTTCCAATTTGACTTATTAATAAAAATTGTTTTTTTTTTTAACTTAATAAAAAATATGATTAAAAAACATCATTAAAAAACTTTATTAAAATAAATTAATTTTTTTTTTAAAAAATTTAAATTTTATTTTGAAAACTTTATATTAAAAATAAATTAACAAAGTTTTATTTTAGAAAAACTTCAATAAAAATTTATTAAAAGAACTTTTAAAGTTTTATTTAACTAAAAGTTTTATTTAATTAAAAACCGTGTTTAAAAAAATCTTTAATAAAGACATATTAAATAAGAACTTTATTTAAAAAAGTGTTAATTAAAACCCTTTGTTTAAAACTTTATAATAAAGTGGAGGGGAAAAGGGCGCGAGAAGAGCTAGGGGCGTAACCTCCCCCACACCCTACATGGGGCATTAAAATAGCCTTTAAAAAGGTTGCCACAATAAATTTAAAAAAATATAAAAGTTAAAAAAGCTTTATAATAAATGAGAAGCTTTTTAAAGAGCTTTATCGGTTGCCAAATAAAGGTGTGAGGCCCCATGGGTCTGCACTTTTATGGGGTGTGAGACCCTATGTGGTTACTTGCATATTCATAGTTTTTAATATTTTATATATATTTTTTTGCTTTTGCTTTTAAACATTTTTTTTTTTTTAAAGTTTGGATTAAAAAAAATTGCAAACTCAACTAAAATTGACAAATTAACAGTCAATTTTAGCATTTTTGGGCCTTATGAACATGGCGGCGGGTGATCCCACAATATTGGTTTACAATTTTTGGGCAAATTGGATATTGATTTTTTTAATTAAATCTTCACTTTCGAGCTCCTATAGCGGTCAAACCGTGAAGAATTGAAGATGATGCAAACTAGTGATTTGTGACGTTTTTTCTATAGATTCTAAATATATATTTTTCAATTTTTTTGGAATCATATTGCACTTTTTTTCTATCTCCTTCAAAAACTAGTTTTTTTCACCAAACAACATTTTTAAGGAGTGACGTTCACCGTATGCAACATAACTTTTTTTTCATGAAGGATAAAATTTTAATTCTTTTGAATTTAGATTTGTAACTCCGATATCTAGCCCTTTCATTTGGTTTCATGGTGTTTTATTGAATATGTTTTCCTTAATCAAGTTTCAAAGTCAAACCAATTACAATTCATAAATAGGTGGACCGTATACAACATAATTTTTTTTGTATATATCAAAATTCAATTTTATTTTTTTTAATGGATCAAGGACATCAATACCCAATCTAAACATATTTTTTAAATATTTTTTTTGATAATCTGCTATTTTTCCATATGTGCAGAACAAAGAGCTTGATTTTTGGTGAAAAACCTATGTTTAATAAAACTAAAAAAGCAAATACATAATAAAACCAAAACATATTAAAATTATATTCGTTGGATAGCTCGTTCTGAGGATTACCATCTTCCAGTTGGGTTTGTGAAATCTCCTCCATTTTCATCCTCAACTTGAGCTTCGAAGGGAAAAAATCTGGAGTTTTCTTTTGTGTCGGAGGGTGGGAAGGTGGGGAAAAGGGGGGTTCGAGCAAACCCCTTTCCACAATGGGAAAATGCAGGTTCCCACATTTAAGGGGTTCGCTCAAACCTAGAGTTCGTTCGAATCGCCCAAAATGATTTTTTTTTTAATGGGGTCATTTTTTGGAAGTTTTCCTTCCTCACTCCAATTGTAAACCACTTTTGTGGGTTCACCCTGGCAGGGTTGGATATGACCTTGAATGCTCTTAAATGGTAGTTCCTTGTTGGATCTGGCAATAAACCTTTCGCTTCAAATTCTTACAAATCCGGTCTCCAATGTCCGATTTGGACAAAATAAAAGACAAAATTGACTTTCTCAGCTGCTCTGAACTCAATGATGAGCTCAAAAATTTTCCAGGAAGCTTCGAAAGACTTGAAACTGGCAAGTCAATGATTGAACTCCCCCATAAATTGATATTTTCTCCACACTTTTCTAATTCTCCAAATCATCCAAGGATGCAAGAGAAGAGTATACTCATGTGCTTTGAAAAATAACTCTACACTCTCGAATTTCCTAGAATATTATTATCCCACAACTCACAATTGCTCTAATACCATGTAAGATTTTACTGAATAGCCTATCCAAGATGCAAATGAACGAAGGAAAGCAAATACAAAAATAAGAGATGAGAAAGAATAAATTATATTCCTTGCAAGAGAATGCAAAGCTTCAATGAGCTTGAGAATTGGAATGAATGGTGTGTGATTACAAAGGGAACCCATTGGTCATATAGACCAAGGAGAGAGAGATATGATGTAATAAGATTATGACAAGTGTTGTCATCCTATGAGGTGTGACAACTCAAGGAAATTAAAGTTCAACAACATTATCCTTATGTAAACTTAATCTAATGTAAAGAGAACTTAAGTGGATAACTAGCTAGTAACTGAACTAGTTAGCTAAAGTATCCCTTTCACACCAATAGATTGAAGTCATGCACATCACTTCAAGGTATTGATCTTGCTTGTTTGAATGCTTGAATGCTTTGGAGACCTACAAAAGTGTTAGCCTTCACAAAACAATGATAACATGAGCACACATAAACTAACATAAGATTTGACATGATGTTAGGATCTTGAATTGTTGCAATAAAGCTCTGAAATGCTACTCTTGACTTGCTCTTGAATACTCTTAATGTTTACCTCTTGCTATATTATTTCACTTATATTTCAAATGATGCACTAACTAGGTATTTATAAGTATTTCTCTAATTTCCCAAGAATTAAATCCTGATACCTGACATTTAAAATTTGAATTTTGAATGTTAGAATGACCACTATGACATACTAAAAATTGGTCCCCGTAAGGATAGGGGGACCCATATACCCATGGGTGTATGGGTTCTGGCCCTATTTTCTAAGACCCAATGTATCGGGGAAAAATATTAATTACTTACATTTGTTCAATGTTTGCAATTTCTCAAAAAGTAGTCCAAATGGGTTATAATGCATAATTTAAGAAATTAGAGGGCACAATTAGGCTCAATAATTTAGGGGGAGAAAAATATAGTGTGAAATTATCAAGGGTGACAATTTTCGACGCTACAGTATGAATAGGCCTAGAAGCTAGACAAATAATTGTATAAATCCTTATAGGTTCATAAATATACCATGTGTCTAAAGGTGGGTAACGTAAGTCTATTTTTTTGGACTTAGGGTCAACGAATTGCTTACAAACCTAACACATGTTTGGAAGGTTAATGTCTTGGCATTGATTGTCTCATAGCCTAATACTAACACAATTGGGGTACGCCATGAGTAACTTTCTAAATTAGTATGTGGATCAATGCACTATAAGGAATGAAAACCAAAAATAATCCTAACTAGGTTAAATGAAATCTAAGGGATTCTTCTATATACTTGAAGGTATGTGAGTTCCCATTCCATATTGCAAGGGTGTTGTCTAAGGCCTAGGCATTGTTGGGATATGTCAATTCTCCAACTTGTTAATTATTTCTAAAGGGTTGTGAATCCCTCTGATCAAAACAATTAAGATGTTGGGTGAATGAATGAGATATATGACTCTCTCCTGAAATTCAAGCTCTACAAAACCTAGGAAGGTGTACCTAATGGCAACACTGGGTGTCTATATAATAATGGGTTTATCATATTGAAAAAGATAGATAAATAGTTCATACAAATACAAGGGTTTAAAGATAGTTTCATAGTATTAGATTTTATGTACCTTTAAAGAGCACACATGAAGACATCACTTAAACTACTAATATACAACACCAAAGCATATTTTTCGTTGTTTAATTTTTAAATAGAGATGGATACTATAAAATATCAATGAACATTTAATCTCTAGGGTTAAAAAAATTAATACCTTTCAATAATTTATAAATAATTGTTATTGTCTTACTAAATGAGATTCTACTTACAAACACTTCATAAACACTGCACACCCCAATCAGTATCTAAAAAGCATTATCACCCTCCTTGAAGATGAACTAATCAAATTAGTAACTCCAACAAATATGCAAGCATACATTTTTCTTTCCTTAAAAACTTACTTATCTCAAAGAACATGAAATGTAATGAAGGATACAATCAAATTTATAAGCATGTATTCATGTCATCACTAAAAAAAATTGATACAGCATATACACAAGAATATAATAATAGAAATTATTATCTTTCTAAAAATTAACAACCTTCAACCGAGTTTTCTTTTATAAGTTTTATCTCTCCAAAAAAATTCAAACTCTAATATGCCCAAATGAAATGTATATTTATGGAACTCTCTTCTAGTGACCAAGACTAGGTGGGAAAACTAATCTTGAGTGGATGTAATCAATGCAAGATCCATTAAATCTATAGAAAAAGTGTGCTCCTTAAGCAAGATGCAAGAAGTTTGTAAAAACAACGGCTTGGGACAAGATGTGAATTCTTAGATTCAATCATATTAATTGATGCAATAAATTTTTGACATGGGCTATCATTTTTATTTGAAAAAGAATGTCCCTTTGGAATCTAATTTGATTGTCTATAAATGCAAAGAATACATCCTTTGTATCCATGCCATAACTTTGGGCATTAATAGTTCATGGAGTTGAGTACAAGGATTTAGAAAATAATTTAAGAGGTCTGCTAAAAGAACCATGTTGGCCTTTTGTAAAGTTTACGAGCTTATGAATTTTACAACACTTGAACTCATTTCTTCCCTCTTTGTCACACTTTTGTAAATTTCATGAACTAGTGAACTTTGCAACCTTATATCCTCCTTCCTTTCATTTCACTTTCAAAGGGTTTGCAAATATGTGAACCTTGCAATATTCATAGCCTTATCGGTGTTTCACCAAGTTCATGAACCATTGAACTTAGCAATCTTGACTTGCTCCATTGTTGAGGTTTCGAGAGATCGAGTTTTATCAAGAAGTTGTACCAAAAGGGATGAGAAATCGTGGGAATGCCAAAAAGGGGAACCTCAATAAGGGAAAGAATTTTGGCGTGTCGAGCAATAATTTTTTAGTGGCTAATATTCGCCAATTGGCTAATAGTTGAAAGTTGGAAATCCAAATTTGGCTAATAGTTCAAGCTTCAACATGACTTGAATCACCACATTTTAACAAAAAAATATTTTAAATAAATCAACAAAGAATGTATTTTGTTAAAAAAATTAACTGAAATTTTTTCCACAATATTTGATACATGATTAAATCAGATTTGCCTAAATTTTATAAGCTATAGTAGAAATTTCAATTAATTTTCTAATAGTATATCATAATTACTAGTTGCTTTAGGAACATATTTCCAATCTTTAGTTGCCACCAATGTTTAAAATATAATTTGATGGCCCTTGTATTTTGCAAGGTAAATTATACATACAATCTGTAATTCTCATAGGGCCCAAAAGAAATTTCAGGTCCCATGAGCATTACAAATTACTGGTACATTTTACCTTGTGGAATACAACAAGATCCATTAGATTATATTTTAAAGCAATGCTGGCAAATAAATATTATAGAGTCTACCCCTTAAACCCATTGATCATTTTCACCCTCGAGGCCCTACTTTTCCACGAGAATTATTTTTTTAAATGGAAGGATTCATCATCATAATTAATGCATTTCCCTATTATTTTCCAAGATTCACCGAGATTTTCTACAAAATTTTAATGATGTAAAACAAATCGCCAATAAATATCATTTTTTCATAAAAAGGAAAGACTCGCCAATAGAAAATAATATTTTGTCAAAAAAAAAAAAGATTCACTAGTATGCTATACCTTTTCTTGAGGGGGGGGTTTCTTAAAGTTATCACTGATGTCAAGATTGGGGAGTTGGGACAGGGCATGACTTGGTGCCAAGTCAAGGAGATGACTGAAAGTCTGACTTTATAGACCATTTTGAACAGTCATTGTTTTTTAGACTTTTGAGGTTTGATGGGAAGAAGTGCATGTTTAAGGATTGGTTGAAATTCTAACCCCAAAAGATAGTTTTTTTTTGGAATGCAATGGATCAGGGTTCGGGAAGTGGGAAGAACTTATACCACATGTTATTGGAATCGTTTCAAGGTACAAGAAATTTTGATACTCCAAAAATTGCAAAGTCACTTAGAGGGAAGTGTGAACTTTCGAGAAAGGCATTCCAAGATGACAAGTTCAATAGGGATGATACGACGCAAAACTCTAAAGCATCAAAAAATAAAATTTAGGTAAATTTTACAAGGGAATGAGCGAGTTGTTGGTATCATTTGGAAGGTATGCAAGTATGGACTTCCCTAAAACTCCAAAAGGTTGACAATAACTCTTAACACAAAATAAAACACCAAAAACAACTCAAAGTTATCCTTCTTGTGAATTTTTGCATCTTTTGACATGTAGGGAACCCATTTAGGATGTCTTGTAGAAGCTATAAGTAGTGGTTAGATAAGGTCAAATGCGCAACCTTTGGAGCAAAAAAAAAAGAAAAAATGAGACATAAAAACGGGTTGTCAACATGATGAAACCACCTTATTTCATAAAGTGCTTAAAACACATATCTAGCTAGCCAATAATGACAACTCCTCCCTAAATTTGTATTTACCATGTCAGTACACTAGATCCCATTAGATCTGATGATTAAATATAGATACTAGCAAACTTAGAAATAATGAAATACAAGTGCTTGGCAATGAGGTCTGTCATAAGCAAAACAAGTTTGATATATTTTTAATCCTCAAGTTTATCTTTTGATACAAGAGGAGAGTATATGTAGCATGTCCTTGGTGCAAAAATTGGTAGTTTAAGTTGCTTTTGATTTCCAGGCTCACCTTGTGATGCAAGGAAAGAGCATATGCAACCAATTACCAAGACACACTCTAATCTAAACAACAAAAAACACAACAAAAAATCATTTACTAAGCACCAAATAAAGTGTGAAAGATTCATTTTAAATTATCCAAAAATAAAATGTGAGATTGATATGTGTATCGAACCTGCATGAAGCTCGTTAATAGTCTCATAATAAAACTATGGTCTTCAAATCTCATCCTATAAGAATAGTTAGAAAAATAAATTGTGCATAATCTAATAGACATAAAAAAATGTTAAGCATTTTTTTTTTAATAAATTTAATATTTTGTATCCATGATTCTTGAAAGATGGACCTAAATATTAGTGATAATAAAAATATCCAATCACTGATATAAAGATAGCCATTAGAAAACAAAATGAGAATGGATACTTATCTTTTAGTCGATAAAGTGTCATAGATATGAAACAAGTGCTTGACTAATCTAAATTGATTAATGAGTTGCACTTGTGCTTTTGCTAGATTAATGTAGGCGCGACCATTTTTTATTTAAAACCATTCTCCTAACGTGATGTTTAGGTAAAGAACAAAGGAGATATTGCAGAATATTGTAGTATATGAACAAAATAGATTCATTTCATCTTTAAACTACATTTTATGTATCACCATTCATGACCAACATAGATTTTGAATTGTATTTTTTATTCTTTATCCATTCCTATGGATCATTTTCCAAGAGAGTGACCGACCAAGCATGAAAACATGTCCTAATATGCATTAAAAAGGTTTGGAAGTTGTAGTAGAAAATGGCGAGGGTACTTTAATAAATAAAATTGAAACAAAATCAAAGAACCAATGTCATTGCCCACATACAACCACTTTAGCAAAGTAGTCACTAAAAATGTCAAAAAAACAAAATGGTATATCATTTGTAGTTTAAAAAAACAATAATTTAAAGTCAACTATATTGGTGTCCAATTGTAATAACAATAGTAGATAATTGAAAATAATTGCTTATAAATATTAGAGAATTGGTATCACAAACTTTATAATCAAAAGTTAAACTTTTGAAAGATAGAGAATGCAAGCTTCACTACTATTTCAAAACCATCTCAATTTGAGCATATTTTTGGTTTTTTTATCTTGATTTTTAATATGAGAAATATTTTTTATTTAAGAAAGATATTTGTGTTTCTTGAGCATATTTGTCAGTAACAGAGACATCCACATCAAGCACCCAGCAAATTCCTCAGATCAAACACCTCAATTGGTTAACAAATGGATATGTCTAGACATTATCTTACTAGTCTTTTTTCTATATCATCTATTATATTCACTCGTGCACAACCAAGGGTATTATTGATTATTAATCTAAAGGACGGCTAGTAATACTATTAAGCAAGGATTTCATTGTGTTTCCAAAAACCAATACAAATGAAAATATTATTATTTCTAAAACTTCTTATTAACATTTTTTCATGAAATAAAAATAATGATCACCTCAAACATAAGCCACATGAAAGCTTCACAAAATTATGGAATCTTCACAAAAACTTATCATTTAAATTTTTTTAACACATTATGTAAGAAATAAAATAAAAATGGAAAGGATAGAAACTAGACAAAGGAGTAGGTCCCACCTATTAGAAAATGCTTAGAACTCGCAAAAAACAATAGACATTCAATTTTGTAATTGATAAATTAGCTCAAAACAAGGTCCCACCAAGTATGCCAAAAATGTGAGTGGTGAAATCAAATGGAAATAAAAAGGATAATAAAATAACATAATCAAACTTTCAATGAAACTAAAACTCTCACCTTTCAATTGAGGGCAATAACAATTTGCATAAAAAAATGAATAAAATCATAAATGTAAAACCAATACAAACCATCATTGTCAATGAAGTGGATGTTGTTGCTCAATGGACAATATCTACTTGCTTGATTTGGGAGTGGATGAAAATGGAGGATTTTAAGCTCCAATTTATTAAAATTTTGAAAGGAAATTTAATGGTGGAGATTAAATATTGGATCATGAGTTGGGTGCGTAATTAGTGGATGTGAAGGGAAGAGGTGGCAATCAATTTGAAAAATTAATGGAGATATAGGTAATAAACTCATTTGATTGGTGAATTGATAATTATTTAATTAATTTGTGATCTTGAGTTAGCCAAACTGATTGGCTTCTCAATGGAATTGATTAGCGAATTAACTAAATTGACTATTTAGCTAATTATTTTGATTTGATAATTAATTTGCGAGGTGTAATTTAGAATTTAACTTAATTTAATTATGGATAATAGATTGAATTAAATTAATTAAACAATAAATATTATTTAATAAATTTAATTGTGATAAAGTGATGGACTTAGGATACTATTAATTATTTTAATAGATTAAAGGATGGTAATTGCATTGAATTTTAACATGAGATGGTATTACAAAAATTAGTGTGTAAATAAATTTAATGTCTACAAAATCAAATGTCATATGAACTAATATATAACAATAAAATGATATATCAACAACCATAAATTATCCAACATGAGTGAATATGCAAAATCTCCAAAGTACCAAAGGTATCAAACATAAAACTCATAGTGTTCATTAAAAAAATAGAAAAGAAATAATTTTCAATCAAAACCAAGTAGCCTACTCATCCTCTTGAGTCAAATCTAGCAATGGAGTGTTGTTATTTGTTGTATTCTATGTGCTCATAAAATTTTATGGGAGATTTTGTATAAGTCAAAATCCTAACTTCATCTTGTACTTTCAATTTGAATTACTTGAGCACTTATGTCACTAAAGGTGAGGTAGAAGAGGATCTAACACCCTTAGATGTGGAAGGGACAATTTGTGAAAAGATAGTGGGGTGGGATGAAGAATGAGCATGAGGTGGAGAGATGGGGTGACCAATAGTTTCATTAAATCAAAGGAGATTGAAGTATCCATCAAATTTTAAAGAACCATAGGTAGCATCTTGAGCAACTAGAAAATAAAAGGGTGATAATGAATTGAATCTTAAGAATAAGAGGTTAAGTGAGTAGGATAGTTCACAACAAGATTTCCAATATTGTTTTCAAAATGGTTTGGGTTAGGAGGGTTATGATAAGGGTTTGGAACAAAATGAGGGTTTTTCTTTCAATAATGGGTTGATTAAACTCTCCATATGTAGTAAGATCACTTGAGAATACTCCATAGTTGAGGGTTATGAGAATCTATATAAATAGATATTCAAGTGTTCCTACCATAAACCTTGTTACCTAAACAATGAAAAAACTCGCCATTTTGAAGTGTGTCTCCATGGTTACCTTTGATAAAATAATTATTCCTAAAATTAGATCAACTATTCCAACCTCCCCAAGATCTACCTTTATAAGATTTATTTTCTTTATTCCAATTCAACATCACTAAAACAAATCCCATTAGTAATAAAAATTATAACTAGTAACTTTGACCATGTTTTCATGAAAGTAGTTATATCAAATATATTGTTTTGATATCATTTGATAGATAAACCTATTATTGAAACTAATTTACAAACAAATTTCAATCATTACAAATGACTAAAAAAAATATCTTTCAACATCTATATTTATCCCTTTTGTCTATCATATAAAGTTCACTCAAACAAAATAATTGGGTTCTATTAGAAGCATAAGCAAATTTTACCAAAATCTTGCTTTGAAAACACTCAACAATGAAGATATTTATTGAATCCTAAATTTGTAAATATTTTCAATAATTAAAATGATAAGGAACCAAAAATTTTGCATGTGGCTTTGTGGCCTTTATTATTTTGAAACATATTCAAGCCATATATTTTTTGGTTTTAAACCAAATCTATTTGTTTCAAAATAGAAACCCTCAACTTTGAAGAAATAATCCATAAGAACATGTATGATTTTTCATAACAAATAAATATTTTTATCTTTTAGAACAATTAGCTTTAATTACTCACTTTATAACTCTAGAAAACTAGTGTTGAGCAACAATTAAGGGCTAAATTAGGATATCTCCAATGACCCAAGTGATAATTGGAAGGGTAAACTAATCAAATAAAGAGCATAAGATTGAGAGAGAAGAGCCCAAAATATCTTAATAACCAATATTAGTAAATGAAACTAAATGGACTAGATATCTAACCCACCATTGGGTGGTGATCAAACAATACACATTTTCTTTTTAAAATAATGGTTTAAATGAACTTTGATACTGCACGTATTTGTTTAAAACCAATTATGACTTTATAGAAATTCAAAATAGTTTCCAAATCTAATACATTCTACCATGTAGTTGATCAACAAATTTGATGATTTGCCTTTCTTTTAGATTCTCACTAATTTACTTTGACACCTCTGAGAGGCTTCAAAACTTCATATTAAAACTTACAAACAAATAACGTTAAATAACACTTATATCATTTGAAAACATTATAATCAACCTTTTTAAATCTCCCATTTGCATTATCGTTAAGAAACCAATTGAAGAATTTGTTTATGAATCAAGAGGGGCTATATGATTAGAAAAGAGTTACACAATCTTGCCAAGGACAAAAAATACAAAGATAACACTCCAAAATAAAAAAAACTATATAGTCACATTGGATTAGTGTTCATTCAAACATGCCTTAATTATGCAAGTTAAGAGAGATAAAATACTTGTAAAAAGTAAAAAAGTGTCCCCTACTAAGGATAAGTGAAACTCAAAATTGAAGTGTATATATATATATATATAGATCGGTTCAATTGTGGGGTTAGGGCCCATTCTCAATATAAAAAAATAATAATAGATCACTTTAGACCCACGAATGGGGAGCACAAAAAATAAAAAGAAGACTAGAGAAGCCTAGAGCAAGCTCAAAAGACCAAAGAGAGAAAAAAGCATTAAAAAGAGAGCTCAAAACCGAATAGGAGCAAGTGACAGAGAACCAACAAGACCAACCACCAAAAGAGAGCAGCTCATTTAGGCTTAGATTCTAACCCCTTCCTCATGCTCTTAGTGAGGAGGGCATCCATGGTCCACTGGGTTCCATCATCAATCACTTCACGACCTTCCATAGAGCTTTTTAGCCTCAAATTTGCGGCCTTTTGATTTACTCTTTTTTGGAATGTTTGGTTTAGATATGGCACTATCCATCTAGGAAATGATACATTTTTTAATTAGAACAACCAAATCATCCATGAAATGAAATCCAAATAAAACTCATCTAGATTTTCCATGAATGGGTAAGAACCCTCAAGATCGAGACAACCACCAACATCCTCACCAAACTGTGTAATGCCCAAGAGATCTTCTTTAGGCAGAGAGGAAGGAGGGACCAAACTAGTGGAGGGGATACCCAAGTGCGGAGAAGGGGAAGAGACTGTAGGAGAAGAGGCATATATATATATGTGTGTGTGTGTGTGTGTGTGTTTTGAATTATCATAGAAAGGAAGGGTGCAAAAATTTGGTAAAACAAGTTCCTACACCAAAAAGATTCAAATATCCATATTTTCTTTTGAGGTACATAATGATTGTTCATTGTAGAGAATATTTTCCCCAACCATTGGAGGCTTCTAATTTGATAAAAATATTGATGATGGGGATAATTCCTATGCTCACTATGAGTTGGAATTCTCCCTATTCCTAGCTATCTACTATGTTGTATAGGTCTTTTATCCTATAATTGGTGTTCCTCCATTACTTTTGCTTATTCGGTTCTTTTAAAAATTATCCATTTGATGTGTTTGATGCTCTTTGTCTTGTCTATAAAGGTCATCTAACTTGTGACATGTGCTATGAAGATGTTATCATGTGGTTTAGAAGGTAATATGTTTCTATTTCCTAGATTTTGTAAAGTTGCTCTACTTGCCATCTTTTGATAAATAAAATAATAAGTACATTAAAATATATATTTTGGAAAGCTTGTTGTGAGGGATACATTGCTGCAATTTTTTATGTCATGATGAACTCATTTAATCATGAAAATGGTTATTTGAATCAATAATTTTTCTTTAATAAAATCATTCCACATGACTTGGAGTTAAAATGATATAACAAGGAACTTTAAGGGACATACATATTCAAGAATATCATCTATATTGAACTTAATCCACTTTTCCTTGTGTCTTAGGACTAAGAAATACTATTTTGCATAAATTGTTAAATTAAAATGTCCTATAAGTGGGACATGACTTTATTCTTCCACTCGTTCACGACATATAGGTCTATGAAAAAATAAAAATAAAGGCAATTTAACACTTATAAGATTGTACCTTCAACATTATTAGTGCATGTTTTTATTTTCTTTTCCTTGGTTTTTCCTACACTTTAATATAAGCTTTCTTAGGTTAATAAGTGAGTTTAATTAGGCGAGTGGGTTGTTGAGGTGTCATCATCCTACAAGGGAATTAAATTTTATATTTTTTGACCACTTTTTGGTAACTCCTTATTGGTTGGAATTTCCACATCCACTTTCTCCTTGAGTCTATCTAAACTCGCTATCTAGCTTGTGTTTTAATTTTTTTCTTACAACTTCTCTTTGTGATCTCTTTAAGTAATTTTATCATCTTGAAATTTGCACATCTCTTAGAATCTCTAGTCTATATTTATCTTTTTTATTTGTAGTTTCATAGCTTATTTCTATCTTAAAAATTTCTTGATTTATGCATATATTTCAAATTTCTAACATGGTATCTGAGCTTTGGTTTTTAGAGTTTTGAGTACTAGAATTGCTCATTGAGAAATTAGATTTTTCTATACAAGATCTTGTAAACTCCTATATGCTTTTCTCATGTGTTTTTGAATGATTTGAAGAATAAAAAAGAATTATGAATATGTGTTAATCTCTTGTATTGCATATGTGTTTTGGTAAGATCTAGGTGATTTTTTCTCTTTCAGTCATATTAACAATATTTTTAGCTATCCCAACATGTTTAGGAGGCCGCTTGAGAAATTTAGTATTAGATTTCATTTCACTTGACTTAGAGATTGTATGGTATAGTAGAAAAAAGCAGTTTGAAGCTTAAATCTGGTGAATAGCTTTCAAATGGGGTGTTCCCAGGCCAAAATGACCTTACCATTGCATCTAGAAGGCCCAAACCCTTATTTCCATATAAAACTTGTGTATTTTTTATGCTAGGAGGCTTGAATGGCCTCCCAACACATAATTCAAGACAAGAATTTGAAAAAATATAACTAAAAACATAAGAATTACACTTTAAGTGCTTGTGAATAACATTATGTTATAAGCGCTTTAAACACCAAGGGATTCAATCCTCTTAAAACCATATGAGATCCTCTTGAGCCACCTTCAACTCCCCCTAAACCATCTATAGCGTTGTAAATTGTCACCCTTGACAATTTCATACTATGTTTTTCTCCCCCCTAAGTGATTGGACCTAATTGTACACCTAATTTACTAAGTTATGCATCACATGGCCCATTTTAACATTTATCAAGAAATTAAATGTGCAAGACCCAAGTATACATTCAATATTTTTCTCTTGGTGCTTTAGATCCTGAAAAATGAGGGATCTGGACTAGGGTGTTCTTGCACCCTAGTCCCCTTAATGTGGACCCAAAATTCAAAGTTTTGGTGGTAGTAATTTGTTATTTGAAATTCAAATTATGATTATCGGCCATTGGGATTTAATTTTTAGGAAATTAGAGCAATTTCATATAAATACTAAGTATTTTCACAATTTTAATGAACAAGCAACAAGAACAAGAAGAGCAAGCAATCATAAGGATATTCACAAGTAGTCAAGATCAAGTCAAGAGAATTCAAGAGTGGGATTATTGAAACATTTCATTATCAAAGCATCATATCAAGTTTTATGTGAGTTTGTTCATTTTTATGCATACATTTTGTTTGTGAGGACTAACACTTTTAGGTCTTCAAAGCAATCCAAGCCAAATTATAATCAAGCCTTAAGAAGATGTGCATGACTTCAATCCTTCAAGGATATCATATTTGAGTGGTGAGTGTTGGATATTGTGGTTGTGTTGATGATATGTGGTTGTCATTGATGTCAACACTATTAGCATCAATGTCTTTAAGACTGTATATGTCGAGGATATTGAGAAAATTGTAATAAAATATGTTGCAGGTTGTCTATGAAGCAGTGAAGATTAGTATGATGGAAAGTTCAGTATGTTGATGGTGAGTAGTTGCAGATTAAAGGATTTTTTTTCGTGTGTATCTAGTTTATCCACCAAAATTTTTAGAGGTGTGCACGAAGATTTGAGCAAGTTATGAGTTTGTGTTCTGACAGTTATTCTATTACTGTAGTTGGTGTTCCTGGAAGAAGATATTGTGATTTTGGTAATCTGAGTTGTTGTGTATTCTCCTGTGGTGTTTGTGGATGTTTCTAGATAATGATCTATCAGTGTTGCATGTTCACATTGATCGTTGTGCTCATGATCAATGATTTTCTCTTGTGTGTTCATGGCCGACAAGGTGTTTGTAGTGTGTTGTGGATCTTCAAGTAATAATTTTTTAAGGTGTTTTACGTTCGAGGACATTTTTTTTGGTCTCTACTATGTTGTGATTGACCTTGGTAGATACACATTAATAATCTCTATTGTTTTGGGCCAACAGTTTGTATTCATCTTATTATTTTATTGAAGATGACATGTAGTGATGTAATTCCTTGTTGCAGATATATATAAGCAATTGTTTCTTCATTTGAATATGTAACGAAGTGAGCAAGAAATTGTGTGTGCATGAATAATGTTCTAAATATTTTGAAGGCAGAGCAGAGTGTGAAGAAGAGTGAAGAAGTGTTCATGTGCTTATCCAGAACTATAATCAGGCATTAGCAAATGCTATTTTCTTAGTTGAAGATCTTTCGGATGTATTTAATCTGAATATTATTGTAAGACAATGAGTCTTCCCTTGGGCAGTAAGCCTTTTTGTATTTGAGCAGTGAGCTCTAGGTAGTGTGCCTGAATGCATGTGCATTCCCCATTTCTCTATACTTTTAACAGAGTATAAACTTGTGGATTAACCTCCACCATGGTTTTTCCCCTAAAAAGGTTTCCACGCAAAAATCTCAGTGTTATGTGTGTTTCTAATGTGTTGTTGATTTATGCTTTCATGGATTTTAATCAGATATGAGAATAAGGGTTAATAAATTTAATAAGTTTGAAATTTTGTGACAACTGATTCACCCCCCCTCTCAGTTGTCTGCCCTTGTGTTGCCAATAATTGGTATCAGAGCAAGTTCCTTGGAAGAAGTTTAATAGCTTGAGGTGATATGGGATGGCAACATATAAGAAGGATAGTTTGATATTTGATGGAACAAACTATTCTCTATGGAAGACTTGAATGGAGTGTCATCTGAGATGCATTGGTGAATCCTACTGGAGCATTACAAGTAATAGGTATGTTATTCATCAAAATGGTCCTACTAATATTGCTGAGAATAGGGATGATGAATACAATATCAGAGCTAAGGAAGCATTGTTGAGTGCTTTGACTGATTTTGAGATGATGAATGTTATGGATCTGAAGACTGCTTATGAAATCTGGAAAAAGTTGGAAACTTTGTATGAAGGTGATGCTAATGTGAAGATTGCTAAGCTACAAAGTCTGAAAGGGAAATATGAATTGTTGAGAATGGGTGATGATGAGAATATTAATACTTTCATGCAAAGAGTGAATGAAATTGTGTGTTGGACGAATCAAAGATTGTTGCTAAAGTAATTAGATCCTTGCCCGATGCATACAAAATCAAAGCTACAACTATTGAAGAGCTCTAGATTGTGACAAATGTAACCAGAGATATGTTGATTGCTAAACTTACTGCTTTTGAGTTGAGTGAATTGGGTGATGCCCTTCCTAAGATATAATTTTCATTCAAAGCTACTACAGTCGGAAGAGATAAGAAGAGATATGATCTGGGTAAAATTTCTTCTAGAAAGGTATTCACGTATGAGGAAGAAATGAGACAGATTGAAGAAGAAGAAGAGAGAGAACTAAATGATCTTGAAGCACTTATTGTCAAAAGAGAAGCCAGAGGACAAGGTAATTATAAATGAAAGTTTCCTATTAAATGTTTTTCTTGCAATAAGATAGGTCATTTTGCATCAAGGTGTCTAGAAAAAGTTCCTAAGTCAAGACCTAACAAGCTTAAATTTCAAAGGAAGTGTTATTATGTTGTTGATGAAGGTGTGATAGATGATGAATCTAATAAAGGGAATGTAAGTGAAGATGAGTTTGTGTTTATTGCTATCAAGGAAATTAATCATGTGTTTATTGAATCTACTGGTTGTACAAATGTGGAGAAATCCCTAGTTGCTCGAGTTGAAGAGATGGATGAATGGGTAATTGACAGTGGATGCTCGCATCACATGATAGGTGATAAAAGCAAATTTGTGAGCCTGGAAAAGTATGATGGTGGTGTTGTAAGATTTGGTTATAACAATGGTGGTATAATCTGTGGTAGAAGATGTATTTATTTTGATGTACCGTAAGCATAATACTGATGATGCTTTTTATGTGGAAGGTTTGAAGCATAATCTTTTAAGTGACAGACAGATGGTTGATAAGGGATACAATCTTCAATTCAAGGATGGAAAATGTAGAATATTGGGAAGTTCTGGAAAGGTGATCGCTTTAGGTACAAAACAAAAGGTAACATATTTCACCTAAATACTGCTAGCAAAAGTTGTTTGATTGCTCAAGTCGATAAAAATTGGTTATGGCATAGAAGAATGTGTCATGTAAACTTTGACAATATTATCAAGATAAGTTCTACTCAAGCAGTGAGAGATCTTCCTAAGTTGGTAAAACCCTCTAATGTCATATGTAAAGAATGTCAGTTAGGAAAGCAAACTAGAATTTCATTTCAGAGAAAACATCATTGTTCAAATAAATTGTTGGAGCTTGTGCATATTGACTTGTGTGGTCCTGCTAGAATCAGAAGCTTGCAAGGTTACAGGTATTTCATGTTGCTTATTGATGATTATTCTAGGATGATGTGGGCTACTTTCTTAAGAGAGAAATATGAAGCTCTAGAGAAGTTCAAGATCTTTAAGACTATGGTTGAGATAGAGACAGGTCTGAAGATTAAGTGCCTGAGATCATATAGAGGTGGGAATGCACTTCCCATGAGTTTGATTCTTTTTGTGAAGTGCATGGAATAAAGAGACACTTATTTGCACCGTGGACCCCTCAACAAAATGGAGTTGTGGAAAGGAAGAACAGGACAGTTCAAGATGCTACTAGGACTACGATGCTAGAAGAAAATGTTCCTCATATCTATTGGAGAGAAGCTGTGAGTACTGTTGTTTATATCCTCAACCGCGTACAAATCAAAGGTGATACTAGTAAAACCCCTTTTGAGTTATGGTTTGGTCATAAGCCTACTGTTAGATATTTCAAAATCTTTGGGAGTAAATGTTATATCAGAAGAGATGAAGATATAGGAAATTTTGATGCTAGGAGTGATGAAGGAATCCTTCTTGGTTATTCTACTAAGAGTAAGGCCTACTGGTGCTATAATAAGAGATTGAAGAAAATGGTTGAAAGTGCAAATGTTAAGGTTGATGAAGACATTGCTAGACCATCCAGAACATGTGGATATGATTCTGATGATCAGAATGATAGGACAAACAAAGGTCAGACTATAAATCAAGTTCAGATCATTTCGGTGAATCAAGAAGATCAAGAGGAAGGAGAAACTAGTGAAAGTGCAGAAGAGAGATCACAAGAGCCTAAAGTTCAAGAACATCCTAAGACTCCAATGTATGTGAGATTAAATCATTCAGAAAATTAGATTATAGGTGATAAGAACAAAGGTGTCCAAACTAGGAGAAGAATTGCAAAAGAATACTATTTGATATCAAAGACTGAGCCAAGTAATGTAAATGAAGCATGCAAAGATGAACATTGGATTGAAGCAATGAAAGAAGAACTACAACAAATTGAGAATAATAATACATGGATTCTTGTTCCTAGACCTAAGGATAAAAATGTAATTGGAACTAAATGGGTCTTTCAGAATTAACTGAATGAGCAAGGTGAAGTTATCATAAACAAAGCAAGACTAGTCTGTAAAGGATTTTCTCATATGAAAGGAATTGAATTTGAAGAGACTTTTTCCCCTGTTGCTAGAATTGAAGCTGTGAGACTGTTTCTTGCTTATGTTGCTTACAAAAACTACAAGGTTTATCAGATGGATGTCAAGTCAGTATTTCTAAATGGCGAATTGGAAGAAGGGTATATTGAGCAACCTGATGGATTTCAATTGACTGATCAGGGAGATATGGTTTGTTGGTTGAAGAAAGCATTGTATGGACTCAAGCAAGCCCCTAGAGCTTGGTATGCCAGATTGGACAAGTATTTGTTGAAGCTTGGATTTAAGAAAGGTACTGCTGATAGTAATTTGTATTTCAAGATTGATGATGATAAATATTTGATTATGGAAGCCTTTGTTGATGATATCATTTTTGGAGGAAATGATGGTTTGTGCATGAATTTTGTTAATGAGATGCAGAATGAGTTTGAGATGTCAATGATTGGAGAGATGAAATTTTTTTTGGGATTGCAAATTTCTCAGTTAGATAAAGGAATCTTTATATCTCAGTTCAAGTATGTGAAAGAATTGCTAAAGAAATTTGGTATGGAAGACTCAAAGCCAGTTGGTACACCCATGGTGACCAGATGTAAGTTGACAACAGATGATGATTCTCCAAAGGAAAATAAAACTAGATACAAACCAATGATTGGTGGATTACTTTATTTGACTCAGACTAGACCTAACATCATGAATGTTGTATGTATTGTTGCAAGATTTCAAGCCAATCCTAAGGAATCTCATGTGACTACTGTGAAGAGAATTTTCTGATACTTGAAGGGAACGGTTGATTTTGGCCTGTGGTATCTTAAAGATGATGATATTACTTTGAGTGTCTTTACTAATGCTGATTGGGCAGGAGATTGAATGATAGGAAAAGTACTAGTGGTGGCACATTTTTCTTGGGAAAAAAGTTGATTTCATGGTTGAGTAAAAAGTAGAATTCCATTTCTTTGTCTACTACAGAGGCAAAATACATTATTGTTGCTAAGAATTATACTCAAGTATTGTGGATGAAGTAGATGTTGAAAGATATTAGAGGTATGTATGATGAGCCTATTGTTGCATTCAAAGACCAAGCATATTTCTATCAAGTTTCACTATTTTAGAGAGAAGGTGAGTGAAAAGGAAGTCAAATTGGATTATGTGCCTACTAAGGAATAGATTGCAAACATCTTTACCAAGTCATTGCCTAAGGATATTTTTGAGTATCTCAGAGGGAAGTTAGGGGTGATTACCCCTACTAATCAAAACTAGGATGCATTGTCTTGCATCAGTTTGTGCATTTCACAATCATATCTTGAATCAAATTGATGTTGTGGTGGCTGCTACTCAGGGGGAGTAGTTAGATGATTCAGATATGCGGTTCAAAGCTTGTGTGTACCTTTGCCATTTATGTCAAAGGCGGAGAAGTGTAATGTGAAAACTTTGGAATTATTTGAGGAGAAAAGAGTTAGAACCTAAGGGGGAGTAAGTGTTGAAGTTAGTTGCGTTGATGGTGCTTTTCACATTATGTGTTGCCATCAATTCTAAAGGGGGATATTTTTGGATATTATGGTTGTGTTGTTGATATGTGGTTGTCATTGATGTCAACACTATTAACATCAATGTCTTTAAGACTGTATATGTCGAGGATATTGATAAAATTGTAATAAAATATGTTGCAGGTTGTCTGTGAAGCAGTGAAGATCAGTATGATGGAAAGTTCAGTATGTTGATGGTGAATAGTTGCGGACTAAAGGGTTTGTTTTCATGTGTATCTAGTTTATCCACTGAAAGTTTCAGAGGTGCGCATGAAGATTTGAGCAAGTTATGAGTTTCTATGTTCTGACAGTTATTCTGTTACTGTAGTTGGTGTTCCTGGAAGAAGATAATGTGATTCTGGTCATTTGAGTTGTTGTGTATGCTCCTATGGTGTTTGTGGATGTTTCTAGATCGTTCTCTATATATGTTGCATGTCCGCATTGATCGTTGTGCCCGTGATCGATGATTTTCTCTTGCATGTTCATGTTTTTCATGTTCATGGTCGATAGGGTGTTTGTAGCATGTTATGGATCTTCAAGGAATAATTTTTGAAGGTGTTTTGCATTCGAGGACATTGTTTTTTGTCTCTACTATGTTGTGGCCAACCTTGGTAGATACACATTAATAATCTTTATTGTTTTGGACCGACAATTTGTATTCATCTTATTATTTTATTGAAGCTGACATGTAGCGATGTAATTCCTTGTTGTGGATATATATAAGCGATTGTTTCTTCATTTGAATATGTAACAGAGTGAGAAAACAAGTGTGTGTGCATGAATAATATTTTAAATATTTCAAAGGCAGAGCAAAGTGTGAAGAAGAGTGAAGAAGTGTTCATGTGCTTAACCAAAACTGTAATAAGGCATTAGCAGATGTTATTTTCTCAGTTCAAGATCTTTCAGATGGATTTAATCTGAATATTACTATAAGATAGTGAGTCTTCCCTTGGGCAGTAAGCCTTTTGTATTTGAGCAGTGAGCTCTAGGCAGTGTGCCTGAATGCATGTGCATTCCCCATTTCTCTATACTTTCAAAGTATAAACTTGTGGATTAACCTCCACTGTGATTTTTCCCCTCACAACGTTTCCATGCAAAAATCTTGGTGTTATGTGTGTTTCTGATGTGTTGTTGATTTATGCTTTCATGGTTGTTAATCAGATATGAGAATAAGGGTTAATAAATTTAATAAGTTTGAAATTATGTGACAACTGATTCACCCCCCCTCTCAGTTGTCTGCCCTTGTGTTGCCAACAGTGAGATGTAGTGATTTGTTGATACATCATTTGTTTACCATTTATCCTCTATCCCTTAAAAGGATAAGATCTCTTTATCATCAATTTTACCATTATGGATGTGGAAACACCAAGATGAGGTTTGACTGAGGCGCACCCTTATATGGAACAACCCTTCCTTTTCTTTTGAATGTGTAGGGACATATTTGAAGAGGATTAAAGGAAGATTTAAAGACAATTCACTCATTCATGCATTCAAGCCCTACAACTTGACAAGATATAAAAACTAAAATATCTTAGCAATAGATGTAGATGCAAAAATAGGATCTGGAAGGACAAAGCTATAGACTAAGGACCCGAGGATTGTGAAATCGGATTTTAGTTTTAGATGATTGAACTAGGGCATGCTTGCACCCTTGTCTAGCTAAATTAAGAAAGCTCGATTTTGGATTGCGGGTGCACAATACTCTACTTTCTTCAGATCCAATCTTGGAATTTGATTTTACAACTTTATTATTATAGAAAGATTGCATTTTCAGATCAAGTCCCATAGTCTAATTAGGTCAATAAAATAAAATCAATTTCAGTCAATTTCCAAGGCATTAAAGGATCAAATCTAGGGCTGATTGGAATCACCTTTGAGGTTGAAGGTTAATCTAATTTCCTTGTCGATTTAAATCCTAATGTTCTTTGGAAAAGGATTGATGTTACTGATCTATGCATTAGATCTAGGATCCATTTTTCATTTAAAAACCATCATAATAAAATGTATAGTTGTTAGAGGTTTAAAAGAGACCACCACTTGATTTTCACCCTAAATGGTATGCTCCAACTACTCCATTGGTGTTGTCGCCTAATAACCACCAAAGAGCCACCATTTCAAGAGGGGAGGTCTTTTCTTTACTTTAAAAGGGGTATTTTTTTGGTATAAAATTTTGCCATGGTGTCATTTTTTTGTAAATAAATGAGCAGTGAAAATTGGTGAAGAGTACTTTTTGACCATGATGATTTTAATAAAAAAAATTCCATTTTTATCCAAATATTATAGGTTGAAGTTAGTTGTTGTTCCACTTTGATAGGCCATGACTTGCACCTTAGATCTCTATTTTTTGCAAACTAATAGACATTGGAAATCCATTGGAGAGAAGTAAACAACCATATAGATATTTTTTATATTTCATATCAGGTCTATTTTGTATCAAAAGTTATTTTTTGGCCATTTTAAATTCTATGAATCTTATAACTTGGTAAAATCTTTGTAACTGCACTAAGTATAAAGTGTCAAACTTATAATCTCTAGGGGTGAATTTTGAGACTAGTGAAAAGGGGGTTGTATTGTGTGTATCTTTCTTGTTTTTATTTTTTCTACACTACAAAACTAAAAATAATCTTATTTTCTACTCTAAAATGGGTTAAGTAACAATTCCTATTCTAACTCCCTATAACTATGTTGATTAGAAATCAAAAAAGATAATCTATTTGAGAAAAAGTAAGGATTGAATAGGGAAACAATGAATCTTGAAATAAAACCATCATTAATTTTTAAAAAGCTCAAATTCCATAATAAGTATGATGAATCATTCAAAACCTTATGTATGTTAGTATCTCTAGATTTTCTCTTTCATATTGAATTAGTCTCTAAACTAAATGAAGTGTGGACTACATTAGAAAAATTCTTTAGTACACAAGATGAAGTAAGATGCCATCAATTGGAGAATGAGCTCATAAGGTTTAGTCCTTCTATTTTTGACATTATTTTAGGATTCTTCACTAAGCTAAAAGCTATAATGTTGTAATTGAAATAGTGTGGGATTGAGAAGAAAAATACATAATTGATTTTAAGTAGTCTCTCTAAACTTGGTCCAAAGTATTTAGTTTGTATTTGTACATTTCATGGTACATAAAGTGCCTTAGGATCCACCTACAAAATGCTTTGTCTTGACAATTTTTCCAATGAAATCACAAAGGCTCTATAAGACCTTCTAATTCTTATGTCTTGGCTGCAAATTAGTGCATTGGAGATCATAAAGGTTTTAGCAAAAACAAAAATAAATAGCATCACAAAGGAGAGAAGAAACAAGATCGTAAGCTACCAACCTCAAATTCAACTTTTGAAACCTCTTCCCACAAAGATGAAAAATATAATAAGTAAAAAATTAAGTGCACCTATTACAAAAAATCTAGTCATAATGGGCATAAATTCCTAAAAATGAAAATAGCTCATCTCACACATCTTCTTGAAAAGAACATCATTAAAGTACCAAATTCATAATAATGAACTTCAAAGGCCATAGATTCCAATAAGGGGAAAGGAAAGTGAAAAGCCCTTGTTGCAATAGCTTCATGACCTGACACTTGGGTTATTGAATTGAGTGCTTCTCACAACATGACCAATTCACAAGGATAATTTTTCATCCTTGGAGCCATGTTTTTTGCTTGACATACTTATGGGTAATGACTCACCCAATGATATTGGGAGAGGGTCTATTGATGTTGGTGATGGAACATTTCATGATGTTAGATATATGTTTCTTCCTTGTCAACTAATTTCCTAGATCTATCTACTAGGTCACGCCTATAGGTTCTGATAAGTGAGTTGAATTCATCTAGACACATGGGTTATTAATGAATTACTTAGTGATCTATAGTTATCATGGGAAAAGAAAGTAATAAGTATAGGCTCTATCACTTTTCTCACTTTGTTCTTGACTCTCATTTAATAACTTTTCTTACTCATTTAGATGAAGTGAGAATTTGTGGTAGAAACAATTTAGGGATGCATTCTTGACAAGAATTTAGAGGAGAAGTATAATAAGGGAAAATATCAGAGAGCCTCAGAAATTTTGTAGTTAGTACATAGTGATTTGAATATTTTATTTGCACATCCATGTTTTAGTAGAGCCTAATATGTTTTGACCTTTCTTAATGATATTTCAAGGTACACCTTTGTGTGTTTTCTCAAATAAAATTTTGAAATCTTTGATTAATTTTTATACTTCAAAGAATTTTCAGAGAATTAATTAGGGATATTCATTAATACTACATGAACAAATTGTTTCACAGATGGTTGTCGTTGCACCAAAAGATCAACCTGTTAATGCTTGATACAACCTTCAGAGTTAATGAATACACGAGAGGTGGTTAAGCCATGAAATGAACCCAAGCATTGTGTTGCACAACATAAGGAGACCAAGGGAACACACCTTGCAACAATCCCCCTAGCGCAAGTGAGGGGTTCAAACCCGTGACCCAGGCTTTGATACTAATTGTTGCATAAACGGTTGTCGTTGCACCAAAACATCGACTTGTTAGTGCTTGATACAACCACCAGAGTTAATGAATCCACAGGAGGTGGTTAAGCCATGTTACGAACCCGAGTGCTATGTTGCACAACACAAGGAGACCAAGGGCATACACCTTGCAACATAAATAATGGGGGAGAATATGCCAATCATATGTTTGAATAATTTTGTGATTTTGAAGGCATTGAATTGAAACATACAATCCCCTACAATCCTTAGTATAATGGAATGCCATAATATAAAAAATAATCCTTGAAAAATATTGTTAATTGTATGATACACTCCGAATATATAACATCACCACGATAGGTGGAAGCCATCAACTGTACGTGTTATATTCAAAACTAGGTTCCTCATTAATTTGTGAAGGGGGTAACTCCTTTTGAAGCTTGTACTAGTTGCAAAGCCTTAGTGAAACATGTTTGAGCTTTTGGCTCCCCATATGGGCCCACATTTTGATAAAAAAATACAAGGCTATGGATATAGAGTAAGCCTTATATAATTTTTGGGTATGCAGATGGTGTCAAGGGCTATATGATTCTCCATCCCACTACTCATCAGTTGTTAATTTTGAGGAGATTCCTACCAGCTCTTCTCCTACCACTTCTCCATCCTTCATCACTTTAGAGACATTGCAACATGATATTTCTTCAAAGGATCAAATGATCATCTTGGATTGATGAATGTGTCTTCTTCCTCCACTTCATATGGTGACAACAATGATGAGGACTTATATCCTTCTATGCCTAGTCATTACTCAGAGGATACTCCTTAGAATCTCAAACCTCTGGGCCTATTTGGGCTCATTAGGCATTGTAGTTAGCAAGTGATTAGGTTGGAGATTATTTGTACTAGAAGAACAAGGTCACAATTTTTTAATAGGCTCCACATCTCTTCATTGCTATAATCCATATTCCTTTCAGGAAGCATTTGGAATCTTTGAGTACCTCATGTTGTTATGGAAAAAGTGTTAAAGTTCCTTGGAGGGGAACCATACTTGGGATTTAGTCCCCATTCTCAAGGGAAATAAACTTGTTTGGTGCAAGTGGATGTATCAAACATTTTTTTTGTAGATGGGTTGGATGATAGGTAAAAGGCTCACTTGGTTTCCAAAGGATTCTCTCAAGTTCTTGGGATTGACCACTCAAATAAATTTGCACTAGCTGTCAAAATTAATTCCATCTAACTTTTCCTTTATTTTTTTATAGTCCACTGATGGGAAGTTCATTAGATGGATGTGAATAAATTTGCACTAGCTACCAAAATTAATTCCATCTAATTTTTCCTTTATTTTCTTCACAATGACCTTCAAGAGGAGATATACATGGAGCAACCATAAGGGTTCATACAATATTCCTCACTTGTTTTTCATCTTTGAAAGTATCCCTATGGCCTCAAACATGCCCCTAAATCTTGGTATGCCAAGATGGACTCCTTCCTTTTATCAGTTAGGTTTAGTTAATGCCTTGAGCTGATATAAATGCTTATGTTATGCAATAGGATGATACTCTTTGGTTCTCTATGTTAACAAATTGTTGATCATAAGGAGTTACTCATCCACCAGTCACGTAGTGAAAACTACCTCCATGATCATTTTTCATGTCAAACTTGGGCCTACTACAAATTATTTCTTAGAGATTGAGATCACTTAGTCTTCTTCTGGTATATTCATTGGAAAACCAAGTATGCACTCAAAATTGTCTCTCAATTTCACATGACTGACTACAAGCTTGTACCAAATCCATTTCTATCAGGGATCAAACTTGATGCTCAATGTTCTTCACCCTTGGTCAATGACACATTATACCAACAACTTGTTATGAGTTTCATCTACTTGAATCACATGAGACTTGACATTTCATTTTCTATAGGCATGGTCTCTCAATTCATGTAGGAACCTCATGAGCTAAAATAGAAATAAGTTAGGAAAATTATCCACTACATTAAGGATGTTGGCATTGGTTGTCATTGATGTCAACACTTGGAGATATTGCTACATATGTTTGTGAGATTGTTGGCATTGGTTGTCATTAATGTCAACACTCAGTTAGGGTTATCATTGGTTTTGTACTAACAATGGAGTTGTTGATGTTCATGGTTGAATTTAGTCATTCCTTGTTTGGATGAGTTGTTGATGTTCATGGTTGGATGCCATGCCTTGTTTAATAACAATTAGAGTTGTATTGTATATGGTTGTTGACATCAAAGATGATATCATGATGATACATTAAGATGAGGATTAGAAGAATTGAGATGAAGATTAGAAGTAATGTTGATGTTGGAGAGATGTTGTTTATGGTCTCTAGTGTGTTTTTTTCTCTCTCCTAGTGTTCACGTGGAAGTATGTGTTGTTGTAAGGTTGTTGTGGTCTCCATATGTTGGTAAAAGTTTCTAGTATTGAAAAGTTTCTTTGAAGACTATTTGGGAGAATGCTTTGCATTCCTCTACCCTTGAAGATTTGGTCTTGTGGTTTGGGATTCAATGTTTATGCTCTATGTATGTTGCACTCCCATATTTTTTGGTCATGTATGTTGTCAAGGAGGTTTTTGGTATTTGCAGTGTATTGGTAGTTTTGTTGGTTGTCTGGACTGGTCCAAAAAATGCTCTACATTTCTCTTCATTGATGTTTCTACTCCAACAACTTGGTGGATGTGCTCTCACTGTTTGTGTAGTTTCTTAGTTTCATTTTCATGTGTTGATGTTTTTCGTAAGTTGGTTTGTTAATGTTCTATCTCATGATTGTGTATTCTATGCTTCTAAGATGAAGTGTTCTATTTTTGTTTGGTTTGTGATGGTTGTTTGTGGTATGACAATGTGAAAGAAGTATTTGGAAGTGTTGTTGGATGTTCATAAAAAATCTCTTTGCGGTCCGCACATCAATGATTGATCTCTTTGGTGACACATATTGTTTTGAGTTGGTTTTCTGGGAAATTTGTGGATGTATGGCCGACAGGGCTTGTTTTCTTGCTTGCACTATGTGCTTGGGGGTTTATGCCAACATTTAAGGTTGTGTTAAGATGTATTTGGGTCCTGACCTATCTTGTTGAGAACCATATTGGATAATTTCAATTGAAGATGTGTTTTTGGGGCAACTAGTATTGTGCTACATGTTTCATCTACATGTTTCCTTATTGTTGACTTGGGTTGATGTGCACCAATGTATGTATTTTTTGGGATCACATTGGAAGATGTAATAAGATTGTTTTTGGTCCTCTCTATCTCCTAGATAGGATAACACTATGTTTTGTGGCCGACTTGTTGGGATCATTGTTTGTATTCTATTTTAGCTGACCTAATTAGTGTTTTGTGATCTTGTGAAGGATATAAATAAAATATCAAATTAGTTGCAAGTGGAGTCAGAGGGTGGTGATGTGCAAGTATGGATTGGTGAAGTGAATTATGAAAAGGAAGAGTCAAGTGAGATTTAACGCTTTAGTCAACATAGTGTGTTCTTTACATATGTTATAAATTCTATATATTCATGTGTCATGCTATTAGACAGTGAGTCTCTTCAGTAGTTCCTTGTAATTTGCATCTTACCCTGGGGTTGTGTGCCTCAGTATTTCCAGTCCTTTGTATCTTTCCCTAAGGTTGTGCACCTTAACCTGCAAGTCCATAGGTAGTGAGCCTTAAAACAAATTATAATTTTATAAGCAATGATCTTCGTATATTGAGAGATTTCTCTTTGTGGTTTTTCCCTTCTTGGGTTTTCCATGTAAATATGGTATTGTCTTGTGCATGCGTGTTCACTATCTTATCTTTCATTTCTACTAATTTGATTAAGCATTGTTGATCTTGTTAAAAGTCCAAATTTGAATATTGTAGATAGTTCCAAGATATAAAGGGATTTTTTTTTATAGATACCGATTCACCCCCTTCTCAGTATCCAGGTGTGTTCAAAAAAGGATACTCATAGTTATGGGATTTAGAATGCACTAGGTGTGAATTTTGACGTGGTGGGATACAAAGATTCAAATTGGGTAGGAAATTCTCAAGATTTTTTTAGAGTAAGAAAAAGAGATCCTAGATCCAACTAGATTAACTAGGATCAACTTCTCTTCACTTTCCCTCTACATTCAGAAAAAACCAACTAGGGTTGATGATTGGATTACTACCACAACGGAGAGCCAATCTCTTAGGATTTGGTCCTTTTGAGTTGCAAAGATGATAAATTTTATGTGTGTTTTAACAAGCCTATTTGACATAAACCCTAGATCTGAAAATGTAATTTATCACAAAAACAAAAATGGGAGTTGTCAAAACAATTATAGATCTACAAAGGAGATACAAAGAGGAACCTACTATTAAAAATTGAGCTTGAGTTGGAGGGACAAGGGTGGTGGTTCCCTTGTTTAGAGGTTAAATTTTTAGGATCTAAAAACTTTGAAAGGTAGGTTATAGTTTGCTTCGTGTATCTTGTGATCCGCTCCTGACAAAACTTCTGAATCTGTCTTGTACACATGGAAAGAGGGGAAAGGATTGTGCTATATAGTCAAACCCCATTTTGGTATTTCTGCCTCCACATATAATAAATGATTATGATCAAGAGGGTGTTCCCTAGGTTGAACAAAGGCCAAAACAATGATGGACTGAAATGACAAATGATAAATGATAATTTGTTACCTTGGTATGAAATCTCTGTCGAAGTGATGTTCACACCATGAATTGCCACCAAAGGTTGTTTGATGGATGCTTGAATGGCTTGACATCCTGTAATAGGTAAGTCAACAAAACATAATAGATTGTTGTAGCTATCATGTAGAGGATAACTCATACATCTTCATAATAATGGCATGATTGATCATAATAGATCCTTGTTCATAATTGCTTCCTTCTCTTCTAATGCCTTACAAACATGATCTTGATTGATGAAAGTGCTATAAAATGCTACTTATTGTACCCTTGAATTACTTTGACTAATTTTTAAAATTCTCAATTGATATTCAAATTACATTCTAAATTGCTAAGGATTTTAAATGATGAAAAAGATTTCTATTTGTATGCATTAATTTATTTTCCCACAAAATTAATTATTAAAAGCTGACAAATGAATTTAAATTTGTAAATGTTAAAATTCCAACAATAACATATTCAAAATTGGGCCAAAATAGGTTAGACAAGGGTGGTGGTGCCCTAGTCTAGACCTATTTAATTTGGGGCTTATGTTACTGTTAAATGAATAATATTAATTCCCAATTTCATCCCATTTTCTTGAAAATGATAATTATTAGCATAATTAGGTCCAAGCACATATGGGGGAGTTAAACATAGTGTGAAATTGTTAGGGGTGAAAATTTATGATGCTACAATTGTAAGTCTACTTTAGGGTATTACTTCTCACTTAGTTGTGATCCAATTTGTTGTTCAAATAAGAATTAGTCTATAACTGGATGTTCATCTACAAAGCTCGAGTATCGAGGAGCAATTAATATTGTCATTGAGGCCATTTGTCTTTAAAATATTTTCATTGAGTTTAGTATTTCATTCCAAAAGTCTACAATCATCTTTTGTGATGACTAGAATGCAATATAGATACTAAGGAATCCAATCCATCACTAAAGGACCAAACACTTTGAGATACATATGTAATACATTTGGGAGCTAAATGATTATAACTTCATTGATCTTCAATACTATCTAACATCAGAGTAGATCACAAACATCTTCACCAAATCCTTCACTAAAAGAAAGTTCCTTAATTTGCAAGCTTTGTTAGGGGTGCAACAACTATCCACTTTAGGGGATTCTTAGTCCTTCCATTTATCTCTCTCTATTCTTGGAAGTGGCTTCTTATTTTTAGGGGTATTTAAGCTACACTTAATAGGGTGTTAGTGTAGGTTTTCATTTCCTTCTCGTATGTTTTCTCTACATTTCTATTAACCTTGCTTAGGTTAATAAAGAGATTGATTAAGTGAGTGGGTTGTTGAGGTGTCATCATCCTATAAGGGAGTTATATTTTTTATTTTTAGATTGCTTGGTGGTCACTCCCTATTGGTTGGACTTTCCACCTCCACCTTCTCCTTGAGCCTATATAAACTCACTATCTAACTTGTATTATTACTCTTTTATTGCAACTTCTCTTTTTGAGCTCTTTATGTCATCAAGTGTCATCTTGACATTTGCATATCTCTCAAAATCTCTCACTTGTATTTATGTTTTTCATTTATAATTTTATTGCTTATTTATCCTTGAAAAGTTTCTTGAGTTATATATTTGTTTCATATTTCTAAGAAATGTAGAATTACTAGTGAATAAAACACATTCTAGAGTAGAAAAAATAACTATAATTCCTTCACAAAAAATCATAGTATGAGTGCATACGGTGTAACAATTTTCTTCAAAAATTAAATATATCAAGATTTCCACCCAAAATTTTGAGTTATTAGAAAGTTGTTCGAAGGGCTTTATTAAAAAGAAGATCCAATAAATAAAAAATTAGGGGAGCTTCAAGAATGAAGTCTCATGGAATATGCTAGATAATTATTGTTGCCTCAAAATTAACATGTCTAACTTTGAAGGCTAGATAAATACCAATTTCGGAGCAAACATATGCCCTCACATAACTTTAAACATAACTACATTAAGAGAAGGTAGGTTCCCACCTAATTGTAAAATAAAGCTAATGATTATAGAGAAAAATAATAGAGAGAAGCAAGGGAACCATAGAAGGAGATAAGGATGTAGAAAAGGAAAATAAAATTAGGTGATGCACCAAATGTTTATGAAATATGTCTCAACCTTGCTCTTAATGTTGTGTATATGAAGAATACAATTTTTGGACTATGAAACATAAAAACTTATTTTTTAGGCTATAGACTTTATTTTTGGGAAAAATAAAAATTTCAAGTTGTTCGACATCTTTTCCAAGGATGCCTATTGTATAGATATTTTTGATCTCTAAATTAAAAAAAGAGCCCCAACAACCCCTTAAATGAAAAGTTAGGCCTGTGAAAGTTTTATGTCTTGCATTAGAAATGTAAAAATGTCTAGGACATATAAATGAGTTGTAAGAGGGAAATACACATGTTGACCAATTTATGATGTATGCTACGACACATTATAAGGCATATTTGAATGGATATAATGAAAGACACTACTCATTGATATTTGTGTTACAATCTAGGGCACACTACACAATCATCTATTATCTTCAATCATTATACAAAATCTTTAAATCAATATATAGGGTTTTGACAAAATGAGAACAATACTTGCCTAGCAAACTCCTTTATACACTATCATTTTATATAGGTTAGAAAAATCAAGGCAAGCTTGTTACAAACTTGAAATTTAGTAATGTCTATATCCATTATTACACTTCAAATTTGCATAAAAAGATCAGAACCATAGTTGTGTGAACACTTCTACAATCATGTAAGAGAATTTCATAGATATAGATATGAATTGAACACTCAAACATAATTTTTATTGATTTATGTGTACTCATCTAATAAACTTTAACTTATGAAAAAAATAAAAAATCTTACAAAATTAAATTCACTAAATCAATAATTAATTATATTTAAAACAAATTCAATTAGATTTCATAATCAATCCAATCTCTTAATTTTACAATTATTTATATATAACTTTAACGAAAAACAAATCATGTGAAAATTCTAAAAGAAAATTTCACATCAAATTATATCGGTGTCTCATTGTTTACCTTGAATCATTAGGTAGAATCTTTAGCTTAAATATGCATGAACTTCGGTGGAAGTGTACACGTTGTTAAACCGACAAGAAGGAATCTTTATCTATTAAAACCGTCAAAAGTGAAAAATTGGCGTCATTAAGTAGCCGTTTTACAGAGAAAGGCGGCCGTCAAATTTAAAGTAAAATATACCGCGCCATTTTGCGCCGCAAAAGAAGATAAAAACGATGTATGCAAAGGCACGCGTCATCGCAGGCTGTAGCGATAAGTTATTGTTGTGTACTATTGCCAGGCTGGACCTTCCGTCTTCGAAGGAGAAATTTCTGTATTATACGACTCCAACGTCCCGAGGTCACAGTTTCGAATCCCACTGTGATCGTCAAGACTGTAGCCTTGTCGGCTCCACCACTAACAGTCAAAATTCTTTGATTGTTAAGCCATCGCTTTACAACACGAATTGACACTATAGGCGGACATCGACATATACTCAACATGAATATATCTTAATCCATAATAAATATTCCGCCGAGGGCCATGACCAGTTAGTAGTTGCAGTAGTAGCAGTGGGAAGAGAAAACAAGTAGTGAAAAAGAGCTGCATTAATGGCGACATTGGGAGACATTACGGTGTCTGCAGTGATAAATCTTCTGGCAGCGTTTGCATTTCTATTGGCGTTTGCAGTTCTGAGGCTGCAGCCCGTAAACGACCGAGTGTATTTCCCGAAATGGTATCTGAAAAGGGAGAGGCAGAGCCCCAGGAATATAGGCAGAGGTTATGTGAGCAAGTTTGTGAATTTAGACTACAAGGCGTATGTTCGATTCCTCGGTTGGATGCCTCAGGCGCTCAAAATGCCGGAGGCTGAGCTTATTGATCATGCCGGCCTTGATTCGGCTGTTTACCTTCGCATTTATCTCCTCGGGTAACCATATACAACGTCCTTTATATATCTATCTAAACTGTTGTTTGTGAATTTTCTGTGGATTTTGTTGTTTACCTTAGTACTATCTCCTCGGGCAAGGAAATACACCTTCCTTCACATATGTTTCTAGACACACCTTTCTTCACATATATATTACATTTATGTTTGCGTTGGGTACATTTTCTATGGAGCAGCTAGGACTTAATCTTAGACCTCCCATTTGCTGCTGATGTGTTGTATGGCTAAACTACTTGTCCTTGTTGTGTTCTTGAGTGTGATTGTAATCTTCAATCCGTCTTGGAGTCTCGACAAAACGATTTGTGTTTGTATTCGATTTCAATTGCCAGTTTTTTCGCAAAATTCTTTGCTCAGCTGTTCCAGGAAGTAATGTATTCAAATGGTCTCAGCCATATAATTTTATCAATTTAAATATGCAGGGGGTGAAACCCTTTGTGGTAGAGCCAGTTTAGCCTACGAATTAGAGGGGCCAAGTATCCGCAGTTAATCAAATTGCTAAAAAATATGTTTCTCTATGAACAACACACGGGAATGTTTGAGAGCTATCTTACCATGTACTGGCCTAGAGGAATTGATACCCGTAACATGGTCCAAATGAAATGGCGAACACGGTACCTGTACCTGAACACATACCTGTATGGGTAACCTAGTATGAGAAGATTGACCGTTTTATGTCACACTTTGTGATCTATCATTAAGATGAATAATCTATAGGTTTGATCTGGAACATAGATAACTTAGTATGAGAAGATTGACCGTTTTATGTCACACTTTGTGATCTATCATTAAGATGAATAATCTATAGGTTTGATCTGGAACATAGATAACTTAATATGAAAAGATTGACCGTTTTATGTCACACTTTGTGATCTATCATTAAGATGAATAATCTATAGGTTTGATCTGGAACATAGATCCATTTTTTTAAGCTAATGGTAACATTGTCCTCTGGATTTTCTCAGCCTTCTCTCCAGAATTATTTCAGACTTACCTTGTGGTTCAATAGAAGCAGGTGTTGTTGAGTCAATTTAGATGCCTTCTACAGTAAAATGATCTAGGAAGATATGAAAATTTCAGCTCCGCTTCATCTATTTAGGGAATTTCTTTGCTAAGTTGTCAATACATATTTCGAAGAAACTTTATCAAAAAATTCAGACCACATATGTGCTTCCAATTCAAAATATTAAAAGGAGGCACGGTCAACTTTTAGCTCTACTCTCCAGTAGCAGCCGAAAATCTCTTTCCTAAACAGTAGCCATTCTAAGTTTTTGTCAGAAAGGTTGCGGTTTTCGCACTTAAAAAATTTATCCGGATTACTGAGGCTAAAATAATCGGAGGGGGTCTCAACTTTTAATGTTGTCTTAATTAACTTGTCATCAAGCTGTGGTTCAAGAAAGGGGCTACAGGTGTGGGCCAAACAAAGACCGTCACCGAGGATACATAAAGCATTGAAAGTACCAGACAATTTACATTCCAGGGAAATTTTTACAAGGAGATTGCTGTTTTTTAACTTTTTTAACTAAATACATTTACTAAAGTATTGGCAACAGCTATAATTCCTATCTAGTTTAAATTTCAATTACCCTTCACTGAGAAATGTGGTTGTGGTATTTCTTCATGTGAAATGGAACATACTTCCATAGAGTTCAATGTTGAAAAGTACTGTTATGTTTGCCTTGGTAGTTTGATTCGCATTCTGTCACAACTATACCAGACTTAATATAGCCATGCTGTACTGCTGAAGTAACAAGTTGATGGTTGTAGTGCCATGTGATGTCCACTTCGACAATGGTCAGTCATTAGTAAAATGGAAGCACCTATGTTCTTTATTGATATTAGCTACTACATGCAAGGATGGTTGTGATTACTTTTTTCATAACACTATTTTGTAAGTTATGTTTTCTCCTTTTTCCGAAGGTAAAATTTGTTATCTTCAGTATCAAAGCTGCAGTTTGAGAGATAGTCAGATAAGGCTGGAAGTTAATTCCAAGAATTCTGTTGCATGGGCAGATACATATCTGGACAGGTCAGATATCCATTTGTTTTATTACAGTCCTCCAAGAAGCTTGTCAATCAGGGGTTTCCCAACATTGGGTGTGTGAAGTGTTACCCTTTGCAACTTAGATATTTACGTAGATCATCACCTGTCTTATGTATTTTCCAGTTGTGTTTCAAACCTCTCTAAATGACATATCAAATGCAGTAGTCAGGAGGCAATCAGCAAAGTCTTCACGAGAAACACTACATGGTTGATCACAGAAGAACATTGCAGTTTGATTCACTGCAAACAAAACACTCTTAAATATGACATAATTATCTTGTCCCACCTTCAAATCTTCTCTCATCAATTTTATTCCTACTCCAATAGCCATCTCCAGATTGATGATGGATTTGCTCAATTTGATGTACATTAACTTTACGCACAATCTGAGTTTCCCTTTATGTCAGATTCAAGCTTTCTATCATCAGCTATGGATGCAGTTTGTTCCAGATATAATTGATCTGTCAATTTTTTTTGCATGGAACCATAGATACAGTATCTCTTCATCTTCAGATGCCTGGTGAACTATCAGATTTGTGGCTGTGACTACTGTGTGCCTAGAGTTTTGGAGGGTTCCCTTTTAGCCTTGTTCTGTGTTTCAGATGGAACAGTATTAGCTCTCTTCATCCATGAGATGACTTAGCACAAGGTGAGCATCTTAGCAACGGAAATGCCCAGAATCATATTAACATGCTCATCATGAACATCCTTCACAAAGAGCAAAATATATAATAACATTTTTTATCTATCCTAATTCTGGTTTTTCATGTGATTCAACTTGGAAGTAATTACATTGCTTAACTTCGCAAAAAAGGGTCTTGTGTCTATTGTTTAGCACTTCATCTGCTACTTGCTACTTGCTTACTATGTTGATGCTATGGGGAGGTGAGATAAACCTTCAACCATTTTTCTGCACTGGGCTTGAGGCAAAGATAAGTTTTTAAAGTTGAAGTTTGCACATTTCCATGTCCTTAACTTCAATTGTTTTTTTATAATTCTATCAATCACTTAGATGCTAGTGGACATTAATTCTGTATCTATTTTTATTCCTTGTTTTCAAATAGTCCACTACAAGAACCTGTTAATAGGATCGTTCAGGAGTCAGGACATACAAATGGACAACATGTTTGCAAAACATCATGCATGGATAATTGGAAATAATGGTTCTGTTAATATTTGTATTTTGATCCTAGTGACTATTAACTATATGCAATATGTAGGTTAATGTACAAGGAATATCCTGATAAGTTGATAATTAAACATGAGCAACTGAGACTACTGTCTCTGTACCTTTTGCATATCCCTTAGGAACTAGACAAGTTGTTCTTGTTGGAGTTTGTGTTGGTATAAGGAATTAATATTTTGTTCACTGGAAACTAAAAGAATTTGCCATCTTTATTTTACATACAATATCATCATAATGCTGGACTTCAAAATGCTTTTGGAATTTGATAAACAATGATGGCTTACTTTTCTAGTTTCATTTCTTTCAATGTTGAATATCTCAAGAAGCCAAGAACTATTTGGATTCTTTATTGATTTTGCTTGGCTTTACTAATCTGCATGCACTGTGCACTAGCTTACACTAAAGGCATGTCCATTTGTGCAGGGCCTGCAATGTATTCTATGCTAATGTTTTTATTTTCTGTGGTGCAGTCTGAAAATCTTTGTGCCATTGGCGATCCTTGCTTTCGCTGTCCTTGTTCCCATAAATGTAACAGATGGGACTTTAGTAAACTTGAAGAAAGAACTCGTATTTAGTGATATTGACAAACTTTCAATATCAAATGTGAAGACTGGTTCTCAAAGGTTAGTTTGGGTGGTTAAAATTTAATTGTATGTTGCAATGCACAATTGTCTGAGAAATGAGATTCAGAAAGAAGATTACACTCATGTACTTTGTAAGGACCTATCTTCTATAAGCTTGCATTGTATTCTTATTTTCTTTTTGGCAATTGTTTCTACTCTATGAAGCATACATTACCTGGACGTTGACTTGGGGGAGTCTGGAATGTGGAAAATGTGGTAGTTGTTTGAGATGCAAACCAAAATACATTGATTATCTTTTAATTCACCTAACATATAATTCAAATTTATACTGTTTTCAGTTTTAGTATTGAGGTTTGCCAAATGTTTTGACGTGTTGTATTAAAAAATATAAAATTATAAATAATACCCTTGGTTTACATGCGGTCCATATGAAACACTTTTAGATTTTGGAGCTTGTGCTTGTGGACGTCATAGCACTTTAACATGTTGAGTGGATCCTTATTAGAGGATACTTTTGTCGAAGGAGGCTTTGACTGAATGAGTTGGTCCTAGTCAAACTTAATGTCATTATTATTAGGAGTAGTTTCTTTCCTGCATATATATATATATAAAATCTTATTTGGTCTTGACCACATACCAACAGGTTTTTCCCAATGTCCCAAATCTTCAAGAATTCTATTTATTGTTTGGTTTTATAACTAAAAGATGCTGCAATGTCTGAGAATTATGTGTTTCTAATTATCATGTTAAGATCTTTTGCCAACAAGCCATGAAATGCATTAGTACACTTTTGCAACATTTGTTTGGTCTTGGTGCATGTGCTATAACATTTTGTAATGGTCATGATAATTCTTCACAAGTTAGCACTCGTGAATGGCCTCTACTAGGTCTGTCCAAGTTTTGGTTGGAGTATCTTTTTCTTCAAGTGCTAACTCATCATGGTCTTAATCTCCCTCTAGGTTGTGGTGAAGACAATATGGTTTACAGCTTTTTTTTTGACACATGAAGAAACTTAATAAATTATAGTTATCTTTTTACTATCATAAAACTTATAAAGAAATTTGATTCCAATAGGTCAAGCCATTTTTCTACTTCATATGCATTGATTTTTCCTTAAAAGAAGAGGGATATTGAAATTCACTTGTGCCTTAAAGGTTTCAGATGCTTGAAGGGTTTGCTTGATTAAGAAGTGTATGTCACAAACACAAATTATGAAGGGATCAAATGTTAACTCATTCTAGTCTTCATCTTCCTCAAGGCTACTTTGTAGACATTATGATTTCCAACAACTTTTGACATCAGTAGCAACATAATAAATTGCAAATGTCATTTTTTATTGTATTGGATGTGAGACTATTTATCGATGCATCTATTATTGTAATAAGTATTGATTATGAATTTGTTCTATTTTGCAAAGATAGAGTAGTGTAGCAGGTTTGGCTCTTATAGCACGGGATTTCTTGGAGTGGTTCATTTCTTAAGGAGTATTTTTTGGTATAGCCTATGTTTTTGGTAGAGAAATGGGGGTTTACATCAAACCCTTTGAACATTGGCACACAAATAGGGGCCCTATTCCTAGGTTTGTTACTACATATACATTTTTCCTTGTTAACACAATAAGATTGAAGCAAGCTTGATGGTTCTTCGCTTGAAATTTGAACTTAGGTCATCATTGTGGTAATTCTTGGACTTTACCACAATAGCCATGCATGCTATTGTATTGCCAAACCCTTTGTTAAATGTATTCTATTATTAGTATATTGAAGATTAAGGCACATTGGCCTACCATATATCTTGTATTGTGCATTTTGTTGATATTTCAGCATTATTTTTTATATTTGGATATTTGGATCTTCATGGTTAAGGTTTAGAGTCCAAACTATTAGAAAATTTCTAGGACAAAAAATGAAGATTTGGAGAATAGTTGATAGTTAGGTCCAAGGTTAAGTTGTTAGTTCTGGTATTGATCCTGGTTTGGGTTCATGGATCCGACAAATGTTTTTTGGGTTAGGGTTCGTTTTGGATTTGTCCGTACAAAAAAATATTAAAATCATATATAATAATATATATATAGACTTAAGATTAGAATATGGCATAGCATCATATTAACAACAAAACCACTATAAACTTGAATGCCTTTTAAAATATTAATGATAAATATTATAAAACATTCATCGTTCAAATCATAGTTGGAAAATTTGGACTCGGCAAAAACTTGCCAAGCCCAAAATTGGCGAGTCAACAAAAACTTGGGGTTTTTTATTTATGAAATGCACTTTTTGGCTGTGGACCCCTGTTATACTCAAAATGGCAAGTCTTTTTCATGAACTCATTGAGTTTTTGTGAAAAACTCGTCAAAACTCGCCAAAAAGACTTCTTTGAGTCAAAGTAAAAAAAACTCTTTTTGCAAAAAAATTCGCGAGTTTTCTAAGACTTGCTGAAAACTTGGCGAGTCTGCCAACTATGGTTCAAACCATAACAGCAAAAATCTTTTGGGAAAAACATTGGCAAACCAAAAGTACAAGATTTTTTCAAAAAATTGGATTATCAAAAAACATATTAAAAAAAAAATCTACTACTTTTTAATTTATAGGCATTTTAATAGCATAGAGATATAGAGAGAAAATAAAAATGGATCTAGGGTGGCAACACCTAGCGTGGTTGAGGAGCAATGCTCCTCAAAAGATCTAGAAGGCAATGCCTCGAATGGAGTCAAGGGGCAATGCCCCTTGTGAGGTTTTGGGGGCAACGCCCCTAGCGGGGTTGAGGGGTAGCCCCCCAAGCGCTCCTTGTTGCAATAGAGGGTGGAGTTGAGGGACAGAGCCCCCACCACCAAGCCCAAATTAACGCCTTTGAAACCACACAAACCTTCATGGGGCATTGCTATTTTTCATAGTTTGATTGCTTTTAACCAAGCTTCAAGACTGCTCCAAACCTTTCAAAAAATGCTTGACTTTCACAATTTTAAATTTGACTTTGTTAAATTTTTAATTCCTTTTTTTAACTAATGCTTATTTAATATTAATATAATAAAACCATTATGGCTTTCAATTATACTATTAGAAATATATAGAACCTAAAACCCTAACACTTAACCTACAAAAAAAACATTCGGAGTTCATGAAATCCTAAAACCCTAAATAAATTTGGTAGCTAAATGAAATTTCTCAGCTTATGAAGCACATGAGAGGAGCATATGTGAATGCTATAGTATCACAAGTGCAAAAATGTTCAATTGAAGTTCAAGAAGCAATTACCAAGGTCATGTCATGTACAAATTCTTATGTTTTGATGGTGGGAAGTGGAAATTCTCATTCTATAAGTAAAGTGGTTCAACATTTTGGATTTGTAGGACTTCAATTGTTCCTTAGAAGGAGGTTTTTTCCTAGTGAATGGTGTAATAGGTTTTCTTCAAATATTCCATTTACTAGTTCTTATTCCTTTGACTGTGATGTGAAATATGATTCACCAAAGGCCTATGGCTTAATCAAATCCTTATATACAGACCATTGTGCCAAGACAGGGTCCTAATGGCCAAAAATATTGTGAAAATGATATAAAATCGTTGAAAAACGTTGCGTGCGGTTTAGGCATGATTTTAGTGGGATTTTAATAGGAACAAATAGGTCAATGAATGTTGACCACATTTTTTAAACACATGCAAGTTTTTTTGGGGAAAAAAT
The DNA here is from genome assembly GCA_007115665.2 of Sequoiadendron giganteum. Taxonomy (NCBI): domain Eukaryota; kingdom Viridiplantae; phylum Streptophyta; class Pinopsida; order Cupressales; family Cupressaceae; genus Sequoiadendron; species Sequoiadendron giganteum. The sequence goes on from CM021101.1 coordinate 854,874,332, forward strand.
TCCAACAGTGGTGTTTTGCGATTTTGCTTTTTATCACACGTTTTTTGCCATTTTTGCTTCTATGGTTTAAACTTCAAGTTCAATATTAAAATAATAATATCAAGTTCGACAATTAGTTTTAAATTTTTAATTAGAAAATGGATTTTCTAAATCATCATCATCTTTGACATTAGAGATGTAGGAACATTAGATGAACCGCAACCAATGCCAATGCTAGTGCCACTTGCACTAAAAGTGTGTTGTCTTTTGAACTCCGCAAGTGCCATATGTTGGGAAGTGGAAGCATCCAAGTTAGTATGCTCTAGCTCTATATTCCACGACTTCATGTCCCCTTCTTGTAATGTTGTTTATGCGAAAGGAGATGCAAGTTGAAATGTACGTATACTATGTTCTCCGCTTTTTTGGAGAGCAATCTATTGCACTTTATTGAGTGGATGAAATAATATGTGCTCCGATTCCTCTTAGATGGAGATGAACTAGCAACCTATGAAGACAAAGTAAAGAGTTAGAGTTATACGTTAACAAAATAAAAAATTTCAAAAAATAAAAAACTATAAGTGAATGTTGAAACTTCAAGCTAAAAATTAAAAAATTATTAAACTTACTTGTGATAAAACTTTGATTGTAAGGGGTTGTAGGTTTTGGAATTGTTGGCCATGGAAGTACCTCTAACTATGAGCATCATTCTTAAACTTATCATGAAGAGCCTTAATACTTTGACTATTTGAGTGCATAGGATCAATGACTCACTCATGACTATATCTTGCGAATCAATACTAGGGAACATTTTACGAAATGCTGCCTCGCACCCTTAAGCAATTTCAAAATATCTATTTTGGGGAACTCTTATTGGCACATAATGGATCTCAACAGTGTAGTATTTTGGACTCAATGCAAAGGCAAGAAGATGTTGTTAGAATAATATATTCATCATATTAATGGTCAATGTTTTATTGTTAGTTTAGTTTTACTGTTTCTACAGTAGTTGGTAGGTTTAGTAGTTAGATATCATTAGTATCTACTATTTCTTGTATCTTCTATATATTGTAACTTTTTTGTTTTTCATATCAATGAAGAGAATGCAATTACCAGTTCATTTCTTGAACATGGTATTAGAGGCGAAGGGCAAAAATTTTCGAAAATTTTATAATACTAATTTTTAGTGAAAGTTTCGAATTTTTTTCTGTCTGAAACCCTCAGAATTTTCGTGTTTTTTAGAACCCTTCTGTTCGCACGTTTTTTCTTTTGCTGCTCATGCTAGGGTTTGCATGTGTTTTTTGGGCGTCGTTTTTTGCAGAAATCTGCGTTTTTTTTTGGGCGCGTGATTTTCTTCTGGGTGCACGATTTTCTGCAATTTCTTGGGCTCGTCCCTGAAGACAATTGTAGGCCGCGTGAGTTCGTGAAGGTGGGTGTCTGGTTTCTGGTTTCCGGTCTCCGCGCGATCTTTTTGCAGTTTTCTGGCTTGATCTCTTTGCAAACTCTTCACACATTTTTTGAAGCCAGTTCGCGTTTTCTGTAGCCTCAAAAGGTCATTTTTACGTGTACCAGTGTCGCTCAGGGTTTTGACCTCAATTTGCTTCGGTTTCTGAAAGATTTGAGCTATTTTCTGCAATTTTTTCAGAGTTTTGCGGCCTAAGGTTCCAGAAAATTCGTCTAGGGTTTTGACCCTCCGTTTCAGGTCGGAAATTTCTTTTGATTACATATTCCTGGTGGGTTTTTTGAGATCTCAACTGGGTTGTCTTTAAATTTTTCTGGGTGTCTCGAAGTTCGTGCCTCGAAATTTGTGCAACTGGGTGTTGACGAAATTTTATGGGTAGTCAGAATTTTTTTTGGGTTTTCAGCATTCTTTTTTGGGTACTCTTCAAATCTTCTAGATTTCGTCATCAACGTGCCTTGAAATCCGTGCTAGGGTTTCATCTTTGAATTTGTGCATTTTTTATTTTCGTTTTGCCTTCACTAGTTTGACCTCAGGGTATGTGATGGCATCTCTGACGAATATCATGCTCGAAAGCAGCCAAAAGTTTAACGGGAAGAATTACAACACCTGGAAGCAGCGCATGATTATGATCTTCGAATATCGTTGCCTTGATCAGATCGTTTGGGGGAACTCAGCTCGTCCCACTGTAGTCGGAAAGGACCAAGACAAATGGGATGGACGCAACCGGGAAGCCGTCATGCTCATCAAACTCTCAGTCACAGATGAGCAGCCACCTCAAGTACCGTTTGGCAAAACTGCTCTGGAAATTTGGGATCATTTGAAAGGCCTTCATGAAACCTCCGACAAGAGCAAAACGTTCTTTCTCAAGAATATGCTCTTTTCCATCATGATGGATGAGAAAATGTCCTTACAGGAACATCTCAAGAAGATTAACGACATTTGTGATCAGTTGGAGGCGATTGGTTGAACAATGGAGGAAGAAGACATGGTCGTCATTACTCTGAAGAGTCTTCCGCGTTCGTATGAGCATTTCATCGAGACGCTGAATATCACTTCCACCAATGTTGATCTCAAATTTGAAGATCTTTGCAACAAGCTCTTGCAGCAGGATCGATGGCGACAACAGTTTGGAAGCAGTATCGGTTCAACCTCCACAGAGCAAGCGTTCTTTGCCAAATCTTCTGCTAAGAACAAAGGGAAGGCTCCATCTTCTCAGCCGAAAGGCTCTGGTTCTTCTCAGGACAACAAGAAGAAAAAGAACGTTCAATGCAATTATTGCCATAAATATGGTCACATGAAGGTTGATTGTTGAATTCAGATGGCTTCTGAACAAAAGAAGCAGGGAGGGTCTCAACAAAAGGCAAATGTTGCGGAGCACACTGAGCAGAAAGAGTCTGCATTCTATGCTTTTATGGCCAAGAGAACTGCAGATCCAGTCCAATCTTTTGCCTGGTATATTGATTCAAGGGCTTCTCAGCATTTTACTCATCGTCGAGATTGGTTCACCAAATATGAACCATTCACTGATTCAGTGATCTTTGGAGGCGGCAAAGAGTACACCGTTGCTGGTAAGGGCAATGTTCAGATTCACTCTGGAGGAAGAAATTTACTCTTTCTTGATGTCTAATATGTTCCAGGCATGGAACATAATCTTCTCTCTGTCAGCCAGATCATGAAGCATTCTCCCCAATTGGATGTCATTTTCAGTTCGTCCACTTGCAGCATTGTTGATAAGGCGACACGCACTACGATTGCTGTGGGACTTGAGGATCATGGTCTATATAGACTTGCTAATTTCGGTGATTCTCAGGAGCACGCTTTGGCAGCAAGGAGTACTTCCATCAGCAAACTTTGGCATCAGCGTTATGGGCACTTGAACGTGCACTATCTCTCTCAACTGTCTCGGGAGGGTTTGGTTGCTGGTCTACTTGAGATCCAAACTCAAAATCATGGAGTTTGTGGAGCCTGTCAAGCTGGGAAGCAGCATCAGACACCATTCTCGGATGGTGATTCTTGGCGAGCCTCCAAGGTACTTCAATTGGTTCACGCTGATGTATGTGGACCATGAACACTCCATCTGTTACTGGGTCCAAGTACTTTTTATTATTTGTTGATGATTTCAGTCGCAAAATGTGGGTGTACTTTTTGAAACATAAATAAGATGTGTTTAGTACATTTCAGCAGTATAAGGCCTTGGTTGAGAAAGAATCAGGTTCTCACATTGTTACTCTAAGGTCAAATAATGTGGGGGAGTTTTGTTCAACTGAATTCTCTACTTTTTGTGCTAAACACGACATCAAACGACAACTCACCACACCATACACCCCTCAGCAAAATGGTGTTGTTGAACATAGGAATCACACCATTACTGAAATGGCTCGTTCTATGCTGTAGTACAGAAATGTACCTAAGAAATACTGGGCTGAAGCAGTTTATACTGCTGTCTACCTCCTGAATCGGTCACCTACACAGGGCGTTAAGAAGATGACTCCAGAAGAAGCCTGGTCAGGACGTAAGCCTAAAGTGGGCCATCTGAAAGTTTTTGGTTCTACCGCTCATGTATGGATTCCAAAAGCCAAGCGTGCCAAGTTGGACTCCAAGAGCCAGAAACTTATGTTTACTGGTTACAGCGACAATCACAAGGCATACAGGTTGATTGATGTGGAGACAGATCGTCTCATATTCAGTCGTGATGTTGTGATTGATGAGACTACTGGTCCATTTGTTCCTACTACCAGCCCTGAGGATCAACCTATGAAGATTCCTGATGATGGTGTTCGTCTTCCTCTTGGTTCTCCTGATGGGAGGGCTTCAGAGCATTTTGACTCTGAAGATGAGGAGTCTATTGGTCATGCTAGAGCACCACCCGATCTTCCTCAGGCTTCATATCCAGATGACTTTGTTCCAGAAATCCCAGAAGATGCTGTTTCTCCTACTCGAGATGTTGGTACTTCTACGCGTCGACCTAAGTGGTGGCTCAAGACTATCGAAGATCTTCATAATGATGAAATCATTGAGGGTAGACAAACTTGTAACAAGAGCAAGCAACAAAACACAGTCAATTATGCTCTTATGGCCAACATCCATAGCATCTATGAGCCTCAAACATATTTAGAGGCTAAAGGAATTCCAGAGTGGGAAAAGGCTATGCAGACAGAATATCATAGTCTTCTGAAGAATCACACTTGGGTTCTTTCTGATCTTCCTCCTGGGAAGAAACCCATTAGTTGCAAATGGGTTTATAAGGTCAAGTATCATGCCGATGGCACTTTGGATAAATACAAGGCAAGATTAGTTGCTCGGGGTTTCACACAGCGGGAGGGCATTGATTACGAGGAGACTTTTGCTCCTACTGCCAAGATGAGCACAATTCGTCTTCTTCTCGCTATTGCAGCCCAATTCAGATGGACAGTTCATCAGATGGATGTCAAGAGTGCCTTTCTCAACGGTGAGTTGCAGGAAGAGGTCTACATGACGCAGCCTCCTGGTTTCAAGGTTGCCGGAAAAGAACATTAGGTATGTAGGCTCGTGAAAGCACTCTATGGACTGAAACAGGCTCCTTGTGCTTGGTACATCAAGATTGATCAGTACTTGGTTGATCATGGTTTTCAGTGCAGCCCTTCTGACACTAATTTGTATGTCAAACACTCTGGTGATGATATTCTCTTTCTTGTTGTCTATGTAAAGGGGTGGTCATTGTGTTCCATCTTTCTTCAACAATTGTGTACACTTGTTTGAAGAAATTCCCTTACGAGTCTTGCTCTTTCACATTTATGATGCTCTTCATCTTCTCAATCATTGAGTCGATGCCATCATATATCTCTCCCAAGCAAGGCTTGTCCATGTCAATATTGTGAATCATGCTCAAAATGGGCTTGGTGAAACTAAGGAGATAGTCCACATGATCCCACCAAGAGTTAGCTAAGATCATTGGATTAACTTTTGTTGCCTTGTTAGAGTTGCTTTGCCTCCATAGAGACCAATTTTGGCTAATCACCATGCTAGGAAGTGCTTCTCTAACTTTTACAAGTCGTCTCAAGACGATTGTGTTAGAAGTGAAATGGGTCTTAGCAACCTATTCAAAATAAAATAATTAAAATTTTAAAACAGAGTTTAAAGAAGAATTAGAATACCTTTTTGGAGCCTCATTAATTTTTCTCACCATCTCTTGCCAATATGGTGAGAAAACAACATTGAAAGCCAAGCCATTTGCATAATACATGTTGCTATGTGTTGGTCGGCAACCTCTCAACTATCATTTTGAAATGTTTCCAAAGGTCCCTTTGGTCATTTGTTTGTAGTGGGTTATTCACTTTCAGGAGTGGACAGAAATGAACGGTTCTCTATCACAAAACTGGGATTAGATGGGGCCATTGGGGGCTTCATTCCCTTTGATCTTGTTTTTATTAAGGGGTGATTTGATTTATGGCTTGCTAGTTCATTTGCTTGTTCTTGTCTCTAGTGGCATAGGTACATCATTCTTTCTAGAGCAAGGTTTGATGCCTTGCCCAAGTATTCCACACAAATGGGCTTTCACCTGACTATATGAACTAGAATATCTAGGATCACATCCATGGACAATCCAAATGTAAACCCCACTACTTGGAATTGGTTGTATCATATCAACATATTTCCATAGAGGAGAACTCGGATCTGTTTTGAATTTAGATCAAGCTGTGGAGCTAGAACTAGCTGCCATTGTGATTCCTATGGCAAGAAATTTTATAAAAAACACATGCGAAACAAAAAATAGATATATAAAACCTAGCTCTGTTGAATCTTTGATACATTCATAGAAGAATAAAAAAACTTAGATAAACAAAGCAAAGAGTTTACTTTTTTAAAACAAAAATGGACAAAAAAATTGAAAAAAACTTACCTCTTTGCAAAAATATCCTTCTATGATTTTCTTGGCAGCTGATGAACACTTGTAAATGCGTAGGAATGACAATGCAATCATTGTAGAACCTTCAGAGACCAATCTTCAACCCCCTTTGTTGATTCAACAAACAAAAATGAATGTTCAACCTCTTGGAATGATATTTGTTTTTTGCAATAGAAATGAACTAAAATGAACTTGTTTTGGTGTTTCATGTGTTTTAGAAGTGACATTTAGGGTTGAGGAGCAATTATAGGGCACCCAGTCAAAGTCAAATAAAAGGATTTAAAAAAAAAAACTCCGCCACTACTATGATGGGTTGTGTTGGGTATGCCCGGGTTTGCCCTAGTTGAACCCGACTCCTCCTCCTTGTGTCTTGCTTGTAGCCATAGGCGAACCGGATTGGAATCCAGATCTGATTCAAATTGGATATGGATCCAGCCTATTCACAGGCAATCTAGCTATATAAGATTAGTGTCGCTCATTAGTCTGGTGCAACACTATTCATGCTAAAGGTTCTATATTATGAGTATATTGAAGATTAGGGCATATTGGCCTTTAATACATCTTGTGTCATGCATTTTGTTGATATTTCAAATTTATTATGTATATATGGATCTTTAGAGTTGTGGATCAGACTATTTTAAATTTTCTAGGACCAAAAATAATAAAAGACTTGGAGGATAGTTCATGGTTGTTTCTAATGTCAAGAAAGGGATCAATTGGGGAATCCTACATTGCCCAACTTTCCTTAAGGGATTGTGATTCAGTAACATCTTCATTGCAAATAAATTTGTGAAGGAAGAAATGAAGCAGATCCAAAGACATGAACACATATTGAATCTTCCAAGGAGGAGACTCAATTGTAACTAACTGTTTCCTAAATTAATAAAAATGATTGATTTCTATTTTCTGTATCTTGGATGCTGTCATCCATATCCTTTTTTGAAGTTAATTTCAAAATATACTAAATACAAAATTCTAAAAGCTGAGACTGTAGTTAAAGAATTCTTTGCTGTACATTATTAAGTTCATTATTCAAGTTGGTTTTAGCCATGTTACTTATGGTAGACTTTGCATTGTATTCTTTTGGATCTGATGTTGCCTATTTCTTGTTTGGTGAGATAGGTTTTGGGCTCATCTAGCAATGGCATATGTATTTGCAATATGGACTTGCTTTGTTCTCTATATAGAATATGATAAAGTAGCAACCATGAGAATACGGTTCTTGGCTTCCCAACAGCGTCGTGCAGATCAATTCACTGTAAGTTTGATTTTGAATGGCACAAACAAGTTTTTTATCTAGTTATATGTTGATAAAAAACACAATTGATTTAGTTCACTTTTAGAATATTTCTATGCACTTGCACTGTGTGATATAATTGAGCAGGAAGATTAAAGTGTACATCATTTGTGTTAGAATAATCACCATTGAAATTTAAATTGTCTTTCTTTTGAAATTGCAATTTTTTTGGCTTCTTTTGAAGAGACTTGTTTATCAGTTAAGTTTCTTCATTTCTTGAATGCCTTTGTGCAATTGTTTTGATTCTGAAAATGGCATTTAAGGTGAGTTAATTTGTTTGGTTCCAAGCTCATCAAAAGTCAAACTGCAGTTATATTATTTCAATTTTAAAATATCTCTGCCCAGATCTTTTAGTTTATTATTACAGGGATACATGGGGCTGAGTCCCTGTGCCTTTTCCAAGTGTCCCCATCTCCATAATGTTTTGGGGATGCTTCGGGAACATGCCTGCCACTTCTGTGATCCCTAGACTGGACTGGGTATGTTCCGGAAATGGCTCAAAAACAAGGAAATGTCATCCTGGGGAGGGCAAATTGTCCTTGGACGTCTGCAGTGTTGAAACAAAAGAAACAGAAATAAAAAATTAGAAAACTTAATATCACGCATTGTTGGTTCTTGTTGTTAGTTAGTATGTACACCAGCATGCTTGCAAGTTGGTATTTGACTTTACTGTGATGTGGTTTCTAGTGTGTCGGGCTCTCTGTTGGTGGTTTTTAATTCCCAACCAGATTCACAAATAATCTATAGGATTGCCACTCCTAATGATCAATTATTTGGAGGGATTGGCCAACGAACAGGTGAAAGTTTGAAATAACTTTCCCTCTACACTTTGGGCTCTGCAAAACCCGGGAGGGTAGTCCCTTACGATGTTCTTAAGATCTCCTGTCTTCTTTGTTATCACCTTTGCACCCTTTGCTTTAGAATCCTCTTTCTTATTTTCTGCTTGGCACTCCTTCTTTTCCTTATTTTGTTCCTTGATGAATAGATCACTTGCCTTACCTTGATCATTATTTACAACTCTGTTTCTCAAATGGTAATTGCTAACAGAAGCTGCAATTATTTCCTTGATCTCTTCATCTGATGGTCTTCTCAGAGTCACATCAGGTTGATCTGTCTCAAGGGTGTTCACTATATGATCCTCAATATCATCTTCATCGAAAAAGATTTGCTGATGATAAGAATCTGCTCTATGTCTCTGATTGTCTACATCAACTTCATTAGACTTCTCATCAGAAGAACACTCTTCATTAGCAAAACGTAATCTGTTTGTCAACATATTTATCTCTCCATCATCTTCATGGGACAAATCACAATCCCCACATGTATTCTGCTCCTCCTCTAAGGATTGTGCCACTACACACTGTTGGGGTGAATGTGGTAGCTGACATGCTACACACCATGGAATTTCATCAACAAAGTTGGCAGAATTCTTTTTCAATGGATCAGGAGGGTCTTTACTATGCACATTCTTCTGATTATTGTACATAGGCTTACCATTGTGCCAATTTGTATTGTAGGGCTGATCATGTAATCTTGGTGGTTTCACATTTTTTTTGAAAATGTGGCCTCTCATTAGATAAACCTTTCTCATTCCTATCCATTTTGTAGCTCAAGTGTTTCAGAGCACTGATTACCTTTTCGATTTTATCATTGGAGGATGATGCTTTCTCTTGATGACCCTTAGGGTTTTTCAGAATCTTCACATCATCTCTCTTGCCCACCTTACCAGCAGCCCTTTTGTTGCTTTCAATATGCAAAGCAACTTTGTAAGCCTCCCTCAAAGTTTGAGGATTCTTCTCTCTAAGGAGATATCCCATTTTTGAATCAAAGGCATTGCAGTATAAGACTAGACATTTTTGTTCATTAGGTCTTAAGTAAGCAGGAATTCTGAACATTGCCTTTTGAAATCTGGTGTTGAACTTACAGCCGTTTCATTATGTTCCTTAGAGATAGTATTGATTTCATTTAGCATAAACCTCGGGTCAGTTTTATCCCCATACTGCTTTCTAAACATTCTCTTAAACTCTTCCCAGGACCCTATACTTTCAACAGGAAAACCTCTATACCAATCTCTGGCATCTTCAGTTAAAGACTGCATGAACAACTTCATCATTACATCTTCATTTACAATCTCTGGCATCTTCAGTTAATGACTGCATGAACAACAGGCAAACCTCTATACCAATCTCTGGCATCTTTGTTCCCTCTCAACTTTTCATTGCATGCATATACACAACGGAAGCAAATAAAAAGCACATGAATGAAATTATTCGTTTACTTGTATTAGGCTTACAAACATGCTCATGAGCCTTCACGTTACACAATCCAACAATGAACCACAATTCTGTTTCTTCCCCCTGCCTCGTTTCTCCTGCATGGTTGGCCTCTTAACTCGACTTTCCTCTTCTATCCCTCTTTACATTTCTTGTTAGAGGAATAGTGCTGCCTACCAACGAGATCCTGCCTCTCTCTTTACTTGGAAGACCTATCTTTGTCCTTTGTTCCTAATACGCATTCCAAAGGTGTGAATTGAAACGCCAACAATTTTGTAATAAAAATTGCATTTCATGCAACTGGTTATTCTTAGAGTAGAAGTAGTAGCTAGTTTTATTTATGTATTTCAAGTTTTCAACCACTCATCTAGGTTGTATGAAATGTTGTGCCATCCTTTTGGTATTGTGAATGTTTATGAGTGAACATTCAATGCCAAAAGTAGCCTTGATACCAAAGTGCTGGGGAAAAGGTGTCTCAACCTTGTAAATCCTATATTTGTATTTAATTGTATTTCATTGTCACATGTAGTTTTAATTTGGCAATTTGTAATTATCATTTAGTTGTCATGAAAGTTGCTAAATGCAACTATGACAAATTGTAAGGTGGATAAGAGTTATTGAATTAGAAAGAGCATGAAAAGGGGGAGTTAAATGTGGACTTGTATAAGATAATGAATATCTTTAGTTCTCATGTGCAAGCTACCAAAATGGTAGATACGATCACAAGTGGAGTGCTTTAGTTGAAAGAGAAGTTTCTAAATTTTCTCTTTTTAATTTGGGCATTGGGATTTGAATGGAGATTTTGGTGTTGCTTTTAGCCCTTGATTTTTGGTCATGATTTTAGAAACCATCAGTGGTTTCTAGTTTTGGGTCTTGCATATATATATTGCTTCATAGTTTGGACTTGTATGTTCTTATGATTGTATGATTTTATAGAAGGTTATGTTGCTGAAATTTCTTTAGATTCGTATTGTTTTTCTCTTGTGAAGGCTTGAGCTTGTTGATGTATTGCAACCAGATTTGGTACTGCGTATACATTGGTTTGAGTTTTGGAGGTTGGGTTTTTTATTGAAAGGGTTTTTCCAAGGTAAATATTGTATCATTGTGGTGGATAATTTTGTATTTGATTTTTCATTTTTTGGAATTGTTAGATCTTGAATGCATGCCTTTCCTATTGGTTTAGTGTAGGAAGTTTTTTGCTATCAACTTCCTTTCATTATCCATAGTATTGAGGCATATGTGGTGCAAAGGAAAAACACTGAATTATGTTGTAATCCTAATGTGTTATAAAAGATGGGAACATTAAAAAAAAATTGAGTTTGGTAGCTAACTATTACACTTCCATACAATGTGAGGAGATAGCACAATAAGCCCTTATACATCTCAGTTACAAGACAATTCAACTTCTTGTTCTTAGTTGTCAGTTCATGTTGTGTTTTAGCTTCCTTGGGTGAAGCGGGCACAAGCATGATGATTTTGCACTAACCAAGTGCATGCATCATGAAAATAGTTGGCATGACAATTGTGTGACTATTAGCATTGCACTCAGATCATAAAATGATATAGTTTAGCTTCTTGGTTGTCATTTTGTGACAATCTAAATTATTTTTTAAATTTCTTCAATAAGCCGTATCATTTTGTGAAATGGTTTAAGGAGATTTTATTTTTAGCCATTCATTTGCATTGTCTCCCAACTCATTGAGTGGAAAGACAGTCAATACAAAATAACAACTTTTTATGAATTTGCATAAATAAAATAAAAAAATTATAAAAACAAAGATGACCAAAGAAAAATAAGATTGTTGAAAAAATTAAAATACATCCCAATGATAGAACTTTTATGGCAAGAGGCTGCAGTTAAATAAATCCTTAGCGATAGAGGTATTGCTACATATGAGTGGCCTTTACTTGTCACAAAGAGCAGTAAGGCTGCAACTTGTTGAAGCTATAAACTTCCCAAACTCGCCCACAACTCCATCCTCTATATTTGGATCAGGGAAGAGTCTAGTGAATGTTGCATTGTACCTTTTGCTAACTTAAAATGTCTCTATATGGTGGCACCCTCCAAGGCAAAGAAAGTATTTCCATGCTATAATGCATAGAGATTAAAAAAAAAAGCAAGGAGATGCAAGAGAGTGGTCATCTTGTTCAATTGTTCCATAATAATTCTTTCCACCTCCTTTAAATTTTTTTGAGAAGGGTCATGTTTATGGCATAATAACTTTTATGGCAAGAGGCTGCAGTTAAATAAATCCTTAGCGATAGAGGTATTGCTACATATGAGTGGCCTTTAATTGTCACAAAGAGCAGTAAGGCTGCAACTTGTTGAAGCTATAAACTTCCCAAACTCGCCCACAACTCCATCCTCTATATTTGGATCAGGGAAGAGTCTAGTGAATGTTGCATTGTACCTATTGCTAACTTAGAATGTCTCTATATGGTGGCACCCTCCAAGGCAAAGAAAGTATTTCCATGCTATAATGCATAGAGATTAAAAAAAAAAGCAAGGAGATGCAAGAGAGTGGTCATCTTGTTCAATTGTTCCATAATAATTCTTTCCACCTCCTTAAAAAATGTTTGAGAAGGGTCTTGTTTATTCGCTACTGTTATGCCCTTTAGTTTTTCTATCATGGAGTTAATGGCATCATATATTTCTTCCAAATGTGGCTGATGAGTATCAGTTAATCTGATCATACTTATAATGGGCTTTGTGAAACTCAACATGTAGTCCACACAAGCCCTCCAATTGTTGTTCAGGACCAATGCTTTGATTCTTTGGGCTGTTCTTACATTTTAGTGCCTCTCTACACCCCAAAGATTGTTGATTACCATGATACACAATGCCTTTTGCAAATTAACGAGCTGTCTCAAGATGATTGTGTGGGGTGAGTCAAGTTTGAATAACCTAATATGGTGTTAAAGAAGTACAACTCAATTTAAGACATCTACTTTGATTTTTAAAATTTTATATCTATAAAAAAGTAGATGATGTAAAATAAAAAATTCAAATTTAAAACTTAAAATAAAATAAAATAATTTTTTTAATATTATTTCAGAAAGTTACCTTAAATGGCTCCAACCTTGAGACTTGAATATGACTTATGACATACAATGGTTAGTCACAAACATTTGGATCTCATTGGCCTTAGTTTAAAGTTGTTTTATCCACTTAATCTGGGTTCCCAATGTCTCCATCATCAAGTTGAATGAGTGAACGACACATAGAATCCAAAATATGTGCCTATATCTTAGCTTAACTAACAACCCCTCATCTTTGCAATTTTTTGCATTGTCCATTTTGACTTGGACGATGTTTTGAGGCCACATTATCTTGACCCTTCATGGACTCTGTGAAGATGTTATTGATGAATTCTGCATCCTTCACCTATCCGGACGATCAACTGCCCTAAAAAACATTCCCCCTTTTAGGAACACTACAATTCTATTAATTAGAGTTTGTCTATACCATCTTTCCATCAATCAAAAGTGATAGACATCCCTTTTTTGCTTCCAGGAGTCCCTAATGAACTGCAATGAAGTATCTACATGATTTTTTCTTGGTCAATAATGTGGTGTGTACCTCTTCACAGCTAGGACCTGTGTACTTTTTATGGGTCTCATTGACCCCCTCCTACTATTTTCCCACTTGCATGATGATCTTGTAAGAATTGAAAGGAAGTGTATTGGTGTATATACAACATTGAATGAGCTCATTGGTATTGTCCCTCACCTCATTCTACAATGCCCTTTCCAATGTATTTGCATCTTTTGGTCTTTGAGGGCAAGAGGGATATTAATGTCTTATTTTAAAGACACTATATCTAAAAATAGATGTATAGTAGCCACTATTGGAGGACAGGATGGTCCTGTAGGCAGCTTGCTTAATCAGGACCCTTTTTTGGGCAAAGGATGAGACTTTCATTGATATTTTTTGGCTGCTTTGTTTGATTACTCTTGCTCTTTGATACATGCAAGAATTTGTGCCTTTACCAGTGCATGTTTTATTGGCTCACCACAACCTCTAATTCCTTGGCCAGGAATCACACACAAATTGGTTTACACCCAACCGTATTTCTTATAATCATTTGGGCACTCTCTGCAATAATTTTGGTACAGATACATCCCTTTTATCATAGTTGGTAGACTCGCCGAGTTTTCGGCGAGTCTAAGAAAACTCGTGAGTTTTTTTGACTTTTACTCTCAGAGTTTTTTTTGACGAGTTTTTCACAAAAACTTGCCGATTTTTTGGTGAGTACTCTCCAAAAACGTGAAAAAATTGCTAGATACATTAAAAAATGCAAAACACAAAAAAAAAAAAAAATTGAAAAAATAGTCAATTTTTGCCGAGTTTTTGTTGACTCTCCAATTTTTGGCTTGGCTAGTTTTTTTCTGGGGCAAGTCTTCCAACTATGCCTTTTATAATGCAATAATTTCTATTGAAATAAGCAAACTATTACTTTTTGAACCATACAGTTTACTTGTCAAAATTTGTGTTTTAACACAGATATATAGTTTTGTACGTAAGATGTATGTTTAAATGATCTTGGAAAAATCATTATTTCGTTAAAAACTAGTTGAAAGTTGAGTCCTTTTGATAATTTGAAGAAAGATATCGCATAATGTTGTTAAACCTTGTTTGAGCTTAACTTTAACTAAACAATCCAGGTTTCTGTTTGATACTCAAGAGTAAGAAACACTAGCTGAAGAACAGGGAATTTCAGCATTCATGATGTGATGAAATAAAGGGGAGCTTTCTAAGCAGAAAGTTTTTCTTTTATTGAAAACTGTGATAAGTCTTTAGCCTTTTTATGTTTATGTTATCATATTCTCTATGCTTCATTCTTTGTTTCTGAATATTTAATTAGAAACACAACAATGAATACTGAAGACTGACAGAATGTTAGTAACATATTCCATATACTTCATTTCATCATTTGTATTTAACTATAAACACAACAGTGAGCACAGAAAACTGACAGCATGTTAGTGATTCTTGCAGGTCTTAGTTAGAAATGTGCCTCCTGATTCTCATGAGTCCGCTACTGAGCATATTGAACATTTTTTTCGAGTTAACCATCCTGATCACTATTTGTCTCATCAGGTATTGTTTATGGAATTATGTGAGGTTGATGAGGGACATTCTGAGTAGAATCTAGATTAATTGGAGCTGGGGTTGAAATGTCATTCTATACTTACAGAAAGAATGCAAATTTGTATAAAATGTTGATGCTGGTTATTTGTTGGAAGTACCGTGTTTTCCATTGCTTGCATTCAACATCCACATCCAAATATAAAGATAAAGGTGTTTTTTCTGTCTGCAATCCAGGTCGTCTATGATGCAAATAAACTTGCCAAGCTTGTGAGGCATAAGGAAGGTCTCAAGAACTGGCTGGATTATTATCAGAACAAGCATACAAGACATCCTGATAAGAGGCTAACTAGAAAGGTTGATTTTCTTGCATAAATCTATAAAATTAGTATCATGTCCCTTATAGATTCTAATGTCTTCTGTTGTTTTTCTTTGGTAATAGGTAAAAGGTGAGTAATTCATATGTTTGTTTCAATGAATTCCGTCTTCTGTAGCAGTATGAATATGTTTTGATTCTTTACTGCTTTCTTGATACTGCATACAAATATCATTGACATCTCTGATTGTATTGTCATATTTTAGAAAGGTTTTCTTGGCCTTTGGGGTGAGAGGGTGGATGCCATTGAATTTTATGTTGCACGAATTGATGCCTTAGCAAAGCAAGTATGTACCTTCTTCCAAGAATTCTCTTTTGTTAAATATACAAGATGTTCTAGTTCCAAATGTTCAAATAAAATTTAAAATATAGACTGTCCGTACATCAAATTTTGCAATCTGTACTTTATGCAGTGCTTCTAACTATACAGTTTTGAGAATCACAATAATGAATTAAATTCATTTATAACAACAATTCATCTTTTGTGTAATACCTCTCTTGCTTATGATAATAATTAGCTAATTGAATTCAGGTAATAATTAATTATTAGATATGAAATTTAATTAGTTAAATCAATTTAATATATTATGATCTAGTTACATTGTTTAATTGTGATGATGCGTATTTGGCTTAAGTGAGGTTATGTTAGATGAGCAAATATTGATTTGTATTCTTAGTACATAAGAAAAATATTTGACCTTATGACTTGTGGATCTAAACACACTTCTACACTTATGTGTGAGCGTGTGAGAAAACACACTTGTAAACACACTCGTGATGACGCGTATTTGGCTTAAGTGAGGTTATGTTAGATGAGCAAATATTGATTTGTATTCTTAGTACATAAGAAAAATATTCGACCTTATGACTTGTGGATCTAAACACACTTCTACACTTATGTGTGTGCGCGTGTGAGAAAACACACTTGTAGAAAAAACACTTGTGAACACACTCCAGAGAGAGAGAGAGAGAGAGAGAGAGAGAGAGAGAGAGGTAGGGAGGGAGGGATTTTAGACAAGGCTGACAATTGATTTATTTCAAATAAAGACAAGGCTTTAGAGAGAGAGAGAGAGAGTGAGAGAGTGTTTGTTTAATAATTTATTTAAAAAGAATATATTAATTAATGATAATAAGTTTCCACAATCCATATCATAAATCTGTATAGCTTCTGGATTTGATTGTGTCCAAATTTTTTGCATCGGACACAATCGAATCCAAAAGCTATACAGATCTAGAATATATTAATGTTTTGTCAAAATGAAGTGCGGATAGGGAGTGATGAGGTGTAGGCCATCCTTGCGATTTGGTGAAAAATAGTGATCCTGATTGTTTATGTTGATGATCTTGCCATCACTGGAAGCAGTGCTATTCTAACTGAATGGGTGAAACATGATATATGTTTTGTTTTCGAAATGTTAGATCAAAGCCTGCTAATTTGGCAAAATGAATGCGAAATCTCTTTTGGAAAAAAATTGAATGACTAGATCTAATCCTACATCTACACCTATGGAAGTTAGGATCAAGATCTCAACTAATATTGTTCCATCATTGATCAATGAAACAATGTATCAACAATTGGCTGATAGTTTGATAATTTGATTTATCTTACTACCACTAGATAAGATCTTTGTTTTGCAATCAGTTGTCTTTCTCAATTCATGTATAAATCTCAATAGGAAGAAACATTGGCAAGGTGCAAACGAATTCTTTGATATGTCAAATGGTCCCTTGACTTTGGCATCCCATATTTACAATTTCTTGACTTCATGCTAATTGGATATATTGATTCTGATTGGACTAGCTAAGTTGACAATAGAAAATCTACAACAGGTTATGTTTTTACTCTTAGTTTAGGAGTAATTTCCTAGTAGATCAAGCTTTGAAACACAATTGCTTTATCCTCCATAGAAGCAGAATATAAGGCAACAATCAATACAGGTTGTAAGGCAGATATTCTTTTGGATCAAACTCCACTGGTCACACTTTTTCGTGACTACCAAAGTGTTCTCAGAATGGTGAAGAATGTAATCTATCATGCTTGAACTAAGCATATTGAATTTCATCACCTTCGCATTCACTAGTTGGTTGATAATGAAGACATTTGTCTTTATTATTCTCCTATAGAATAGTAGATTGTAGACATAATGACAACCATTTGGTTAAGATAAATTTATCAAGTTTAGAAATAAACTTAGAATTGTATCTGATTTAGTTATTAAGGAGAGGGGGTTAGGGGGTATTTGATTAATATAGGATTTCTAATAATAATATTAACATTATATTGTTGTTGGGAGTTTGTTCCTAAATCACAAGCTAGTTTATTTAATTCCTTGGCTTATATAATAAGCCATTCTACAATGCAATATTCATCGGCTCAAAAATATAATGTTAATATAAGGAACTTGCTGTCACTCAATCTGTGGAAACCAATAGATATTGCAAATACAAGACTCTACCTTTTCTCAAGGTTTGATACTTGATTTTTAGACCAACCAAAGATCAGAGACATTTTAACAACAAAAGGGCTTCTTGTGATAATTATCTAAATCAACAAAATTTGTAGCATGGTTCCTATTTTGAGGATTGTTTTGTGATGTCCAATGAAGAATAGCTCAGCCTAGCAGCCTAGCAGCCTAATGCTCTTCATTGCATGCATATACACAACAGAAGCAAATAAAAAGCACATGAATGAAATTATTCGTTTACTTGTATTAGGCTTACAAACATGCTCACGAGCCTTCACGTTACACAATCCAACAATGAACCACAATTCTGTTTCTTCCCCTTGCCTCGTTTCTCCTGCATAGTTGGCCTCTTAGCTCGACTTTCCTCTTCTATACCTCTTTACATTTCCTGTTAGAGGAATAGTGCTGCCTACCAACGAGATCCTGCCTCTCTCTTTACTTGGAAGACCTATCTTTGTCCTTTGTTCCCTCTCAACTTGGGGAATCCTTCTCTTTCTAATTTTCCTCTGCTTTGGAGATTGATGGTTCTCTCCAATGTAAGGACTGTCCCATTTGGCAATTGAAAGGTTTCCCAAAGTAATTGATCAACGACATAAATATTGACTGCTAACCAAAAATGTCCAAACACAGCACATGCAAGCAATTTAGCACCCAAACAACCAGGATGAATGGCCTGATATGTAGAGAAATAGGAAATAATCGTCAAGAAAAGAAAACCAAACATCGCAGTGCAAATAATCAGTCAACAGCAAAGCATAATAGTCCACCACCTCAGCGAAGTAGTGCAATTCGCTAACTAGTACCCAAATGATGACAAAAAGAAACTTCATGGTGTAGCAAAGAAACAATTGCTAGCAAAGAAGGCAATTTTTCCAAATGTGTATTAGCAAATGCCAAAAACAAAGAAAATGAATTGTTGTTGCAGAAACAAAAGAGCAGCAGTGCCAATTATAGCAGCATTCTGACCTACCACCACACATAACAGAAAAGATAGACTCTACCTCTTTAAGAAGTCGATTGGTTGCCAGGGGGAACAACGATTACCTAAAGATCATAAGGAACTGCTACATATTCATTTAGACATTGACTATATTGTAGAAAGCAATGATAATCGAATGAACAAATTGACCCAACTTACGACTTATCTCCAAAGACCTGTAGCATGCTATCAAGTTGCTTCTAGCAGTCTAAATAGTACCTGCAACAACTTCCTATATGCCTGCAGCAGCTTCCAAACACCTATAGCAACTTACTATATAACGATGGTACACTATTAAACATCTGCAACAACCTGCAAATACTTGTAACATTATATTTAACCCCTGCAACAGTCTAAATGACACCTGCGATTGACCTGTAGCAATCTGTTCTGCAGCTGTAGCAGCCTGATACATGTGTGTAGCAACCTATAGCTAGCCTTTAGCGTAGTTACAGTTAATACTACATCCTAATAGAACACTTGAAGCCTTTTTGTAGCAGCCTTCCGAGTATACATGTTTAGCAAAACCTTCCATGCAACAACAACTAAAACTTAAAAAAGATTAAACATAACCTACTGCTATTTTTGGGTGATGCAAGATCTCTGGTGGACCTGGATACTCCTGCATCATTTTATCACAATTTCTACACTCAACAATGGCGGGTATTTTGTGACTCTAGACATTGAAATTCCAATTGGTTAACTCTTGGGACAACAATTAACAAGATTTTGAATATCAGCCATAACTAGGGTTTTGACCATAAGTAAAGGAAATGAGGTATGGTATTGGCAGGTATTGGTATGAAAGACAAGGATAGATACCGATACATGGGCATGGGTGCTTAGAGACAACAAATAAAAATAAAAATTTAAATGTTTCAATTTATAAAAAATGCCAAGGCTATATAACTTTAACAAATATAAAATGTTTAGAAAAAAAAAAAACTAACATTGAGAAGCACATAAATAAATGTTAATGAAAGAAAAGATTAATTATAT
Organism: Sequoiadendron giganteum; assembly: GCA_007115665.2. NCBI lineage: Eukaryota > Viridiplantae > Streptophyta > Pinopsida > Cupressales > Cupressaceae > Sequoiadendron > Sequoiadendron giganteum. The sequence continues at coordinate 854,894,133 of CM021101.1, forward strand.
TGATATTTGATAATCATAAGTGTGACATGAACAGTCAAGAATTAAATCAAGATCACCTAGAGGCAGCAGCTGGGATAGGGATGGGAATGCTATTATTTAAAAACACGGTACAGGAGGTACTCAGAGATGATATATTTAAATATTTTCAATCAATTGATAAAATTGTAGTGCATGTCGGCATCTTTATCGATTTTATAATTTTTCTTCTTACTAGTGGCTTTTTGGGCCTTAATAAGAAAAGTTTCTGCTGGAAATCAATTTGTACATTTCCCATAGAAAATAGAAAATTTAAGTGCTATTGTATTTTTTAATTATATAAGCTCTTGTCATCAGATTATTAGCACTTGGGAAAAATAACTAATGCAATTTATATGATATATCTACGAAACGTTTTTAGGTAATTTCCCAATATTCAAGGGAAATTTCCAAGAGATGTATGAGATGCAAAGAAACTTAATCTGAAGTCTCTTGGCATTGGAGATGTATCCATGTCTCTAAAATGGGAACAAAACTGATATGGGAGATGAGTACCAGAGTTTTTTAGGGTACGAGTCTCTGCCTAATTATAGTTTTAACCTAGGATTTGTTGGCATTTCAAATTGCACCTTTGCTATGCGGTTTAGAAATGGACAGCTATGTGCAGTAAACTGCTCTTCAAAGAAAGTAAATTAAAACTAATTTTCCTATCTTTTTGTCTCAGCTGCGAGAACACAAGGTTATAGAACTCTTGACGTTGCAGTTGAGGTTTTCTCTTTTATAAAAACTTTCAACTACAACTAACTTACGCTGAAGACGTTTCTAAAGATTTAAATAAACACAGAGTTTAAATCCTAGAAGTGATCAAGGAATGATTTCAACACATAAACGAACATTGAAAATTGAGATATTAAATCAAAGCAAGACAGGCATAAGATCCTCCTTCTCAATTATCAAGATTTACACCTCTAGGACAGCAAGTTGTAGCAAAACAAACATGCAACATGCAATCAAAACCACATTTACACTTAGCACAAGATTGAACAAAAACTGAATAGCAATCTTGAAGGCCAAAATAAGCTCATCAATTTCACTATCACAATCAAAGTTCTGAACAACATTGAATAACAACGAGAAGGCGCTAGGAGGCTCAACGTTTTGTTATCACTAGCATGGTTAAAAATAAATGGGCAAGGCTGCCCTTATTTATACACAAGCAGAGGAGTAGGGAACCCTAAAATCTCCTTGCTTTTACAACTAAGGCTTGCCAACATGCAAGTTTTATTTCTAAAACCAAAACAAAATAAGCATCTAACAATCTATGAAAACCTAAAAACAAGGAAAGTGCCAACTATTACAACTTGATATTTGCCCTTCAAAGAATGGATAAGCCTTGAGATGAAAATACAAAGGAAGCTGAAAGAAAGCTTCTAGAAGATCACTGCTTTAAATCTCGATCACATCCACCAAAAAGCTGATTTGTTTCTTGTTTTTGAGTGGAGAGTGCTGATGAAAATAGAATGCTGATTTGCCTTGAAAAACAATTACAACTTGATATTTTCCCTTCAAAGAATGGATAAGCCTTGAGATGAAAATAGAAAGGAAGTTGAAAGAAAGCTTCTAGAAGATCACTGCTTTAAATCTCGATCACATCCGCCAAAAAACTGATTTGTTTCTTGTTTTTGAGTGGAGAGTGTTGCTGAAAATAGAATGCTGATCTGCCTTGAAAAAACAATTACAACTTGATATTTTCCCTTCAAAGAATGGATAAGCCTTGAGATGAAAATAGAAAGGAAGCTGAAAGAAAGCTTCTAGAAGATCATTGCTTTAAATCTCGATCACATCCGCCAACAAATTGATTTGTTTCTTGTTTTTGAGTGGAGAGTGCTGCTGAAAATAAAATGCTGATCTGCCTTGAAAAAGCAAGTTCTCCGAAAAAGTTGGGACCTGGGTTTTGTAGAAAATCACATTTTGGAGGAAATCCAGATGCTCAAAAACTGAAAAAGCTAAATCTATCCTAAAAAAGCAGCCAAAAAGCAATTTCTAGAAAAGGGAAAAATTTCTCAATTTTCAAGAGGATGAAAAAGCGGAAACCCATGTGATCAGAAACGGAAAAGGTTGAGTGGCTGTTTGAAAAAAGCAATGCCCTAGAAGTTTGGAGCACAAAAAAGCGTTCCTTCTTGCTCACTGATCTCAGAAACCACGAAGAACACCGAAAAAGTATGTCATTTGAGTCTTCAAATCTTCGTTGAGAGAAGAGGGAAAATCTTCTTGCTCTAGATGCCAACCTGCAATAATGGATAATGAAAGACAAAAGCTCTCTTAAATAAGTTTTTAGGATAAAAACTGCTTTCTTTTTTGCTTTAAAACTCCTTGAAGCCAATCCTGAGTAGGTGCATCGAACTTGGACGTTTTCTAATGTTGAATGATGAAAGCTCGGAAAAATGACTAAGGCATTCAGCCTTGAGCACCAATCTTCTCTTGGGGCGCTTTTCCTCTCCAACCAATTTTCTTGATTTTTAACCTTTGTTTGATCCTCAATCCCAAGAGCTCGGTTAATCCTATGAACTGGTGGATGATCTCATTGCGGAGCTGGAGTAAATCTGATGAAGTTGTCTTGGAGGCTGCTTTTGATAAAAACTTCATCTGAGCCCTCAAAATCATGGGCGCCTATCTCCTCCAGGGGCACCCATCTTTACTAGTGTTAGCCATTTTTATGGTTTTCAAGTTCTTACTTGTTTTATGATCTTTTGATGAATTCTCGATTCTAGGAGTTATACTGATCAGATCAACTGGCTGTCAGATTCACTGGATGGCTGAGAAGATTCTGAGGGGGCTCTCTTGGGAATGATGTCTCCTGAAAGTTGAATTTTGGGGGTCAAAAGCTTGGGCGCCCCTGGCTAGCTGGGGCGCCCAACTCCTCCAGAGTTGGAATTTATTCTGTAAACTTCGTCTTTGCTTTTGACTTTTGATATTTTGCTCATGTTTTTCCCTCTGTTTAGCCTTCAATATCTGATGACTACCAACTCCAGTGAACGTATTGATGGTTTCATTGGAAAGATTGATCAAATCTGAGGAAGTTGTGCTGGAGGTGTCAACTGTGAATTCACTCATTTAAGCCCTCAAAAGCTTGGGCACCTATCTCCTTCTAGGGCACCCAACTCCTCCAGACTTAGCCATTTTTGCTTGATTTTCATTCTTCAAACTTGAATCTTCATGTTATACCTTCAGCTTGATCTGGATTTGCCGGTGATAAACAAGTTTGATGATCCAACGAAGACATCCACTGCGAAGTTGACCGAATCTTGAAGAGATTGAACACATTTGCAAACCCTAATTGCTAGATTAGGTCCTCCAAAAGGTTGGGCGCCCTTGGCCACTTGGGGCGCCCAAAGTTCTCAGACTTAGATTATTTTATGTTATTTTCATGGTTTGCATTTTGTCTTTTGGTTTAAAAAAAAACCCCTTTGATCAACCTGTGATTCAGGCTGACTGTTTGATCTGATTACTGCACTGATGGGCTCACTGCGGAGCTGAGGAGAATTTGAACAACATTGCTTGGGAGCACAAGCCCTAATTTCATCAGTTGATACCTTGAAGAGTTGGGCGCCTATCTCCTCTTGGGGCGCCCATGGCTGGTGGAGTTAGTTTTTATTCTGCAATTTTCAACTTCTCCCTTCGTTTGCCATGCTTGCCTTTGCCTTGCTTGCTGGAGATGAATTTTTTTCGAAGGCATGAGTGTTTGGGCGCCTAGATTGAGTTGGGGCGCTTGGAGTCTCCAGACTTAGTCAAAATTTTGTATTTTTCTCTTTTACAACTTTCTGTTAGTGTAATTAATTAATTAATTATTACACTAGCATAAGTTAACTTAGGTATTAATTAATCATATTAGTCCTAGGTTACTTTTTATTCATTTAATAATGTTGTTGAGATAAGATTCCCTTCTAGAAGATGAGTTGTCTTTTCTAGAACTTATCTCCATCATGTTATCATTCCCTAGGTAGTTGGTTAGGGTTTCTTGTTGTCACATGAAGTGTGATTTGAACACTTGGCAACATCTTATGCATTTTAGGTTTTGCTCTTGCCTATATAATCAAGCATATGTACTCTTTGTAAAATATCTATATTAGATAGATCATTCAATACATTCTGAATATCAATCAGATAATCTCTATTTGCATGCCCTTTGTTGCAACACTTTCTGTGTGGTTGAATTTCTTCTTGGCAGGTCCTCTTTGAAGTGTGCACAGCTTCATTGGATGATTCAACATCCATTATTCCAGCATGGTATCAGAGCCATTCCATTGAAGGTTCATCCCAGTATCAAAAAAGTTGGGCTACAGAGATTCTTGCAGGCTTGAAGGTTTTCTTTGCAGGCTAGTTGGTTCTACCCGGGGACCAAGCTATTTTCTGGTGCAAATCAGGCTCTATCCGACAACCTCTCCATTGCACTCAGAAGGCCTCAAAACCTACAGATTGCCTGCCCATTCGTCCGATTTGGACATATTTCATCCGGGAGCCATTTGAGGTATCTAGGGTTTTTTGCATTTTTGTACGATCCGTACAGTTTTTGCAGAAATAAAATATCTCCTGTCTGTCCTCCATCATGGAATTTTTTTTTTAGGTCATTGGGCATTTTTTATTTTTCCATTCGGGCAAAAATTTCTATAGTTTTGGCAAAAATTTGTATCTACGGGCGACTGGTAATTAAATTACAGGTCGGAATAATTATTTTTTCTGCGGACTATAGGTTTCTATCGGCAATATATATATCATAAGGGTTTTGTTTTTTTTTATCGGCATTTTTTTGAATTGCCAAAAGGCAATATTTAAAAAATTTGGTTTGTTGGCTATTTAAAAAGTCTGCAGAAAGTTTTCGTCGGCCGCATTGATTCTATTTGCAGGGGGATACATTTGTGTCGGCCACTTGGGCCTATCACCCACCGGCATTGACTTTTCACCTGCCGGCACTGATTGACACTATCCCTCCGTCGGCGTTCACTTCCCTGTCGGCCTCCACTACCGGCTGATCCCGCCGGCAGTTCATCCTCCCGCTGATTGTGCCGAAGAAGCCGCCGGTTGTTTGTCACCGGCGCCCGTGACTTTTTGAAACCCCCGACCGCCGAAGACTTGGTCACATCACCGACCAAGGGGGTCCCCTTCATCAAGCGGCGCCATCCTCTGCTCCGCTCCGCCTTACTGCTCAGCCCCACCGCCACCAGGCCGGGTAGCGCGTTTTCTTTGCCAGCTTTATGCCCTGCGGTCATATCAGCGACCGAGGGCTGGATTTTTTTTGCTCGGAGGTGTTTGATTTTTGCACCTGTTTAGCTTGCAGGCCCTAATAGGGCAGATTTTTTCAAATCGCCATATCTTTGCGCCACGGTGTCGAAATTCGACAAACGAGATAGCGTCGGAAAGAGGATTCAGCCTACTTTCCAGTGGTGCAGTCATTTTTGCAGAATTCTTCTGTCAGAAAAATCTACAGTCAACTGAAGTCAAAACCCTAATTTGGACATAAAGACTCATATCTTCGCAACCGTTGATCGAAATTCAATGATTCCAGCAGCATTAGGAAGGTAATTCAGAGCTTTTTTCATCAGTCCATTCACTTTGATCAGTTTCAGCTCCAGGTACTCTTGCATTGGTTTTGTTCAATTTGGTGCATTTGTTCAATAACTTGGATATCTTGAAGCTTGGGAAAAGAATTTTTTATTTGGGTTGCATCACTTCAGTTGCATATCAGTTTTGGGAGTTTCTATTTTTTGTTGAAAGTCATTGTCTTTGTATTTTTGGAGAAATTTGATTGTACATTATGGGGTTTGCATATTATCCTTCTTTGACTATGTTGCACACGGGAAACTATAAACAATGGCGAGATGGGATCATCCACCATCTCCAAACACTTGAATTGTTGCCACATTTGTATGGTACGGTTCCCCATCCAGGTCAAGGTATTCAGAAATTTGCTTGGAGTTGCAGCAGATATAATGTTTTAGCTGTGATTGCAATGCATGTTGATTGTGATATTTTGGAATCTATTGATCATTGTGATAGTCCTCACATCCTTTGGACTAAGATTTGGGAGATATATGGAGATTCAAATACTCCACCCTTCCTCGATGTCCAGGTTTCAGAATGTCAGGTTTCAAATCAGGTACCCCATGATGATATTGTTATGCAGGAGGTTGTTTGTTTAGATTGCCTTGAATCTTTCGAAGAGGTTGCCAAGGTTGCTTCAGATGATTCTTCTTCTCCATCAGAGACAGTTGGTATCCCTTCGCATTCAGTGATTCCTTGTCCAGAGTCATTGATTAAGGCTTCCATCATCATCATTCATCAGGACACATTTTGTTTTCCAGACTTGACATCACAGGATGGCTTTGTTTCAGGTATCACTGACTTGGTTACTTCTACAGGTTTGGAGGACATTCTTGAGGGGATATCACTCCTCTATTCAGAGATTTCATAAATGAGACTTCCTCCATCTTCATCGGAGTTCCTTCAGCATCTACCATTGGATTGGATTCAGTCTTCTTTTAGTGGTTTTGAGGACACTTCATTATGGGGGGGCAATCAAGTCTCCATCTATTCCTTCGATGGAAGGAACATCACAATGCAGTCTTTGGATCTTGTTCAACATCTGTTTCCGCATCATCCTGATTTGTCGCCTTCTACATTGATTTGGTATGTACCTGATTGGGTTGTGGCATCTTCATCTTCATCAGGCAAGGAGACACATGAGCAGCTTTCAGAGACATCATCCACATTCATATTCATTCTTCCTTCCTTCAATTCCTATCCGGAATGGGAAGCATCTCTACACTTGCACCTGGTTATGTTTCTTCCGAAAGGGAGACAAGTTGTTTGTTGACATTGCATCATATTTTGTCTACATACACTTACCTTTTTTGCAGGTGATCACATCTTTTGGGGGGGCTATCTAGTCTCTCTATTTCCCTCGTATAGGGGGGCCATTGATTGTATTGTATCCATGTGATGATTGTTGTCCTTGGGGGGATGATGTTGAGTCCTCCAATCATCACCTTTCTGCATTTCATCTCCTTTTTTGGAGAGGGGTTTTCTTCCCACTGAGTTTTTCCTCTTTTCTCTATTTTGTGGGAGATTAGTTGCATTTTCATCCTATGTACATGGGTACCTAATATGGCCATCAGCCGGGACCCATCATCATCATGCATAATCATTGCATTTTCATTTCCTCCCTAAGTTGCACTTATGGGGGGGTGTTAGTGTAATTAATTAATTAATTATTACACTTGCATAAGTTAACTTAGGTATTAATTAATCATATTAGTCCTAGGTTACTTTTTATCATTTAATAATGTTGTTGAGATAAGATTCCCTTATAGAAGATGAGTTGTCTTTTCTAGAACTTATCTCCATCATGTTATCATTCCCTAGGTAGTTGGTTAGGGTTTCTTGTTGTCACATGAAGTGTGATTTGAACACTTGGCAACATCTTATGCATTTTAGGTTTTGCTCTTGCCTATATCTTATGGACTCTTTGTAAAATATCTATATCAGATAGATCATTCAATACATTCTGAATATCAATCAGATAATCTCTATTTGCATGCCCTTTGTTGCAACACTTTCTGTGTGGTTGAATTTCTTCTTGGCAGGTCCTCTTTGAAGTGTGCGCAGCTTCATTGGATGATTCAACATCCATTATTCCAACACTTTCTTTCTCCGTTCTTCGATCTTTGTGCACGTTCATCATTTTTCATCTTCTGTTCAGTGCTTGAATGTTTGAATCTGACCCCTGGTAGTTGACTGTTCTCCATTAATAACTTCAGAGTTCCCGAAATGCTTTATGAAAAAGTAGAATAGACCCACTAGGGCAAAACTGATCTTTTTGTGATTCTGATTGGACAAGCCTGTTAAGGAAGTATTTTGAGCCAATCAAAATCAGTTTGAACCCTAGAAGCCGGACTTTCTATTTTTAGAAAATTATGCTAGTATCTATTTCAAAAGAAATCCAAAAAACCAAAAAAAAGTTCTATTTTTAGAAACCTGCTAAAAATAGAAATTTTCCTAAAATTTAGGGCCAAAAAACTGAAATCTGGGTTTTGTAGATTTGGTCACTCTGAGCTGACCCAGATTGTCATATTTTGAAAATTTTGAGTTTTTGACCCTCATGCAAGACATGCAAACCCCAATTTTGACAAGACTTTGATGCATTTCTTCAAAATGCCTAAGTGTAGAAAAAATTTTAGTTTGGGGTACAACAAGATTTTCTAAGAATTTGTAGATTTTTTTGGAGAATGTGCTGAATAAAGAAAACAGACTATATTCAGATATTGACAAAATATTTGGAGCTTGCTGGAAAAAAAAATCAGATTTCAGACTTACTAGCAAAACAAAACAATTGCAAATTTTAGAAGGAATGGAAAAAAACATGGTATAGTGAAAAAAGAAACTTATTTACTCATTTAGGGTTTCCCACTTGGAGCTTGGGTTTCTATGATTTTTGGCCTATCCACCATTGCTTTAATCTTTACTGGTTTATCAATGCCTCCTGCCACTGTCTTTCTTATGGCTAGGGTTTAAGTGGTTTTTGGCAACATTCTTTTTCCATCTGCCCCCATGAATCCTTATTTTTCTTGCAACTAGGGAATATAGTTGGTACTCTGGTTGTGCGATTAGGGTATGCAGTTGGGCTTTCTTATAGTTGGCCTTCGGTAATTTTTCTATCATAGTTGGTCTTCCCTGCAATTTTCCTTATAGTCACTCCCCTTGATTTCCGTTGCCTTCATGAATTGGTCAGCATACCCTATCCATAGCTTCCTTGATCTTCCAATACTTGCTTTGATACCAAAGTTTAGAAGAATGAAGGCACAAAGATTGAGAGAGAAAACGTGTCACACATTTTGTTGGAGCCTATGTCCAGTTTTCTGTTTTATGCCATGGTTAAATTGTCAACCCAATCTATGAAAGTGTCATCCTCATGTGTATCCCCTTTGGTGTTAATAGAAAAAAGTTCATTTGTGTGTCAAAGTTAGCCAATATCAATATTCCCAAGCTTGTAAAGTGTCATGTTTGCATAAAAGGTCCCCTAAAATACTCTAGTAAGGTCAAATTTTGTGTATGTCTAAAAATGCTAACCTATTTCTATTTTTAGAAAGTGTTGTCAGATCATGTATGGACTAAAATTTTAGATGATCATGTGGACTAAATTTTTTACTGAAAGCTCCGAAATTGCAAAGTCATCTTGTGGTGAAAAAAGCAGCCAAGGATCATTTGTAGATAGTGAGATATTAGAGTATCAAAATCCTGAAATCTTGAAAAAGTTATTCAAAATGGATTTTGAAGCTTTAAATGGTTGATTTTTTCCCTAAAAGTTGCTGAAAATCTTTAGTTTAAAAGAAATGGGAGGTCAATTGGGTACTTGGATCAAAAGTTATGGCTTTCGGGAGTTGTGCATAATTTTTCAAAAACACTTGTGAATACAAAAATAGATTTCAGAGTTGCAAGTTCAAGACGATGCCTATTTTGGTTATTCTAAAATCATTTTGAAAAGGAGGATATTAACTTGACATATCATAGAGGAAAAATCAACATGATTTTTAATTTTTTTATTTGTAATGATTTTCAAATTTGAGCACCAAATTCAAGGAAATTATATAATGTAAAATTGTTATCATTTGTAAGTGTTGGATCTTTTTGGAGAGATAAGCATTGTAAAGAGAAACTTTGTTGAAAGTTGTGATTTTCTTACTGAAAGATAATAAAGTTTGTAATTCTGTTCTAGTGTGTATGCTATATCTAGTTTACTCTGTGATAATGATATGAATACATGCTTATGAATCTAATTGTCCCCTACACTATATTGCATGTTCTTAGAAAGAAGTAAATTCTCAAGAAGAGTAAAAAAGTTTTATTTGCACATTTGCTGTAGGATTTTGAGGGTTTGATTAGTCATCTTCAAGGAAGGTGTTTGATCTTTTCGTGGTGTGTGGTATTTGTGAAGGATTAGTAGGTAGAATCTCATTCAATAAGTTAATAACAAGGATTTATACTATTGTAAGGCAATAATAGATTATTATTAAACCCCAAAGATAATATCATATTGGATTATTCAATAGGCTTTAGACTTTGTTATCCCAAGGAGGAGGCACTGATCTTCTCTATTATCCCTACACATAAAGATAAAATGAAGAGTTACACTTCGGTGTTGTATATTAGTTTAGAAATTTGTGATATGTTCATGCTTTCCCATTAAATGTACAAGGAAGTAATACTGTGAAAATATTTTCAAACCCTTGCTATATTTTGATGAACCATTTATTTTCCTTTTTTCACTATGGTAAACCCATTATTCAATGGATATCTAGTGTTTTTATTTGATTCACCTACCTAGGTTTTGCAGAGCCTAAAGTGTAGGAGAAAGTCATATATCTCTTGTTCGTTAGCCCAACATTTTAGTTGTTTTGATCATAGGGACTCACAACCCCTTAGAAATGATTAACAATATGTTGGAGAACCAACACATTCCAATTTGTGAACACTGCATTTATCAATATACAGGAAGATACATTGATGGTTGTAATTTACATTGTATATACTTGGTACTCTGGTTTTACGACTAGGGTATACAGTTAGATCTTCTTATAGTCAACCCTCATTAATTTTCTCTATCATAACCCCTTAGAAATGATTAACAATATGTTGGAGAACCAACACATTCCAATTTGTGAACATTGCATTTATTAATATATAGGAAGATACATTGATGGTTGTAATTTACATTGTATATACTTGGTACTCTGGTTTTATGACTAGGGTATACAGTCAGATCTTCTTATAGTCAAACCCTCATTAATTTTCTCTATCATAGTCAGCTCTCCCTACAATTTTCTTTACAGTTACTCTGCTTGATTTGATTTGTCTTCATGGATTGATTAGCATATTGTTGTACCCAAAATGAAATTTTTGGCATTCTGCTTAAATTGAGCTAAACAATGTAAAAATGCCGTCAAAAGTATGTTTTAGGTCAAAACAAACATGAAGTCTTTGTGGGTTTCTGTCAAGGAACCTATGGTTAAAATTCTGAAAATATGAAAATTAGGGTTTTACGCCCTATTTTTAAGGAAACCCTTAAAAATAGGACCTTCCCAGAAATGATTGAAAATAATTCTGATAGGGTTAATTGCCTTCACGATCACACTGATCAACTCAGAATCATCAAAAGATATGTTTTACTCTGGTGGGTCTATTTCTATTTTTCAAGAACGAAGTTAGGAGCTCTGCAGCCATTAATGGCAGATTGGCCAGTACTAGGTGCTGAAAGCTAAACCTCAAAAGCTCCAACGAAGAAGCCATGGTGGAAAAGGTCAAAAAGATGCTGTTATAGCGAGGGAGTTTCTCAAAACGAAAAAGGCCAAAATTTGGCTAACTCTGGAAGGAGCATGTTTTGCTGCCAAGGCAAAACACAGTCTAAAGGTGAAAAAGGCGCCCCTCTTGAAGAAAGGCGCCCTTGGATCTCAAAGGAAAAATCAAATCACTTTGCTCCTTCAGATCATTCATCTCCTTCGTGTTCGTGTTGTCTTGACAACAAAACAATCAACAAGATCATCTGATTCAAGGATCATTGGCCAATCGTCAGCGAAGTATGGAGAATCTATAAACAATGAAGATGCCAAATCAGATGAATCCATCAGCAGCTGCTTCATAGATGACATCTTTTTAGCTTCCTCCCAGCTACGTGATCAATCTGACAACAAGTTCATTGGACACGCTAAACGATCACACGTTGAGATCAAGCAGAAAAAGCCAAAACTGGTGACTGGAAGGACAAGCCAAAATTGGCTAAGGAAAGAGGAAAAGCGCCTCTCTTGGAGAAAGGCCTTTCTTTGAGGCATGCAAATGCAGCCTGAATGCTTACTGCTCTCCAGAACAACCTTCTCAGCTACGATCAATCTCGACAACGAGACTGTCAGTGGAAGAATCTGATTAATGAATCATCTAAGGATGAAGATCAAAGCAGATAGTTCCAAAATAGATAGAATCAGTCAAAAAGCCAGCAGGGGCGCCCTTGAGTTCTAGGGGCGCCCTTGAGTTTGAAGGACATAAACTCACTATCATCAATTGAGAAGTCAGTCATCCAGTGCAGGACCGAGCTGGTTACCTGATGCATCGTCAAGCAGAGTCGTCCGACTCATCCATCAACAGGAATGTCAGATCAAAGCACAAAAGGTTTGAAAAGGCCAAAACGAAGAATGGTCAATGAAAATTGACTAAGGCACAGCCAAAAACGCCCTTCTTGAAGAAAGGCGCCCTTCATTCTAGAGGCTCAAACTCAGTTTTCTGAGTTAATCTCTCCCAGGCATATCTCATCAAGCTGATCCCATCTCAACAACAGATCCGTCAGCAACTGTCGAAGATCAACTGAGCAGCTAGGATCGAAGATCAAACAGAGGCACTTCAGCCTGCAAAAATGATCAAAACTCCAAAAAGGACACCTAAGAAAGTCAAAAGCAAATGTTGACTTGAGTTAACAAATTTTGGAGGCAAAAAGAGGCCAAACATTCCACAATTAGTGGAAATCACCTTTTTGAACTCTAAATCAGGCTCAATCATGAGTTGGATGCCCAATTGATGCTTGCAACTCCAAATTGACATATCAAAGCATCTAGGCATCCATTATTCATTATTTCTTTGCAGGTTGAGGAGCTCAAGAACGGATGTTTTTCTTCTCCAACATTTTTGAAGATCTGATAGAGGGGTTTTCATCGTTCTTTATATTTTTGAAGATTTGTTGCACAGAAGGACTATTTATCAGAGTTTGCATCAAAAGGCATAATTCTTCCAGATTGACAGTCGATAACTTCCAGTTCCAATCCACCTTCTGTCTACTTCCTTTATTTCTGTCTAAAATTCTTGCATTTCTGAGAAAACGATAAATAATCATAGATCTGGCCAACTGGGTATGATCAACATAGCTTTTTCAACAAAACCCACATGTTGGATTTTTCCAGAAAAAGTAGCCCTACTGCCCCTATTTTTTAGGGTTTCCGGAAAAAGTCATAATTTTGAAAATCAGACAAACTGGGTTTGTTCAGCTCTGAAGCACGAACAAAACCCATGTGTTTGATTTTTTCGAGAAAAATCACTTTCTAGTGCCTCGCTGCCTCTGCCACTGAAGGGCTCTTGCATGTCATAGAAAAACTCGTTTTTCCAAATTTTTGACGATCTGGGTTTGTTTTGAGAATTATTTTCAACAAAACCCATGTCTCGGAATTTTTCGTAAAAATTACCCCCGGCAAGGCTATTTTTAGTAGTTCCAAAAAAAGTTGTTCGAGCAGCATCGTGTGCATAGTCAATCTTCAAGGTTTTCATAACGTAGTTCTCCCAAGACGAATATAAGACCAAAATGGTCTTACTCCATGATTTTCTGAAAACGACTAGCATCAATCTGTGTCGGGCACACCCAGAGGTCCATCTAGACAGATTGACAAGCATAGACACAAGTCCACAAGTTCCATAATGGTTTCACCTCGTATATTTGATTGCCTTCCAAGGCCAGTTTAGAGGATGGTAACCGTTGGAATTTTACACATGCAGCAAGATCATGTGCATTTCTCACGGTTGGAATGATTGTGGTCAAACTTTGTGGTTTCATCATTAGGCTTCGCGGTTTCATCATACAACACTCTTCCGTTGAGAAAGATCAAGGAAAACGTCAAAGCTGCAAAAGAACGCAGAAGGTAGTCATTCCCAACGCAGAGCCGCCATCGGTTAATACTACACTATCTTCCACGTCAAAGTGGAAACACAGACAAAAAGAAGAGTAACCCTCCTAAGGGAAGTAGAATGAAGGAGATACATACATCAAGTTGCTGACAAGTGGTAAGCTGATGATTGATAGGCATGTAACGATCTCCGTATGAAGAAGTCAACGAATGAACGAAAGCACCGTTGACCAATGGTGATGAGGTGTCAAACACCTCAAAAAGGACGTCCTACCCTCCAAAATAGCAATAAATATGACTGAAGTCAACTTGATGCCCCTTTCCAAGTTGACTCCAGATTTCCACAGATCATGCATGTCAGATCCCACTGATGTAGGATGTCTAATTGACTCCCACGATTTGTGGATCTCAAATCTCCTTTAAAGGTGGATGTCTATTTTCTATTTTGGAGACATATTTGTAATTTAAGTTCACTTTAGTTAGGTGTCAGTCAACTGAAGTAGACTCCCAGTTTGACTTTTGTTTAGTTTTAGTTAACTGAAGTAGATTTCCAGTTAACTATTTGCTCACCTACTTTTAGACATAGGAATAAATCTTGCTGATTGGCAAGAACTGGTTAACTCAAGGAGATTTTAGGGTTACCTACTCCTTTGAGTTTCTATAAATAAGAGCCTTAGGCTCATTATTTGTTTAACCTTTATTTGCTAAGCAAAATTGCTGCACCGTTGTTGCCAGAGTTAGCTTGTTTATATCTGTTCACTCTTGGATGAGAGTTCGTTGGTTGATCGTAATTGTGCATGATTTCGTGCCTTTGCTGTCCTGACCTTTGTAATTATTTGGAGAAGCTTGAAGAAATAAATCAGATGGTGCATGCTTGCTTGATCTAAATACTTGAGTTCTTTCAAAGTCTTGTTTTCAAATAGTGTATTGTTTCAATCTCCTCCTTGGACAGGTGTCGTCACTTCCTTGGATATTTTGTCATCGATCATTATCGTATGATGTTGTTTAATGATTTGTCTTGCAGCCTACACTTTGGACAGGTGTCGTCACCTCCTCGGGAATCCTGTTAGACAGGCCATCGTTCCTTGTTGTTTCCAGTGAGCTATTTCCAAGCCTACACCTCGGACAGGGGTTCCTCCTCCTTGGCAAATCTCAGATCCAGTTTACCGTAAGAGAGTGTTTACTTGTATCGAGCCCTATTTTGGTATATATCCGAGAGTTTAAAGAGCCTCGGCCATATTCCATTGAGACGGAGGATTCAAGTGATCTAACCAATCCATTTCGCTCCTACGCCCTCATGCTCTGTTTATTTTGAGGAGGTAGGATAGTCTAGAAGCTAGTTAGTCGTAGTTAAGATCTGCAGAAACCAGAGAAAAGCTTAGCTACGACGCATTGTGTTTATGCACCCTTGTGTCCTGCCGTTGAGTAAAAAAGATAGGAACCTTAGTATGCCCTTTTTTACATTAGAAAATCAGCAAAGAGAGATCTTCCTCTCTATAATCCGAAGAGCATGTACTAACACACTTGCAATAGCTGTCCGTTTCCAATAAGCACTCCAAAGGTGCTAATTGAAACGGCAACACATATCCTATCCTTAGGTTTCCTTGCTCTTTCAATACATGCTTTAATACCAAATTTTAGAAGAATGAATGCACAGATATTGAGAGAGAAAATGTCACACTTTTCAATGTTTGGTACACAACATTTATTTATAGATGGGAAGATACATTGATGGTTGGAATTTACATTGTATAAGTTACACTGTTAGACTTAATCAGTGTGTGTTATTCCATCATCTTAAGCAATCAATACCTATGCCCACGGGTTAGACTAAAAATTACATTATATATGATAAATGTGTAAAATACTAAAATATCAAAATGAGGGAATATGCTTTTGTTTGACACTTAAGTGGTTTGAACTTTGACAAGCAAAAGATCTGCTGCTTATGTGGCATGAAGAGAACATTACAAAGATAAGAAATTTATTTGGGCATATTCAGTGAATAGTCTTAAAAATACAGTGCAAATGTAAATTAATTGAATTGAATTCTGGTCCTAATTTTTCTGCTTTGCGTGTACTTTCAGATAACAGCAGAACGTGCACGGGTACTAAAAGACCCAAAGTCGATTATGCCTGTTGCATTTGTTTCATTTAATACACGTTGGGGAGCTGCTGTATGTGCACAAACACAACAAAGCAAAAACCCTACAATCTGGTTAACAGAATGGGCTCCAGAGCCTTGCGATGTATACTGGCGCAATCTATCCATTCCATTTGTTGCACTTGCAATCAGGAGACTGATGATGGCTGTTACACTCTTTTTCCTTGTATTTTTCTTCATGATCCCAATTGCATTTGTTCAATCATTGGCCAATCTTGAGGGGATTGAGAGAGTTGCTCCTTTCTTGAGGCCTGTAATAGAACTGTAAGTATACTGTATCTTGTGGGCATTTTTCGAATGTATTTTTTAGTTCAGCTTTATCTTTGTGTGATTTTGTCAAACACAAAATGGGAAGATTATATGTTGAATAGTCCTTGGCTCCTACTATCTTGTTTTCAAAAGGAAGAGTGAACAAATTTGAACTTAAGAGTAGGGAAGGAGGAGTTAAAATGATTTAAGGGAAGAAATGAAGAGTTAGTAGGGAGGAAATGAAGAGCCATTCTTTATTATTGGCTTTTTGCAAGGGCTATTATAATTGATGAAAATGAGGTGATCTTCTGGGGAATGAAACCATATGGTTTTTGTGTAGAATATAAGTGGAGGTTGTCCAAGAACACGGTTGCCCCTCTTAATTGTTATTTTAACTGTCAATTGCTTTTACTTGGAAAATATTGAACTAGAATCTAATTGTTTCTCTCTTGTACTGTAATCCACATTTATGTGAATGCTATTATGCCACTCTGTTTTTGTAATCTACTTTGATCCCAATTATTCTACTGGCTATCTCATGTTTGCATTTTGTATTATTTTGCTTTCACACCCTTTCAATGACCTGCATTCCCAAGGCTGCAATGCCAGAGGTTGTCTTTCTCTGCAGCTGAACTTATATGTCTTTTGGGCCAATTTGCAGTGAAGATATCATATTGCATTCTGCAAGGGCTGGTAATGATTGTTCTGTCCAGCTATCTTTTGGTCTTGAGCTGGTTATGCTCAGGGTTCACATGCTTGCAGTGCTCATTACATTTGCCCAAGTTTGAACTCCAGCCACTCGGAGAGCTCCTTGAGTTGTGGTTCGGTCTTTTGGTGTGCACTCAAATTTAAAAGTGTTTAGTTCTGAGTACTGCAATGGTTGCATCCAAAATAAATGCTGTTCAAAATGAAAAGTGTAGTCAATTTAATCATGTTCTTTTGGTAATATATTTAATTGAATGATGAGTAGAGTTATTGCATCTGGCTTGTCCTGACTTTATGAAGAGGTATATAGCTATAAGTTAAATGTGGTAGGAGCTATTTGGCATTCACTATTTCCTATCAGCTAAATGTTTTCTGGTACTTGGGACATGCAATTCATGGAAAATACATCATTGGAACTTTCTCTTTTTGGGAATTAATCTTTTATATTTTGTCAGTCTTTACAATCACGATACCATTCTTTGTATTTCACACATCTTTATTATGGTTTTTCCCTATAGTGCAGTTTATTAATAATGACACTAATTGAAATGTTTTGTCAAGCGAGTTTACCTTATCTAAATAATTTTCCATCGAATAGATGATTCCAATTCTTCATTCTCTTACTTGATTAGTACCATTGCATGCATTCTTGTTAATCTTGATAATCATACAACTCTTTTTCTCAGCTGTCTTTGATACTTCTTTGTTGTCGCTAGAAAGCCAGGGCACTCTGGTTTTCTAGTGAATATTTAGTAGGACGTTGTATATTATGAATAGATTCATGAAAAAAATGGCTAAAAGTTGTCAACATTGTCTTGATGCTACCATGCAAGTGTTGTACAAAGCATTTAATCTGTCCAAAACATTGGGTGTTTAAAGAAAATCTGTTGCATTTTTGTTGGAATTCTTGTAATCTGATGCATTTGTCAAACTGTTTAATGTTGGTGTGCAGGAAAATTATCAAGTCATTCCTTCAAGGTTTTCTACCAGGTTTGGCTTTGAAGATATTCCTTATTGTGTTGCCCTCTATCTTGATGATCATGTCCAGAATTGAAGGTCATCAAGCATTATCTGTACTTGAGAGGAGGGCTTCTGCAAAGTATTATTACTTTATGTTGGTGAATGTATTTCTTGGAAGTATAATTACTGGAACAGCATTTCAACAACTTCATTCTTTTCTGCATCAATCTCCAACACAGTAATCCTTCTTGTCCATTTTCTGTTGCATAAGTAGTATTGCTATATTTGATGAATATATTTCTCGTAAGGATAATTACCAGAGCAGCATTGGACAGCTTCATTTTTATCTGCATCTATCCCTGACACGGCAAACATCATTCTCCTTTTTCTGTGAGAACTACACACATTAATACCTTACATTTTGTTAGTGTCTTAATTTGTACTTTTCAGTACAACACAAAGCATAATAGTGTGCACTGTGTGAGGTAAACCTCTCTTCAAATTGGAAGGGGTGACTCCCTTGTAACTAGAACTAACCCTAGATGCTAGAGTATGGAGAAAATCTACAAGTGCTCACACTAGTGCAATAAATTCCAGGAGGTTTTTGATGCATAGTGAAATAAGCCAAACTAAATCCACTCTATCATTTTGCTCTCAGGTGTGAACAATACTGAAATTAGCTCTTTCCTCAAATACGAGATTTTAGACTTTATGACTCTAAATTGCATGAATCAACAACTAAGCTAAAATAGAAGAGTCATTTATAGTAGTTATACTATTGGCGTAAAGCAAAAACTGGCAAGTCACTACAGATGAAGATTTGAGAAATTAACTACTCTATAACACAGATAACAAAAGATTTCATAAATCAAAAACCTATGTAAAGCTACAACCTAGATGAACAATAACACATACAAACCTTGATGCTATTTGTCACTTAACTTCAATTGATGATTACATAAAAAATAAATCCAGTATAAACTTGAACAATAATTTCAGCAGCTTAAGTGTCTCATCAACTATCATTAAGAAAGCCTTGTTATAAGTTTACAAAATACCATTTTGTGATGTAGGATAATCATAAAATAATCCCAAAAATCAAGCCTTTAAAGCTAGCTTGCTTAAAATAGCTGAAAAAGTTGAAAATAAAGTACTTTAAACTTTAAAGCAAAAATGAAAAATCTATAAAAAGACTTTTAGGTAAAAGCTGACTAAAAATTAGAGCTGCAAAATCTGTCGCAAAAATAGATCTCCCACTCCAAACATAGAATTAGCTAAAAATAGCTGATTTGGAAGCTCCTCCAGTTTTGTAATGTCCCCATTTCAGAAATTCAACTCAGATTAAAGCGTTCAGAATTATTAATAATTTATTAAGGCAGTAAAGGGGATGCAGCTGTGCAGTCACTACAGGACAAAGGAGATAAAAAAATATTAAGATGGTTAGAATAAGACAAAAACACAAAAAAGGTAATCGCAGCCCTTTTTTTAGAACTACAAGACAAAGGTTAAAAGGCAGCCACTTGGATCGAATAATATAACCAAATGAAATTAAGTTTAATCAAGAGACATTCAAAGAGTTGTGACTCTTGGATAAATAATCAATTTAAGGTAGTCCAAGTAAGGAGTAGAAGAATCAATTGATCAAGACATATTATTTATTTTCCTTCTGGAATACAAATTAAGGATTCAGCAATCTGAGGACAAAACCCCTCAAGATTAGAAATTAAAGGACAAAAACCCTTAATGTCTCTTGTCAAGTTAGTGGAAGAAAACCCTTAACTTAGGCAGAAATTTAGGAATATTACAAAGACATTTGTACAAAGAGAAATTGCTACAAATTTGAAAGAATCACAGCAGAGGCTAAAGGATAAGTTTTATATTTTCAAGAGATACATCACAAGCTTTAAATCCGAACTATAGTCAAAATTATAATTTTTAGGATATAAATTAATATTTATAATCAACTATGCAATTATTATTGTGAGTTAGGGTTATTTATTTAATGCAAAGTAAGTAAATTTCAGAATGGGACAGTACAAGTTTTGCCAAATTTGGGGCTGGCATCCTATCTTTTCTCGAGTACAAAGAACTCTACCAATGAAAAATTTCACTTCTTCAAACCTTGAAATTACTTTTTCTTGAGTGAGCTGATCATGCACAAAACCTTGATATTCTTCAATCAAACCTTGGGTGACTGATATTTCCCTTTCTAGTGCTGAAATCTTCGTAGCAATGCCTACCAATTTATCCATTTTGTCAAAATAGATGGATGAGCCACCGAGGTTTACTTTCAATAATTGATCAAATTCAGCCCCCTCTTTGTCCATATTATCTTCAACAAATATACATGGAATTGGTGAAACAAAAGAGATAGTGTCTTGTCTTGTATTGTGCAATTTCTTCTTATGCTTTTTACACATTTTGACTTCAAGAACCCAAAGCCGTATCACTAACTTGTATTTCATCATCCACTCAAAGATGATTTTATTTTGGATTAACAATTACACCCAACCCAATTAGTTCTTGTGTGCCCAAGGATGTTGTAATGTCCCAAGCTTGCACTTAAAACATTAGTGGTAAACACATTGACGAACAACATTTTTGCGTTGTGATTGCAACACTTACATGTCACAATTGCACTCACACTCTCGAGGATTGTCATAACTCAACACAACAAATGCATAGAGCATAGTCAATGCACATGCATGATTGCACAGGTGGAAGTCTTGGTTGCGTGACAAAATCACATTGACGACTTTGCTAGGTAAACTTATCTCTAGCTTTGATGATCGAATTGAAAAATTAATCATCCACACTTGCAAATGGAAGAATAGGGTGAGTGACACAATGTCCACCCTCAAAGCCTAAATTTACCCAACCACAAATCCACAAGGACGTAGAAACATCACTTTATTTCACTCTCATAAGAGGGATGACAAATGGGAGATTCGATTTCTCGCCTAGACACACCCTAGATTGGTCATTCTTACACAACAAATGATGCTTGGCACAAAAAGATGCAAAACTCTCAAAGTACACAAAGTGTCGTCCAAACTCAAGTGATAGGCAAGCAAGGTAGCCCTTGGCGAACAACTTCATTTTGGAAAATTATTTGAAACAGTTCAATTGGTCTAGGATGGATAGTGGGGTCCTTGGAAGCATATAAATTGACTATGAGGCTCCAAAAAATCCCCAACAAGCCTAAAACCATAATTCACACTTAACACTATGGTACCACCTTCCAAGACAAGACTCAAGGGCACAAAGCCCAAGACAAATGATGTGCTAGGTCTAGACAAGCTATTAGCAACCTACGCTACCAAAAGTGTAACTTTTGTGTTAAAAGGGTTGTTTGTAAATGGGTTGAACCAATCATAGTCATTATGCCTAAGGTTCATTTGCCATGTTATGCATTCACAACCTACACTACCAAAAGTGTAACTTTTGTGTTAAAAGGGTTGTTTGTAAATGGGTTGAACCAATCATAGTCATTATGCCTAAGGTTCATTTGCCATGTTATGCATTCACATAACCCATAAGTTCAATTTTATCCAAAAGCATGCCATTATCCAGAACCTTTATGACATAATAACATACCATAATGCAACAAAGAGCATCATGACTCTTTGACCACAAGGGCACATTAACAACACATTAACATTGATATGATCTACACATGGCATTCAAATGAGATACATGCATAGCCCATAAGTTTCATTTCAACTTCATTCCGAGACTTTTCCAACATGCTAAATCATTTACAATATTGTTGATGTTATAGCAGCTATGGTCTGCACTTCCTTCGCACAATTCACAAGAAGAAGTACATGAATTAAATGAGTAGCCTTCGGCTATTTAATTCATGATTACAATATTTACTAATGAAGAGGGCCGACCCTATTTAGTTCGCATGCTTTGGTTACTACTTGGGCTGACCTTATTGTGGTTATTATTTATTATGTTTCTTTTAAGTGGGCCGACCTATCTTGAAGAGGCGCCTCACTTATATAAATACAAGGTCATATTTGTCATTGTAACACATTCATTATTCAAGTCAAGTTCGCTATTAAGAGCAGAGCAGCAATTCGCATTTCCTTAGCAGCAGTTCAATTTCAAGGAAGAACATATTCATTTGTATCTAGTGCATCTAGGAGAGGTGCGACTTTATTGTATCCATTGTTGGCCATTGTTGGGCCTGAGTTGTAAGCAGATTTCTGCCATTGTTCTACATTATATAAGAGATTCATTTGTTGGGTTTTTTTCTCCCTCAAGAGGAGGGTTTTCCCAGGGTATCTTTGTGTGTTCATTGTCTTATGTGTTGCAATTCTATTAAGTGCTTTCATTGTTCAATCTGATCTAAGAAACACTAACATGGTATCAGAGCGGGTGTGAAAAAGATCGTGATCAGATTTAGTTTGCAACACTCACTTTATTCTTTTTCAGTCTATCTTCTAAATTTCTCAAGATGGTGAACGGTCTGAAAATCGAGGATAGACTCGAAGGGATTTCGAACTACACATCATGGAGGTTCAGAATCATGCTCACATTGGAAGAGAATGATTTAGCTGAGTTCGTGAAAACAAAAGTTCCTGAACCTGAGGAGGAAGAAGAGAAGCAGCAGTGGAGGAAGAAAGACACTAGGGCAAAGAAAGTGTTGGTTGATTCCGTCAAGGATCATGTTGTACCGATTGTCTTCAAGTTGGATACGGCAAGAGAGATGTTTACAACCTTGGAAGAGATGTATGAAATCAACAACACTAGTCGAGCTCTTGCACTGAAGCAACAACTTCATCATGTGAAAATGGCGAAAGGAGAATCTGTTATTACATACTTCATGAGGATTTCAGATATAAGAGATCAACTCTCCACAATTGGTCACATGATTGACAACAAAGACCTAACTATGCTTGCTCTCAATGGTCTTCCGCTTTCATGGGAGGCGTTCATTCAAGGAATCAGTGCAAGATCTAAACTTCCCAAGTTTGATCGATTAAGAATTGACTGTATCCAAGAGGAGTCGAGATTAATGGCTAGGGGCATTGGTCAAAGTTCAAAGAATGAAGAATTACAAGTTCTTGCCTCTCATTCGGCAAAGAAAGGAAAAGGCTTTAAGAAAGGGTTCTTCAAGAGGAATTGAGAAAACGGAAATGATGGTGCTCTTGCCTTCAAAATAAAACGAGACATGTCCAAGATTCAATGTTTCCGTTGTGATAAGTATGTCACTTTGCAAAGGATTGTCCTCAAAGACCTAAGCAACAAATTGCCACTGCAAATGTTGAAGAAATTGCTCCACAAAAGGACTCCAGTGATTATCTGTTCTATTTAGCCTTGTCAAGCAATGTTTCTACCGACGCCAACACTTGGCTGATCGATAGTGGTGCTTCTAGGCACATCACCGGTTTCAGGGGTCACCTTTCAAACTTAGTGGAGAGCAACTCTAGTGATCAAGTCGTTATTGGAGATGATGCTAGATATTCTGTGAAAGGAATTGGAAACTCCACTCTTCACTTGGATTCTGGGATTGCATTAGAGTTGAATGATGTATTGTTCGTTCCAGGGATAAAGAGGAACCTTGTTTCAATTTCAGCATTAGAAGACAAGGGTTGTCAAGTTGCCTTCTCTAAAGGCAAAGTTCTTATATGGGCAAAGAACTCCAACTTCAAATCTGCTCAAGTAATTGGAGTTAGACATGAATGTCTTTATAGGCTATGCACTCGTCCTCTTCAAGCGCTTGTGCATAACAGTTCCAGCATGTGTGATCTATGGCATCGAAGATTGGCTCACATACACTTTCGTGCTCTACCTATCATGGAGAAGATGGTCACCGGTCTTCCAAAATTCAATCAAGAACACGAAGGTACATGCAAGGGATGCGCCCTAGGCAAGAACACAAAAGGTACGTTTCATTCTAGTGAAAGTAGATCTAAATGTATTCTTGATCTCATTTATTCTGATTTGTGTGGTCCAATGTCTATTGCATTTTCTAGTGGTTTCTTGTATTATATTATTTTTATTGATGATTACTCTAGAAAGACTTGGATTTATTTCTTGAGATCTAAAGAATCTGAAGAAGTATTAGAAAGATTCAGAGAATTCAAGGCGCAGGTTGAAAACCTGTCTGGGAAAAGGATCAAAGTTTTGAGATCCGATAATGGTGGAGAATACACCTCTGGCACATTTTGAGATTTTTGTATTGAAGTAGGGATTAAGAGGGAGTTCAGTGTTCCCTATAATCCACAACAAAATGGTATTGCTGAAAGGAAGAATAGGTCTATTGTGGAAGCTGTAAAAGCTATGATCCATGATCAAGATCTGCAAATCTCTCTTTGGGCTGAGGCATCGAGGACAGCCGTCTATGTTTAGAACAGGAGTCCCCATAGGATCTTGGAGAATAAAACTCCTGAAGAAGCATTCTCAGGGGTGAAACCTGAAGTTAGTCATTTGAGGATCTTTGGTTGTCCAGTCTATATTCATATTCCAAAGGAAAAGAGAACAAAGCTAGAACCTTTTGGGAAGAAAGGAATTCTTGTAGGTTACAGTGAGACATCAAAAGCTTACAGGATATACATACCAGGACAAAAGTCTATTGAGATTAGTAGAGATGTCACATTTGAGGAAGATGTTGCTTTCAAAAGGTCCAAGGGCACTCCTATGGAGATTGATGAAGAAGAACCTCCTCAAGATATGGAAGTTGACCATATTCCAGAGAACCTGAAGGAGGCTCCAGAACCTAAAGAAGATGTTGATCCAGTTGAACCCTTGGATCCTACTGATGGGCCTCTAGATATTGTGATTGGAAAGAAAAGACCTCTTTGGGCTCGTAGGACAATGCAGGAGGCAGAAAGTTTTGTAGCTCCAAGAGGAGCTTTCAGAGAAAGCAAGAGACCTCACAAGTTCTCTAGTTATGTCGCCTTGATGAGTCAGATTATTGAGTCAGAGCCTTCAAGTGTCGAAGAAGCTTCTTGTCAACAAGTATGGAAAGATGCCATGTCTGAGGAATATCAGTCCATACTTAAGAATGATGTTTGGGATATAGTTCCTAGACCCAAAGGCAAATCTGTGGTGTCTTCTAAATGGCTCTTCAAGATCAAGCATGCAGCTGATGGGAGCATTGAGAAGCACAAGGCAAGATTCGTGGCTAGAGGGTTCTCACAAATAGAGGGAGTTGACTATGAAGAAACCTTTGCTCCTGTGGCTCGATATACATCTGTCAGAACCATCATTGCTATTGCCGCATCTAGAGGATGGAAGATTCACCAAATGGATGTAAAGACAGCTTTTCTAAATGGTGTAATAGAAGAAGAGGTTTACATTGAGCAACCTGAAGGGTTTGAGGTACATGGGAAGGAATCTCATGTTTGTAAGTTGAAGAAGGCCTTGTATGGTCTTAAGCAAGCTCCTCGTGCTTGGTACGAAAGGATTGATCAGTATCTATCAAGCCTGTGTTTCTCAAAGAATGATGCAGATTCTAACCTCTACTTCAAGGTAGTAAAGGGTGAAGCCTTGATTCTGGTTCTATATGTAGATGATCTGATTATCACTGGTGAAGGACATCTAATTCTAAAATGCAAGAAGGAATTAGCCTCAGAGTTTGAGATGAAGAATCTAGGTCTCATGCATTACATCTTGGCTTAGAAGTTTGGCAAAAGCCAAATGAGATGATTCTAAGTCAAGGCAAGTATACCATTGACATTCTCAAAATGTTTGGTATGATTGACTGCAAACCTGTCTACACCCATGGAGACTAATCTAGATAAGTTGAAAGAGGCTGCAACTAGTTCAAAACCAATGGATTCTACGATGTATAGACAGTTGATTGGTTCATTGATGTATCTAGTTAACACTAGACCTGACATCTGCTATGCAATGAGTGCACTTAGCCAGTTTATGTGTTAACCAAGGCAAATACATCTTGTAGCAGCTAAACATATCCTGAGATATTTATGTGGCACAATTGGATATGGGTTGAGATATTCTTCAGGTTTGGATTTAGAGCTGCATGGTTTTACTGATTCTGATTGGGCAGGATGTGTCTCAGATCGGAAGAGTACCTCTGGTTGTTGCGTCAGCTTGGGGACTGCTATGATTTCTTGGTGTAGCAGGAAATAGTCTTCAGTGGCCTTCAGCACAACCGAGGCAGAATACATAGCAGCTTGTGTGGTAGCTCGTGAGGTAGTGTGGCTTCGTAAGCTCCTTGCAGGATTGTTTGAACAATCAATGGAGCCTACCATTATACACTGTGATAATCAAAGCTGTGTAAAGCTTTCTGTCAATCCTGTGTTTCATGACAGAACAAAGCATGTTGAGATCAAGTACCACTATATTAGAGATATGGTACAAAGGAAAGCTATACAGTTAAGGTATATCAGCACTGAAGAGCAAACGACAGACATTCTCACCAAGCCTCTCTCCAGGATTAAGTTTGTGTACTTTCGAGACAAGTTTGGTATGGTGGAGAATGCAGCCTTAACTGAGGAAGAGTCTCAGTATCAGTGATCCTTAATTAATAATGCAATTCTCTATCGAGAGAGAGTTGAGGTGCAAGCCCTTGATAATGCAATTCTCTATTGAGAGAGAGTTGAGGTGCAAGCCCTTGATAATGCAATTCTCTATTGAGAGAGATTTGAGGTGGAAGCCCTTGTTTCCACCCTCTGGGAGAGCCATGGTGGATGTCATGTGTGTGACTCCATGACAGCATCACGTGAGGGAATCCGTGATGATTTATTTGTGCTTGTGTATCACCCTCTGGGAGAGCCATGGTGAAAGTCACATTGAGGTGACAACATCACATTAAGTGATGAGCACTTGTTCATACCATTTGTGGAGGTAGCCACAATGGTTGATATTACGATGAGGTGATATTCTTTTGTTTTCATTTTGATATGATGTGTCTTGTGCAGGTGAAAGTTCATCCCTAGCTGAGAGGGAGTGTTGATGTTATAGCAGCTATGGTCTGCACTTCCTTCGCACAATTCACAAGAAGAAGTACATGAATTAAATGAGTAGCCTTCGGCTATTTAATTCATGATTACAATATTTACTAATGAAGAGGGCCGACCCTATTTAGTTTGCATGCTTTGGTTA
The DNA here is from genome assembly GCA_007115665.2 of Sequoiadendron giganteum. Taxonomy (NCBI): domain Eukaryota; kingdom Viridiplantae; phylum Streptophyta; class Pinopsida; order Cupressales; family Cupressaceae; genus Sequoiadendron; species Sequoiadendron giganteum. The sequence continues at coordinate 854,920,980 of CM021101.1, forward strand.
CTACTTGGGCCGACCTTATTGTGGTTATTATTTATTATGTTTCTTTTAAGTGGGCCGACCTATCTTGAAGAGGCGCCTCACTTATATAAATACAAGGTCATATTTGTCATTGTAACACATTCATTATTCAAGTCAAGTTCGCTATTAAGAGCAGAGCAGTAGTTCGAATTTCCTTAGCAGCAATCCGATTTCAAGGAAGAACATATTCATTTGTATCTAGTGCATCTAGGAGAGGTGCGACTTTATTGTATCCATTGTTGGCCATTGTTGGGCCTGAGTTGTAAGCAGATTTCTGCCATTGTTCTACATTATATAAGAGATTCATTTGCTGGGTTTTTTTCTCCCTCAAGAGGAGGGTTTTCCCAGGGTATCTTTGTGTGTTCATTGTCTTATGTGTTGCAATTCTATTAAGTGCTTTCATTGTTCAATCTGATCTAAGAAACACTAACAAATATGACATCGAAGATAAACACTAATAATAACATCAATTCATTGCAGCATAATGAATCTTATCCCAAGCATGGATGAACCAAAGAATAAAAAAATAACATCCACAATATTATAATTAAACATTTTTAAACAAGGATCAGAAGACCCTAATCTATGAGATTTCCATTAAAACAAAATAGAAAAATGCAAGTAACATGATGCTACAAGAGCTTGATGCCCCTCCATGAGCATCTCCAAGAGTCCTTTTGGCCCAATGGTGGTCAACTTTTAGACCCAACTCTTTGTACTAGGAGCTTATTGATTGAGTTGTTTGACAATACTCATGCCAAACAAGTGGTCAAACACACACACTAACCAAAATGCATATCATATAAACATACCAAGCAAGTCATCATGAGGGTTCTATCAACACCATATCAATCTACAAGCAGAGATTGTACTATGCTAATCTAATACAAAATTTGATGGAACAAAAAGAGAGAGCTACTAGGACTAAAATAGTGGAGTGTTATCACAATGGCCTTGAGACCATGTGTACATGAGGAGCATACCCTCTATCTACCATAGGAGACCCTCACTGGATTTCAACAGCCACAATGGATTGTGATAAAGCCATATATGATCATTATACACCTTAGGAAACATGATTGAATTTATTTTCATTAATTTCATAAATGTCTTAAATTTCTTGTCTTTTTAGTACTTTCTTTGGTACTCATCTTGGGATTATATAGGTTGGATAGACAACGAGAGACCACTCTACTTCCTAACCAAGTCATCTACCTACTATCCAAAGATCAACAATGATAAAGATGAAGGCACAAAAATGAGGCCGGAAATCTTGACACTTGTATCTATGGAATCATATTTCTATAATGAGATTTCATGTTCTACAAAATAAGAAGTAGAAACATGTTTAAAATTAAATCTCACTATTTTCAAAATGATAAGCACCAAGCAAAAATCTGAATCCACCATTGATGAATGTTTGCAAATCCTTCAATTTTTGAAATGCAAAAATTCAAGAAAATAAGAAAACCTTTATGAGCATATCATGCACAACATCATACTTTTCACATCACATACAATTTTAAGAAAAAAATGTTATTTGTGATGCTGTTTTATATTTTTGCAAAAGTGAAAACATACAAATATAGTTCACTCAACAAATTATTTTGTAGATTCTTTCTCAAAATAAATCCTATAAAATAAGGTTTTTGTGGGTTTCTATCAAGGAACATATGTGTAAAATTTTGAAAAATTGAAAATTAGGGTTTCATGCCCCTATTTTTAGGGAAACCCCTGAAAATAGGACCTTTTTGGAAATGATTGAAAATGATTTTGACAGGATTAATCGACTTCACAATCACACTGGTCAAGTCAAAATCATCAAAAAACATGTTTTACTTTGGTGGGTCTATTTTTATTATTCGGGAACAAAGTTAGGAGCTCTACAGCCATTAATGGCAGATTGGCCAGTACTAGGTGCTGAGAACTAAGCTTCAAAAGCTTCAACGAAGAAGCCATGGCGGAAAAGGTTGAAAAATATGCTATTTGATGAAGGAGATTCCCAAAACAGAAAAGGCCAAAATTTGTCTAACTCTGGAAGGGAGACGCCTTGCTACCAAGGAAGAAATGCAATCAAGGGTCAAAAGGCGCCCTTTTTTCTCAAGGGCCAAATTTAGTCCCCTCTTGAAGAAAGGCGCCCTTTTTTCTCAAGGGCCAAATTTAGTCCCCTCTTGAAGAAAGGCGCCCTTTTTTCTCAAGGGCCAAGAGTAGTCATCATGCCCATCCAAAGCAATTGTCTTCTTCATGTTCCTATTGGCTATTCAACATGCTGTCAAGTGAGATCATCTGATTCAAAGATCATTGGCAAACGTCAATGAAATATGGAGATGCTGAATGAAGAACATGCAAAATGAAGAAAATTGCTAAGTACCAAGGGAAAAGCGCCCCTACTGAAGAAAGGCACCCAATCTTTAAGGCATGCAGATGTAGTCTATTTGCTCAATGACCTCCAAGATGACCTTCTCCACTTTGATCAATCTCGACAACGAAACTCTCATCGAAGGCATCTGACAACTCAGTCATCTAATGGCGGAGATCAAACTAAGGTAGTTTACAACATGAATAGAATCAATCTACAAGTCAAAAGTGCCCCTACTGGCCAGGGACGCCCTTGGATTTGAAGGGCTTGAACTTACCTTCAGAAGCTAAGAAACCAGTCGTCCTTTCCAGGATTGAGCTGGTTACCCAACGCACAATCAAGCAAAGTTATCCAACCCATCAGTCAACGGTAACGTTAGATCAAAGCACAGAGGGTCTAAATGGTGAAGACGAATAATAGTCATGAAAAATTGACTAAGGCAAGGCTAAAAGCGCCCCTATTGGAGAAAGGCGCCCTTTAATCTGGAGCCTCAAACTCAGGTTTCTGACTTGATGACTCCTAGGCATACCTCTTCAGGCTGGTTCCATCTCAACAACAGTTCCGTCAATAGCTGCTAAAGATCAACTGAACGGCCAAGAGCAAGTATCGAACAGAGGCACTTCAGCCTGGAAAATGATGAAAAATGTTCAAAACTCAAGAAGGACGCCTAAAAGGTCAAAGATGAATTTGTTGACTCGAGTTAAGATATTTTGGAGGCAAGAGAGGCCAAACGTCCCACAATCAATGGAAATCAAACTTTTAGAACTCCAAATCAAGCTCAATAATGAGTTGGACGCCCAATTGATGCTTGCAATTCCAAATTTGACATATCAAAGCATCTAGGCATCCATTCTTCATCATTTCTTTTGCAGGTTGAGGATCAGAACAACAATTTTCTCTCAAGGACGTCTTTTCAAGATCTGACAAGGGTTCTGGACCCTTCTTCAATATTTTTCGAAGATTAGTGGTATAAAGAGATTTCTTCTTAGAGGTTGAATCTAGAGACAAATTTTTGCAAGAAGGCAGCTAATAACTTCCAATCTTCCTCTTGTCTTCTTCCTCTCTTCTATCTTTAAATTTCTTGCATGTCATAGAAAATAGCATGCTACCTCAGATCTGACCAACTGGGTATGATCAGCATAATTTTCCAATAAAACCCATCTTTTCAAATTTTCCATAAACAACAAACTTGTTGCCCCTATTTTTAGGGATTTTTCCAGAAAAGTCTCAAAATAAAAAATCTAACGAACTGGGTTTGTTCAGCATTGAAGCACAAACAAAACCCATGTGTCAGTTTTTTTTCAGAAAAATACTTCTCGGCGGATGGCTATTTTTAAGGGTTTTCAGAAATTGTTTGAACATATCCGTGTTTACAGGCAATAGTCAAGTTTTTCAGAGTATAGTACTCTCAAGTTGAAATCAAGACCAAAATGGTCCTACTTCACGATTTTATGAAAAACACTTGACACACACATGCATCAAGTAAAGCCTATAGACAAGTTAGACACCTTGGAAGGCATGAATGACATCATCGTTCAATGGATAGCCAAATACGAAAGGTATTCATTCCAAACATAGAGCCACCATCAGGTTACTATCACACTACCTTCCACATTTCATGTCAGCAAGTCCAAATGACACAGCTGCAAAGAGGGTTGAATATCAAAAGCAACTTGCAAGAGGTAGAAGTCAACGAATGGATATGACTGTTGACTAGAAGTGATGAGGTGTCAAACACCCATAAAGGACGTCCTACGCTCCAGAATATCATTAATGGTGACAAGAGTTAACTTGATGCCTCATTCCAAGTTAACTCCATGTCCCACTGATCATGCATGTCAGATCCCACCAATTATGGATGTCTATTTCTAGATCTCCACTAATTGTGGATCTCAATTTTGGAGGCAAATTTGTGATTTAAGTTCACTTTAGTAGGTTTCAGTCAACTGAGGTAGATTTTCAGTTCGACTTTTGTTTAGTTTCAGTTAACTGAAGTAGTTTTCCAATTAATTGTTTGCTCACCTACTTTTAGACTTAGGAATAAATCTTGCTGATTGGCAAGAACTGATTGTTAACTCAAGGAGACTTTAGGGTTGCCTACTCCTTTGAGTTCTATAAATAAGAGCCTTGGGCTCATTATTTTGGTAACTTTACTTTACAACAGAAAAACGCTGAGCTAAAAAGCCTTCATATCATTAGCCTAGTATATGTTCTTGGATTGTATTTGTGATAGGGAAATGTTAAGCATAAACTTGCATTCTTCTTATTCAGATAGGTGTATCCAATATTGTTAATGTACTCTTGGTTTGATCGCATCATGTGTGAATGTCTCTTTGACACACATTGCTGTCCCAAAGTGTAATCTTTGAGGAAGATTGAGATAATAAATCAGGAGAGCTACCTTGCCTTGCTACGTTGCCTTGGGCTCATTATTTTGGTAACTTTACTTTACAACAGCAAAACGCTGAGCTAAAAGGCCTTCATATCGTTAGCCTAGTATATGTTCTTGGATTGTATTTGTGATAGGGAAATGCTAAGCACAAACTTGCATTCTTCTTATTCAGATAGGTGTATCCAATATTGTTAATGTACTCTTGGTTTGATCGCATCATGTGTGAATGTCTCTTTGACACACGTTGCTGTCCCAAAGTGTAATCTTTGAGGAAGATTGAGATAATAACTCAGGAGAGCTACCTTGCCTTTGATCCAAAAATCTCAAGATTTGTCATTGAGTGTTCTAATAATTTGTCTTTCGACCTACACCTCGGAAAGGTCTTGGTACCTCCTTGGGAATTTAGTCAATTAGATTATCGTATCTTTGTTGTTTCTAGTAGATTATCTTTCAGCCTACACCTCCGAAAGGTCTTAGTACCTCCTTGGGAATCTTGAGATTTGATCTATTGTATGAAGATTGTTTGTATGGATTCTATTTCGGTATAAGTCTAGGAGTTCAGAGCCTTCAGATGTATCTTGGGAGACGTATTCGTCTGAGTGATCGAAGCATCCATTTCAGCTCCTATGCCCTCATGCTCTGTTTTTCTTGAGGAGATAGGATAGTTTAGAAGCTAGTTTAGTCGTAGTTAAGATCTGCATAAACCAGAGAAATCCTTAGCTACAGTGTATTGTGTTTATGCACCCTTGTGTTCTGCCGCTGAGTAAAAAGATAGGAACAATAGTTTACTTTTTCTTTTTATGCAAATATCAGCAAAGAGAGATCTTCCTCTCTATAATTCGAAGAGCAGTGACTACACACTTGCAATAGTTGTCATTTTCCAATAAGCACTCTAGAGGTGCTAATTGAAACGCCAACAAACTTGAATGCGTGAGACAAGAATGTATACAAACATATTTATGCAAGTCGAATGGTCTCCAATTACCACCATTGTGAAAACTTGTGCTTTCACACTCAATTATAACATCAGGCACATTTGCACAATATAGGATAGCCAAAACACAACATAAGAATGTTCAATGTGATATATGTGAATAAGCAATATAATATCAAAATGTGACAAACATCGATCAAAGATAAACACAAAACATCTCAATAAAATCCACAATGCTGAATCAGGTACTATAATCACATATCAATAGATAGAGAAAATGATGAAGTTGAATCACAAATATAGGTTCGAATATTAGATCATAACATATGAATCTACAATACATAGTCAAGAAAACTTGATGGCAATGCAAAACATCATTGGTAATAAAGTATCAAGATAAAATTTCAAAACCAAGCAGCAAAATAAGGCATGTATGCTTGCGGTGTTATAGATATCGTCAGCTCTACATGACTGATGACATTCTTGCAAGTAGATATATTAGTCATCATATCATTCTTTAGCTTGTCCATGTGCTCTTGTACCATTTTTATCTCTCAATGATTTGCAATCCCCTATCACATGAGTGTCCAATCCATGGCTAGGTACCCATGCCACTCATGACCAAAACTAAGTTACCAGTCCTAGTATTGGTTTGGGTTCGGGTTTGAGGGTTTAGTTCGTGGGTCTGGTAAAAAACATTTGGTGGTTGGGGTTGTTTTGGGGTTGTCCATTCAAAAACATATAAAATTCAAAAATATATACATATTTGCAGCAATAATTGAGTTCAAAATACCACACAGCACCATATATTGTATAATAAATAAAACCACCATAAAAATAAAAAATATTATAATTGATAAGTAGGAGGTATTTTCCATAGCGTGTCAAATTGTGATATTGCTATCAGGATTCAACAGTGTAGTTTTACGAGTCAAACTCATCGACCCAATTGACCCATGGTTCATGAGTAGTGGTTCACAAGAACCCATCTCTCATGATAATGAATGGTCCACTTAGCACTCAATGCATCTAGGTGATGCTCATAGAGGTGAAGCACTAGGCCTTCTCGGGAGGTCACCCATCCCAGCATTGGTGCTTGAGTTGGAGTAGTACTTACCTCTTGGGAAGGCCCAGTTCTTCACCTCTGTGAGCATCACCTAGATGCAATGAGTGCTAAGTGGACCATTCATTATTATCATGAGAGATGGGTTCTTGTGAACCACTACTCATGAACCATGAGTCAATGAGTTTGACCTGTAAAACTGCATGGTTGAATCCTAATAGCAATATCACAAAATATTATAATGTCAATTAGTCAAACTCAAATGTCATGATATATATTAAAATTAAAAAATAATAGTGTCGAGTGTCAACAATCAATCATCGATGATCAAGCATCATCATATGGGTCTTCAAAAATATCATCACCATCCATATTATTGAAACATAATAATAGGTATTGTATACTAAATATATCATTCCCCTAAAAGAAAAAGTAGTCTTCTAGATGACAAGAAAAACAAGTAGACATCAAGTAACATTAGGGAAGATTGTTCAGTTTGATGACAATATTGTAGATGAAGACCTATAGGCAAACTTGGAAACATAGTTCATAAACTCAAACTTGGAGAGGACTTGGCAAATGAAATGAGTTTAATGGGGGTTTGGGAGCAATAGCCTTGTGGGGTTGAGGGGCAATGCCTCTTGTGGGGGTCAAGGGGTAGTGTCCCTTGTGGGGGTCTAGGGCAGCTCCCCCAGTGGGGCCGAGGGGGAGCAGCACCCCTTGTGGGGTCTAAAGGCAACGCCTTTGGCATGTCCCCTGTCGCAATATAGGGCGGGGTCGAGGGGTGGAGCCCTTGCCACCAAGCCCAAATTAAGACCTTAAGTATCACACAAACCTTAATGGTGTAACATCATTTTGCATTCACAATAAAAGAAATATTTTTGTTTTCCATTTGTCTTTAAAATGCATTGGAATCCATGTTTGGAGGGGTGTTTTTTTCTTTTTAGGGAAACTTTGAAGAAAAAAAAAAAACCATCAAAATTTGTTGCTTGAGTGCCACTCCCTACCAAATTCGTTGTGGATATGCCTAGGTTCATCCTGGATGTACCCACAAGTTTCTTGCGGGACCTGCACTAGCAGGCCAATAGGGGCGAATCAATAACATAGGACCAAAATATCCAACTGTTTCCATTGTGAGATCTCAATCCTCCATGGTGATACATGCTGAGAAGAACCAGATTTGGCCAAAGAATTGACCAAACATGCAATGTAGGCTCTTAACTCCTTATTCATCGCTTTTAGTGCTTCCTTCTTTTCATTGACTTTTTCTACCTCGTCCTTGATATTATCCACTACAAATTGCAACATCTCCATGTCTTCCTGTGTATTAGAAGGCTCCAAATTAGTGTGTGTGATCTGAAAATCAGCAGCTTGCACTTCTTGGGCATAGTTATACTCTGGAGGTATTGCTATTTCAGCTATTACCTGCCCCTTTTGTTCTTCTTGAATCTAGTTCGCCTCTTTGCCTTTTTGGATCCTTCTTGTAATATTGGACAGACCTCCCAAATCAAGAGGCCTAGTGGTCACAACCCCCATCTTTTTGGCAAGTGACGTCTTAATCCACCTAGGAGCATCCTCAATTTATTTCTCATGAGCTTGAATTATGGGGAGATTTTCCTTGACAGGTTGACTGTGAGAAGATTGAGAATTGGGAACATGAGGTGGTGATGAAGGGGATAGGGGAGAATTACCATGAAGTGATGGAGGAGAACAGGGTGTTGAAAAGCTTGAAGGGATAGGACAAGAAGTGGGATTAGGCAGTCATAAACAAAAGGAGACGAGGGAGTTGGATTCAATTGCACATGAGGAGGATTGACACATTTCTTCATTACTAACTTGATTTTGTCAATCTTTGGAAAGTCCTCCTTCTCACAAGATGGCCACCTTTTTCTTTTTTTTCTCATGTCCACCACTACCTTCTGTGGCATGTGAATCTGATATAATTGGTTCTTAGGAGCTAGAAGCTGTCCTCTTTTTTTGTCCTCCTTGTGAGTTGATTTGAAGGTTTTGACCTTTTTCTCTTGGATGTCCCAACAATTTGCTCAGCCAAATTTCTTTCCTGAAATCTCCTACATTTGTCTTTGACTACCTTATTCATCATTTCAGCTGAAGTGTTTCCTTGACATCCCAGTTAATAGGAGTCAATGACTGCTGATCAATTTGGGCAGCTATGAAGCATGGTGATGGGACCTCTTCCTCTGAATTGACCAAGTCCCTAGGTACATTCTTTGTTGTATAGAAGGCTAATTGATGTAATGTGGTCTTCATCCTCGTGACTTCATAATTGTATATGTAATTTTCCCAATAGTTTATAAGTCACTCATGTGAGCAAAATGAGAACCAGGCCTCTCAAACACATATCCTCTAGTGTCATATACCCTATCTTATCATAAAACTTAAAATTAAAATTTAGAAATTTCAACATCCATATTTTTAGAATCTAATGTTGAATAAATGATAATTAAATTTGCAAATCACCTGCTCATAAAAATTGCAGTTTTCCCTTCTCTTTGGGTCATACTCATAATGGTGTGAACTTGCTATTACCAATTCTTGACATTGAATGGAAGCTAGGAAAGAGGCTGCTTGCACAGCTCATTGTCTCTCAATCTCTTGAACATTACTCCCATGCTTTATTGGTTGTATTGGTTATCCTCTCACCTAGGGACAACCATGATGCTTAACAACCTTCCATGTTAGATTAACAAAAAGTTGCATCAAAACATGCAAAAAGGACTCTAATACAAAACAATTTGCTAGGGTGCAACACCTTTGACATTCTATACTCTTATGGTAACTTCTTCATCCACAACCTATAGAAGGTAGTAGTTATTTGATACTCAAGTATTCTTGAGCTACTTGAACCTGATAAGATAATAACACATAAATAATTCATTAAAGAAAAAAGAGCATTAATTTCTTTTCTATTGTCTTTTCAAGGGCTTTCTATTTTGCATGTCCTAGGATGTGTACCCTAGGAATTTCCACTTGTGCCCACATTGGGGACATTATGAGGATTTGGGGATGGGTAGTAAACGTCTTTAGGGACATCCTCTATAAAAAAAATTCAAAAACATTTTCGGTATTTGAAAAATATGATAGGGGATGGCTAATTGTCCCCTATGGCCCAACCTACAAAAGTTTCAATTTTGAAAAAAAAACATTAAAAGAAATAAGGGGTGGGGGGTCCACAAGGACCCCCAAACCACTCATATTTTCAACAACCATAAACCTAAAACAAAGACTCTTTCATTTTGTACACTTGTGCAACAATTGGAAGCTTGTTGCATAGCAACTAAAGCTTTTGGGCATTACAGTTTGTTATTTGAGTTTTATTCTATTTTGAAATATTTGTTGACATATATGTTTTCTCATTAGATATGCTGATATGCCCACAAGGACCCCCAAACCACTCTTATTTTCAACAACCATAACCCTAAAACAAAAACTCTTTCATTTTGTACACTTGTGCAACAATTGGAAGCTTGTTGCATAGCAACTAAAGCTTTTGGGCATTACACTTTGTTATTTGAGTTTTATTCTATTTTGAAATATTTGTTGACATATATGTTTGCTCATTAGATATGCTGATATGCCCACAAGGACCCCCAAACCACTCTTATTTTCAACAACCATAAACCTAAAACAAAAACTCTTTCATTTTGTACAATTGTGCAACAATTGGAAGCTTGTTGCATAGCAACTAAAGCTTTTGGGCATTACACTTTGTTATTTGAGTTTTATTTTTTATTTTGAAATATTTGTTGACATATATGTTTGCTCATTAGATATGCTGATATAGACTCTCATAGTTTTGGAGAGATTAATGGGGCATTTGACAACATTCTTGGGTAGATAAAGCAAGCAATTCCTAGTAAGGATTCTTATTTAGGATAATATGAGTATAACAAGGCCATTATGACATGGTGGTGGAATACTATGGACACCTTACTTCATATGACAACTTGTGTTCTAAATTACAAATGGTATGCACCAAGTGCCGGGAGAGTGCCTCCTTATGAAAAGGTGAAAGAAGGGTTAATGAAGGCCCTTCGAAAGATGTATAGCATTGAGGAGGCAACTTTTCTTTGAATACAATGGATTGCCTTTGTCAATCGTTTGGGTCTAACATTTAACTGTTTATTGCTCTATTTGATAAAACAAATACACAAATTAATAATAGAGATGACAATGCATACCATATACATGAGTAAAATATATCTTTATTCACACATGAAATTATTACAGCAGAAGACCAGAGATGGCCAACCAAGGATTAGACTTGATCTGACTAGATCATACTACTTTCCTTGATGATACAAAATCTATTTAAAGGACCCAATGGTTGCCAAGAACACAATCGTCAAGCAACCGACACTTATAACTACCCGAAGTCGACAATTAATACATAGTTGGATAACCAATTTTATCGAAACATAATAATAGACATTGCATGTTGACTACATCAATCCCCCCAAAAGAAAAAGTTGTCTTCCAAACGATAAGTAAACATTAAGTAACATTAGGGAAGACTTTTCAAACTGATGACGATATTGTAGACAAGGACTTGTAAAAAAACTTGGAAGTGTAATTTGCAAACTTGAACGCAAATTGTACTTGGAAATTCAAATGAGTGTGGTGGGGGTCTAGAGGCAACGCCCCCAGTGGGGTCAAGGGGCAGTGCTCCCAGTGGGGTTGAGTGGCAGCCAAATTTAAGACCTTCAAAACCACACAAAACTTCATGGCGTACATCATTTTCATGAATTTTTTAGAGGCAAAAGCCAATGACGGAGATAAAAATCAGAGATTTTGGAGTGTTTAACCAACGTATGATGGTAACCAAGGAAGGAAGTTGTCGTATGGTGGTTGATGTCTGTATGATGTTGACCACTGAAACCCCATGATTTTGGATTGTTCACTGTACGATATGCGGAATGGAAGAATTGCTAAGGTGTACGATGTACATAGGGATGGTAGGAGGATGATGCCCTACATTGAAAGGATGTTGTACAGTAGCACTAAGGAGAGGCCATGCAATGAAGATGCCAAAGCAGTGTATGATGTAATTGTAAGGAGATTGTATGGGAGAGTTGCTAAAAAACCATGTGATGAATTTGCAAGGGAATTGTATGACGGAAGATAGAGCTTTGGTTGTGACTATATGATTGCAGGGCCATGTCACATGGGAAGAATGACATTGTATGGTGGGGAAGTGAGTGACCGTACAATGATGGTAAGCCCATGCTGTATGGTAGGAATGATTTATGTTAAAGAATGGTCTCCATATGTTGATGATTTGTTTGGGATGTACATTGTAGAACAAACATCACACGTTGAGGATTTGACTTGTCCATATGATGAGAAGAGGCCATACGATATACAAATTACTCCCTTCTCCTTACCTTACAATGTGCAAAACTTGTTGTCTTTCTCCTTGTCATACGATATGAAAAACTTGTTGTCTCTCTCCTTGTCGTACAATATGACAAGATATTGGTCGTACTATATAGTCAGACCTTTTAATGTAGTCAAGCTTTGTAGTCGGGCCTTTTATGTAATTAGGCATGTAGTTTGGCATTTTAATGTAGTTGGAAATTTTAATATTTTCTCCTTCAATTGCCGAATGATATTTTTGCCTCTTCCTTTCCACTATTATTTTATTTTCTATAATTTTTTTGTGAAGTTGATTTGACTAACAAGTATCTATGCATTTTGAGTTAAATATTTTTCTCTTAGCACTTTGAGATGTACCAGCAGTAATTTTGTAACATTAGTATTTTTTCTTTCCTTTATCAGTTTGCTCTTCACTAAGTTATAGCTTCTAGTAAATTACAAGGCGATCGAAATACCTCATAATCCTTTATTTTCCAATGAAATAGACCTCAGAGAGAATTTGTTTCATCCTCCAAGCATGACTGTAATTCCAAGATCCCTTCGCCATTTGGATCTATTGGACCTCAATCATGCTTCTTTGTCTATTCTTCTTCAGATTCCAAATTTGATGAATTAGAGGAAGTTGCTTCCTCACTTACAGCTTGGTTCTTTAAATCAATAACATATTTTTAACCCTTATTCTCAATGGTGATTGTATTCTTTTTCCAATTGTGTGCTACAAGCCAATCTCGACCTAACAATGTGTCATACACTTTCTTCCTTAATGAAATGACCACAAAGTTTAACAAAAATGCTTAAGTTTCGATAATTACCTTTTGTCCCATTAAAACTCTAAGTACCTTAATACCTAAGTACCTTAATACCTTGTTGATCTACACCCACCAGTTAAAAAGTTGGGGGCCAAATGGTCAGCTTGCCCAAACTTCTTGAAGTGTCTTCTAGAAGTACATTCATTCCAGATTTGCCATCAACAATTTTGTAAAATTCCCTCTAGGATTGAACGACATTTTTTGATTGTTTCCAGTATGACATATATATCATTGTCAAACTGTTGTTACTACCATGACTATTACTAAATACACAGATCATCTACAAGCAATACTACTGTGAAATAATAGTGTGCAGCTCTTGGAAACCTGGCGCTAGTTCACTTTTAAGGGTCACAATGCCTTTTTGTTGCTTTCCAACTAATTTGCCGCTCTCTAGAACTCCCAAACTAGTTGCTAGAACCCTCCCGTGCCTTCCTCTAGGTAACGTGCACTTCACGCGCCCATATTAGAGGGCTGCGATTGAGTCTGAGGGCGTTTGCCGGAATATTAAGGGCACACGACCCCTTCTAATGGTGTGCCTATAGTGTATTCGTATGCTCACATCTAGACCTGATATGGAGTTTATTGTATGCGCCAACTCCAGTATATGCAACAATGACCTCTTTTCACTCACACACCTAGGTTAGAATGGCTCAATATACTCACAACAATATCAATTCCTCAGATCAATATCAACACTTCATACCATTCGACTAGCAACATGGTTTATAACTCCCACGACTCAACATTGGGGTCGACCATGCATAAACCCAATGCCACGATTGGTTAAAGTATTATATTTGTTTGAATATCTGAGTGTGATGGCACAAAAATATATCACCCCTTCACAATAGCTAGATTGATAGGAAGATTAAATCCAATACAAGTCGATTAGCACAATGTTAATCTCTAAACCCCAAATTTGTCTCCAGAGGAGACTCATAAATTTTCCATTATCGTGCAAGTGTGAATCCTGGATGAATCCGCCTCAATCTAGCTAGGGTGGAATCTTTCACCATCGAATCCAAATACCCGTAGGCATCCCACCTAGGTTTTCAAGCTCCGAAGATCTCTTGAAAACCAAACAATTAATAATAATCCAGCATAATGAGAAATGAGCCCTCGCATGTCAATATTGGCATAGTGTGATGGTTTAAAGGTGGAGTTGTTGTTCTTGCCACCAAGGTTCAAACCATGTTGGGTTGGTATTGTTGAGTGGTTATATTGGGGATGAGGTCCCCTATTTGTGACATCACTGGTTCATAGCGCTGCGTCAAAAGTGTTTACCCCTTAAATAAATAAAAAAGAAATGATCCCTCGCATCCTTTTTATAACCCCTTTTTAATTTTTCCACCAAAGCACCTTTAAATAGACTGACATTAAAATACTTTATAATATCTCCCCAACACCACTTTATAATAATACTTTAATTTAATTATTTAATATTACCCCTTTTAATAAACTTTTGCCAGGCAATACCAAATAATTAAATTACTTAATTAATTTAGCTTCCATGACAACGGGTCGAAAAACGGGGACATTACAGTCCACCCTTCCCAGAGATTGCTTCTCCCCAAGCAATCCACACCTATACTCCAGGGCCAAATATTTGGATCCTAAATGAACCTGTAGAACACTTCGCCAAAACTTTGTTACGTCAACCTGATACCACTGATACCACTGTTACCAGAATACCCAATAGCTCTGTCAATCTCTGCATTAAAAGGAAATAGTTTATCAACATAAAAATTCTTGGATCCCATTGCCAAATTGGAAGTCCATCATACCCAACACCCGCTGATTCCCACTGTGCCACTCTGATAACCATTGGAATCCAAATAAGCCAAGTCTTTGATTCCTAATTTTGTATGCAACCGTCAGGTAGAAACAAATTAGGGATCTTGCAAGATTTGAATTCAACTGTTAATGATGGAAGCACATCATACTAGAGTGAACTGTGCAATCTTTTATCCAACCTGTATTTATGTGTCATTAGATCATTTGTACACGGGCTGAAAGAAAAATGATGAGCATACCTCACCATGCAATCAAGGTGAAATTCACCTGCTTGCGCCATTGGAATACAAGAATAGTCACGTGGATTCCATACTTCACTGCCACCACCAGAAGATGACTCGCAACTTAGATCATAATGGATAGACCTTGCAACAACTCTATAAACCTTCTTTGCAACCTTGATGGCAAGGTCTTTGTCTGAAAGCAAATGGAGGTAATCTAATTTTATTACCTCTAAAGCATGCTTGGGATAGAAACTCCAGCCGATACCCCTTTGTGCCTTTCTTCAAATTCAGCTAACCAAAGGAGGTATTTGACGAACTTGTGCATGCTATCAAAGCGAGTTAATGTTTGAACAACATTTTCTTTAGTAACCTTTAGTTGATCCTTCGATGATCACAATCAGTTGCATAAATTGAATTTTTTGATTTTCTTTTAGGAGGGGGAAACATATCATCATGAATACCATTTTCCCCACTAGATGATGCCATGCAATCCTTCTATAAAGATGGAACAACATTATGATCTAACATACAAATCTCAGAAGAATCCACCTCATCACCAAACTTATCAATATCACCCTCTACATAACCAATGTAGAGACTTGTGCATGATTCTTCTTCTAGGACACCTATTGTAACATTATGTTCCTTTTTAAGCTCATCTAGTGCACACATTCCCTTGGAGTCATCTGCACCTATAATCACATTGGATGCTTTTGCATCTTCAATGTACCCACTCCCACTATTAGTGGACGTATGCTCATCATTGATGGCTGCCATAGATAACTGAGTTTTAGCTGCGGGTGATGAAGATTGTGCCAAGCTCAACTCCATGGAGAGCTCATCAATTCGAGTCTTTGACTCTTGAAGGGCCATTTGAGTGCTCTTCAAGGAGTCCATGGTGACTTTAAGCTCATGAGTGAGCTTATCAACTTCCTCTTCTTTCCCATTTTGTGCATCATAATAAATCTCATAAAGCATGAGAAGAGGGCCTCTATCGAAGAGTAGATGTAGGTAGTTAGATTTCATCACCACCACTGCTTCTCTAAGTGCCTGAAATTCTGCAAGGGAAAGTTCTCCATCAAGGTGCTTATGTGTTCCTAGAGTCCTCCAACAACAATTTTCCATCAACTTCTGTGTATCATCAAAATGTTTAATGGCTGCAATAATCATATCCTCATTTACTTTCAATTGCCCTACCAAGTGTTGGGACCCCTGAGACATATCATCACCACACAAATTTTTTGATTTATTATCAGCAACCTGCTTCCCAAATTCAACTTCCTCTGTGACATCCTTCATACATAACTCACGAAGAGTTAGATCGACATCAACAGAGAATTTATCCAACACCAAATCTTCATCACAAATAGATGTTAACACACCCGGATCATCATGAGCATCAACACTAAGATAAGATGTTGAATCATTATCATCAACTAATTGGAAAACATCATCATGTATGCTATCATTATGCTTGTCATGTGCACTAGCGTTATTTGCCTCATCTTTCTGCCCAACTGCTAAGTGAGGCTCCAACAACTTAGGATGCTCTAACAAAGTTGTTAGATTCTTCTGATACCCTTGGAAGACTTGCAAAAACCCTGCCATGAGTTCCTGATTTGTCTTCATTTTCCTAACCAACAATTGGCTGCAATCGAAATGGCTAAGTGTTGGTGACCACTGTTACCCTCAGGTTGGCAGGATACACAACTTTGATACCACTGTAAAATTCCCTCTAGGATTGAATGCCATTTTTCAATTGTTTCCAGTTTGACATATGTATCATTTTGTCAAACTTTTGTTACTACCATGACTGTTACTGAATACACAAATTATCTACAAGCAATACTGTTGTGAAATAATAGTGTGCAGCTCTTGGAAACCTGGTGCCAATTCACTTTTAACCTTTTTGTTGCTTTCCAACTAAGTCGCCCCTCTCTAGAACTCCTAAACTAGTTGCTAGAACCCTCTCATGCCTTCCTGGTAACCTACACTTCATGTGCCCATATCAGAGGGCTGCAACTGAGTCTGAGGGCGTTTGTAGGAATATTGAGGGCACATAACCCCTTCTAATGCTACGCCAACCCTCTTTCACACACCTTGTTGTAGAATCGTGGCCTATAGTGTATTCATATGCTCACTTCCAGATCTGATATGGAGTTTATTGTATGCGCCAGCTCCAATATATGCAACAATGACCTCTCTTCACTCACACGCCCAGGTTAGAATGGCTCACTCACAACAATATCAATTCCTCAGATCAATATCAATACTTCATACCATTCAACTAGCAACATGGTTTATAACTCCCACGACTTAACACTAGGGTTGACCATGCATAAACCCAATGCCACAATTGGTTAAAGTATTATATCTGTTTGAATATTTGAGTGTAATGGCACAAAAATATCACCCCCTCACAATAGCTTGACCAGCAAGAAGATTAAATCCAATATAAGTTGATTAGCACAATGTCAATCTCGAACCTCCAATTTGAATAAATATATTAATCGCCAACATTCTCAACAATGTGAATACCTTAGCTTTTTCAATCAACAAAACTAGAATATGCAACAATATCAATCCTCCCAATTGAGCCAAAAGATAATCGTTGAATCCCAAATTTGTCTCCACAGGTGACTCACAAATTTGCCATATCGCGCAAGTGCGAATCTTGGATGAATCCGCCTCAATCTAGCTAGGGTGGAATTTTTCACCACCGAAACCAGATACTCGTAGGAATCCCACCTAGGGTTTCAGACTCTGAAGAGCCTCCTGAAAACCAAACAAATAATAATAATCTAGCATAATGAGAAATGAGCCCTCGTGTCCTTTTTATAACACCTTTTTAATTTTCCCGCCAAAACACCTTTAAATAAAGTGACATTAAAATACTTTATAATATCTCCCCAACGTCACTTTATAATAATACTTTAATTTAATTATTTAATACTAGCCCTTTTAATAAACTTTTGCCAAGCAATATCAAATTAATTAATTTAGCTTTCGTGATGGCGGGTCGAAAAATGGGGACATTACAAATTGTATTGGTGAGATTCCTTCCAAGGACCATGCCTTTGTCTCCCAACTTCGCTCATCTAGAAAAGGTTCTCTTGACTTTTCAACTTGATTGCATTCTCGAAAAGGGCTTCAACTTAGGAATCGTACGGTTGTATTTTTCTCAAATGTTTCTTGTAATCTTCTCCTTCATTCCCTTTGCTCGATGTTTCTTGATCTCTTGATCTTGACCACGTTGTGGTCTCTCCTCGCCTTTATTGGGATCTAAGGGCATGAATCTCTCAAATTTGACCCTATTTCTTTAAGGCAACGATGCCAAATGTTTATTGCTCTACTTGATAAAATAAATACATGAATTAATAATATAGAGATGACAATGTATACCAGATACATGAGTAAAATATATCTTTATTTGCACATGAAATTATTATAGAGGAAGACCAAAGATGGTGAGCCAAGGATCATATTTGATCCGATTAGATCATACTACTTTCCTTGATGATACACAATCTATTTAAAGGACCTAACGGTTGGCAAGCAGAACACAACTATCAAGAAACCAACACTTCTAACTACTCAAAGCTGACAATTAATACATAATCGAATAACTGATTTTATCAAAACATAATAATAGACATTGTACGTTGACTACATTAACAAACTAGAGACAAGGATAGATAGAGTTACATTAACTCAACTCGACCTTATTGGATTGTGGACATGTAATGACAATGTAGAAGCAGAGTTGAGATGCTTGCTGCCAGCTCTGCTATTGTAGAGAGGAATTGGTCCACATATAACTTAATTTAGTTAGTTAAGAGGAACAAACTTACCTTAGGTTGTTTGTGGTGCCTTGCGACTTTAGGATCAACAAAATCCTTAAGATAGACTGTAGTTGCATAGAGGGATATTGATCTTGAAGATGCCCCTCAGATTGATGAAGAGGAGGCACATGAAGGATTGGTTGGGGTTCCATTGGAGGTGGTAGTCCCTCATATTGGTAGTGACATAGATTTGAATCTAGGTGAAGATGTGGTAGAGGCATGGCAACAATAGATCTAGTTGTGTAGGATTCAATGAGAATTAGAACACAAGCCTAGATCTAGGTGATTGTAAAAGATTACAAAGCTGTAAGCAAACACATAGGTCATGCAAAATGCAAAAAACAAAAATCCAATGTCGAGAATTCAGAAAAAGATTAAAATGAAATTGATTTTAAACAACTATGTTACCTACAATATATAGGTTTTGGGGTCAGAAATGCAAGTTTCCCTAAGGAGTGGAATTAGCCACAAGTGAAGAAGTGGTGGACTCCACATGAGCAATTAAGTCAATTGAACTCAACTTGATGTGAAGTGCTCATTATTGCTAAATCTTCTTAAGTAATAAAACTAATTAACTATGTAAACTTAAAATAAAAGGTGCAATAATTAATTATACCAACATCCCCCTTTAATAGCAACTGAGGTAAAACAAGAAAAATGGTCTTGGCAAGACAACCGATGTTAGGTGCCCATGGACAATCTGAAAGAATTCCAATGTACGAAGAGAGTGTACCTCTCACAGAAGTTGAAAAGGAAAAAACGTATACTACAAAACTCTATCCCAACTAAGGTAAAAATAGAACTAGGTAGCCCTAGAGGTGAAAAGAGTTTGGAAATCCCTCCAAGATAAGGCCCATTTGTGCCTCCACAAAGAAGAGAGAAATTCAATGCAGAATGTCTGATGACAAATGTTGTAGTAGGTCCCTTTGCAAGAAATGATGCATCTTCTTTTCAGAAGAAATAAAGCTTGAGTTGTTAGACTGCTGAGTGTGAAATCCAACTTAGTTGGTGGAATGTAGGAAGGATCAAGATGCATCGTTTGGAAAGCTGCTTATGTGTTTTGAGGCTAATGTTGAACTGTAATTGTTCATACAAGATTTGAGCATAGTGACCTGGAAGTATGAGACTTGAATTGATGTGAATCGAGACATGTTAAAATAGTAGCATAATGTGGCATAGAAAGAACAATAGGATTTAAAATAAGAGATGTGATTCGATGTGAGTTGTCATCAAATAGAAGACAAATGTCCTCAATGTTATCATCAAGATCCATAGTGTGAGATTCTACAAACAGATGATGTATGTTTGATAAGTAGATATCTCAACGATCAAGAAGAAAAGTGTGAACCTATTGAAGAGAACTTGTAATAGCACGAGGGGAAAAGCTGAGATCTCTGTCAATGTAGCAAGTTGAGGTAGTAAAATAGCTGGCAATGCCTGTTGACATTCATTGGGAGTAACGTCATGGATACATACTCTCCATATGGAAGTACAAACAAAAATATTTTGTTTTCTTTAAATGGAGAAAGGATAAAAACTCCTAGATTGAAGTATGCAATTGAAAAATATCCTTCTACTATGACATCACAAGTTGATTCACTGGCAAATCAGAAAGAAAGAATAGAAAAATAAATCTGCTTTGAATACTCTCAAAAGTTTTGGAATAAAAATATGCCAACAATAGAGATTAGTTAAATGTAGATAAACAAATGAAGATTGGAAAGAAGATATCGATTCCTGGTACATACTATCCAGATATGGAAAAAGGCATAAAGGAACTTGAAGACGGTAGTCTGACTATAAATCAAGATTTTATGAGGTACAAGTGAAAGAAATAGATAGATACAAAACAATTGTTAGCTGTCCTTTTGGATGCTATGAATGGAATGTTATGCCATTTGGGTTAATGGATGCTCTTGCTTATTTACAAGAGCATATAGATTAAATATTCAAGGATGCTTTTGATTTCCTCTGTGTATATATTGATGATATCTTTGTTTCTAGTCATTTATTAGATCATCTAAGTCACCTTCAAAAATTTTATGACTTAGCCAAGACCTCTGGAATTGTTTTATCTGTCAATAAAATGCAGTGGTGTACCAGTAGCGGCAAGTTTTTAGGGATGATTGTAAATAATGGGATATTAGAAGTCCAACCTCATATTGAAGAGAAAGTTTTAGGTTCTGAATGTCCTATTGACAGGAAAAAGCTTCAAGCTTTCTTATGCATGCTCAATTATGTGAATAATTTCTATCCTAATGCCAGTATGGATCAATAATCTCTCCAGCGATTACTCAAGAAGAATATTTTTTTTCGGAAGGATGAACACTGTGGTAGTTGAAAAGATCAAAAGAAAGAGAAGAAATCTTCCAATGTTCCATCTACAGAATATTTTGTTTTATATATAGATTCTTTTGACTATGCATGGGCTGGTAACCTATGTTTCATAAAAGATGGAAGAATATTTTGTTTGCTGAAGGAGTTAGAAAATGGAGTTTGTCTGATGAAAAAATTTTAAGGAGTCAAGAAATGGTTAGAAAAAATTGCTTTTAAGTTAATGCATCTCAAGAATTTTTTGATGATAACAAATTGCACTAGATTCCTTACAAATTGCACTAGAAAAGGATCATGGCCAAAAGGATGGGAGAGGTAAGTATGTCAGATGGCACGATTATTTTCACTTATTTAAATTCACTTGGGTATTTAGTTTATCTCCAAGTTAGAAACTTGGATTATTTTCCTATTTTAAGTTATTAGGAAATTATTTAAAAAGGCATGTTGTGTAAGCAAGGTAAAAAGAATAAACATCTAAGCAGGCCATAAAGAATCAAGGATAATGTAACTTGGCCAATAAGAGTAATTTAGGGGTAGCTTTAGAAATTCTCTAATTAGAGCTTTCTTCCTCACATGAGAAGATGAAGAAATATGCGAGGAGATGTTTTGTAGAACAAGAACTCCATGAGAGAAGCTTATGAGAGGAGATTGAATGAGGTAATGATGCTCAGTCAAAATTGATTACTGTATTCTCTTTGTGCTAGTTTTATTCAATGAATTTAGATTCATTGTTTATGGTTTGTGTTTTATGTGGACTCCTTGCAGTAAATATAATCTTGGCTGTTTTTTAAGTTGTATGAATTGTGGATTACCACTTCTTCACACAAAAAGAATTAGGTTGAGCCAATCAGAATTAGTATAGATCTACTTTATCTCTATGCCAAAAATTAAAAGAAATTCTGGGGTAACTAATATTTAATTGTGGCAATAGTTAAGAAATCCATTTGACCCATATTCTTTGTTCCAGTAATTATGTAATACCCTAGAGGTAAGCATGCATAGGAAAAGGAAGTGTCCTGAGAACAGATTTTGTTAAACAGGTTTCAGTTTGGATTAGGCTTCCTGGCTTGCCTTAGTAATGTTGGGATGAGGAAGTGTTTGTGGGCATTGCTAATGTAATGGGGAAATTCAGTACTATTGATCTGGTTATAAAATATGGAAAGTACTTGTTTGCTCGTTTTTTTTATCAATGTGGACTTCGGTGTGTGTGAATTGCTTCAGAGTGGGGCATGCTGCTGCAAGGTGTAAGAAGGATAAATTGAAAGATGTTACTTTGGGTGGGAAGATACAACCAGTGCTTCCACAACTGGTCTCATAATTTTCAGAGAGTGTGGTGTTGAGGGTATTCGTCTTTTGTTATCAGGCCTCAACGCACAGTGATTGATTGGATGAAGGTTCACAAGGAGACGGTCTTGAATGGTTTTGGTGTGGGTAACTTGTCCGTGGCTAATCAATTCATTTCCTTTCTCCATTTGACCTTGTGTCTTCTGACCTATTTGACATTTATAATGTAGGTAACTCTATCTGTGATTTTGTGTAATTTGTTCCAATATGCACCGTCTGAAAGTTTTTGCTTTTATGGCATAAAACTTTGCAAGAAAATAAAACTCTAGGCAATGAAATACCATGTGCACAAATCTTTCAATTATATAGAATAAGAGGACAAGTTTATACATTTGTATACGAGGAGAAAGATATTGGTAAATCTTGTAAATTCTGTTAAGGATATTCACTTACCATATTTTACATAAAAGATTGCTGCAAAGTATTGAGAAAAAGAAATGCTAATTTGTTGACATTGATTTTGAGATAATTGTAAAACAATAATGACGTTCCATAAAAAAACCATAAATTTATCTTTTGGGATAGTAATGATTGCATTTGTTTCCATTCATGTTTTGGTGATCCATTGTGCTTATTTTTCTTGGAAAATATTATAGCAACAATGATTTAAAAGGTAGCCAAGGATGGAATACTTGTAAAAATCTCTTTATGCTCTGTGGATAAAGATGCAAGCAGGCGAAGAGAGCATGCTTTCAAGGTACTTTTAAACAAAGCAGCAGTTCTAGCTGACATGTCTTGTTTATGTCATTCTACAAGAAAGCCACTTTCATTGCCATAACCTTGAGATATAGCTGCTATTATGGGAAGAGAAATTACCTATATTCCACAAAGTCACCTTTTAGTGGGATGCAGAAACACAAAAAGAGGACATCTAAACAATATCCCCAATATTATAGAAGCAGCTTTGATTAGGAAAATAACATGGGTACAAGGATGAGAGGGCACAGGAACAGGAATAGAGAACAGTGATAACAACTCAAGGGTAGGGGTGTGTTCTCACGGAACATAAGAAATTTCCTTTGGAAACTTCATACTTCAAAATATGAGCAAACTGTAACTTATCTTTCTTAGGTAGAAAGTGAATTATGTAAGAAAACTATTTTCTGGCTTAGAAAGTGTTCCAGCTCTCCACATTGAAACTTTTTGGAAGGACTATTGTTTCAGTATTTGGTTTCTTTCTAGGACTATTTTTTTAGTATTTGGTTGCTTTAATCTTGAAAGTGAATCGAAAGCGTTAAGAGAGTTGGATTCCTTAAATAGATTATGTACTTACATGCATACATTCCTTTTCAAAGAAGCTTCTATTCTCTAATAGAGTCAATGAACCATGTATAATTTGTTCAAATTCCTTTTCATTGGGTAGCATGTATAGGCAAATATACTGTAGTCATTTCAGGTTTCTTTGCAAATTATTATCAATAAAATATTTGAAGATTTTTATTTTCAGAATTCCAAGGACTATTGGAGTCTCTATCCCAATGAAAGCAACTTTTTTTATAACATATATCATGGTTGATGGATGGGCTGGTATTGCTGGAGAAATTCTTCGATTAAAACCATTGATCATTTACCATCTGAAGAACATGCTATTAGTAAAAACTGAAAAGGATAGGGAGAAGGCGATGGATCCTGGTAGTGTGGGCTTCCCAGAAGCGCTGCCTCAACTGCAACTATACTTTCTGCTTGGGCTTGTGTATGCCACAATTACACCAATACTTCTTCCTTTTGTAATCATCTTCTTTGGTTTTGCATACCTTGTGTATCGACATCAGGTCAGTATTTTTAAAATATGGACTAATTCTGTATAGATTTCAATTGAATTTTTGTGAGGCTTGGGAGAGAATAATTAGATCATAAATTTTATGGTTATAAATTTATAATTAATGCTTTATCTTCATTTTCGACAAATTTAATCTTCCCGGGCTTGCTTTTACAAAAAAATTTATGGAGACTTAAAACAAATGCATTTTGCAGGTAATCAATGTATACAACCAGCAGTATGAGAGTGTGGCAGCATTTTGGCCTCATGTTCATGGCCGTATAATTGCTGCCATGGTAATTTCTCAACTACTGCTGCTTGGGCTGCTAAGCACAAAAAAAGCAGCAAACTCTACGCCTCTACTGCTTGCCCTTCCAGTGCTGACAATTTGGTTTCACAAGTATTGCAAATCTCGTTTTGAACCTGCCTTCCGAAGATATCCACTGGAGGTGAGTTGCATAATTTTTGGATATTGTTCTCGACAGGGACCCTAATCATATTCAAGTATTCTGCTCTATTGTTTTGTTAAATTATGTCTTCTCCATTTAACTAAGCACACTTCTCATCCTTTTAATATCCACCACTCTATAGAGGATATGAGATGAATGCGTATAGTGCATATGAAATGTACTCAAAGGATACAAGGGCAAGACAATATATTGAAATCTAGAAAAATGCCTATACAATAATTTTCTTTGATAACCACCCCTTATAACCTGTCTTTTCCTACAAACATCTTGAACGTGATCAAAATTTTAAGTTTATTTGGAAATTAGTATTCACAGAGAATTTGTGTATATTGGAAGACCTATTATGGTTTAGAAGACAGCTATAAGAATGCTGAGGATTGGAATTGGGATAAAAAGTAAACACATTGCCATACAGACACTGAATGTCCTTTATAACTGGAAAGTGTGAATCGAAAGCATATCTGAGGAAGTATAACACAAAAACGAATTAATCCAGAAACACTCTATCGTTAACAGCATTGAAATTAAAAGCAATCAATGCTAACCTATTCTCTTTGTGGACAAACATAATCTAGCCAAGTAAGAACATGATATGACTCTTGTCATTCCTTAACAATTGTGTTTTAGTTTTACCCATTCGTAATTAAAGAGATTGGAAAAAGGACTTAGGTAAATTGTTTAAGCATTAGGACACTATGAAGATATAATAATGAAACATTAGAACAGCTTAAATCAGTGATCCAAACTAAATCAATCATAGCCATTGGCACAATGACAAAGTTGAAGGCAATAGGTAACTTTTGTACTATAAAAATATAATCAACAATGAGGTAGGAAAGCTCAAAAAAGAAAATCATGATTGTAAAACAAAGAATGAACCCACACAAATTACATAATGAAACACTTATGTGGACTCACCTAAAGACACCTTAGGAACAAAAAAACTGGAAGACTTAATGGAGTTAGGATGAAATATGAATCCGTTTGAAAAAACGCCATATAATAATATTAGGGTTTATTAAACATTCATTTGCAATCATAAACTATACCATGAAGTCTTAAATCAAGACAAGCAAAGAAATATTGCAGAATTTATTAAGAGTAATGCTCACAAAATCATATTCTTTAATGAATATATACACTTTAATATGTTGTAGAAATCAATTGATCTGTGGTATTTTAAGTTTTCATTATTTGTTTTGCTGACCAACCATTTCCATTGTTGGAAAATAGTATAGACCAATTAATTGTTCATATAAAATGAATTATTAAAGCACAAATTGTTTCTCTTTGTGGACATGGTTAACTAAAGGAACATGACTCTCATGATGCCAAAAAGTTGTATTTGTGTTGGTGGAAGATGGCTACCATGCAAGTTTTGACGGTTCCTTTGAGGCTCTTATATTGAAGTGCTAGCTTATGATGTTTTCATGTTGAACTAGGTTTCATAATGTAGACATCGAAAAATGTCCTAAGCCCGCGAACACCATTTTTCACATCAATTCCCCTTCTCCCCCACATAAATGAATAATTTGATTATTTTCTAAGATCATATTCTTCTATTAATTAAATAATTTTAATTATTTAATTATTTCATTCCCCCTTTTCTATTTTTTCCTTTGATTAATTAAATATTTAATATTGATGTCACTAATGCTCCTTTCTCTTTATAGTTAAATAAATTCTTATTTATTTAATTACCCATTTTCATTTTCTTTCTATAGTTAAAATAATTATATAATTATTCATTAGCTTTTTAATTATTTCCCACTTTTCCCCTCACTATTAAATAATTATTTTAATTATTTACTAATTTGTCCTTTTCCTCCACTTTTTAATTAAATAATTGTTTTCAATTATTTTAATTAAAAGTCAACTTTTCCCTCTTCTTCTATAATTAAATAATTGCTTTAATTATTTAATTATTCACTTTCCCTTCTAAATTAATCAGTTAATTTACTTCAACAGCCTCTTTTTTTGTGCCATCCTTATCTCTTTACATCTCAATTAACCTCCACCCTTGATAAGATTTTATTACCTTTTAATCTCCATTGTCCATCCTTAACTAAACCCTATTTTTTCCCTAACCCTATTTCCTTGCTTCTCAAAGCAATCTCATCCATTGATCTTCATCATTTAATCTTGGCCCTTCATTCAAATTTGGTTTTCTATAAAAGAGACCTATCCTTTTCATTTTAACCCTACAACTACTATCTTTGATATTTTGCTGTCACTATTGCTAGGCTTATTCTTGCACAGTACAAATCTGAGGGCAAGCAAGCATATAAAGCAAAATGGAGAAGAGCAATGAAGATGATTCAACCATGGCATAGGAATTATGGTATTATTGTTTTATTGTTTATGTTTCTATTGTCATTTGTACTTCATTGTTGGATTAGGGTCTTTAGGGCTTAAGTTTTAGGTAGTTGGTGGTTGATACTGTTGATTCATGCTTTGTACCTTGATTTTACCCTATTCTACACATACACGTTGTGAAGGTGTAGGTACCCCACTATTCTCCCTTGTTTTTGACAAATTTGGAACATATTGCATGTAAATCTCAATATTGATTGCATTCTTTTGTGCTTTCAGAGTTTATATTTTCGTTCTCTTGATGATCACATGTTGGATTCCCTTCTTGTTTCTTTAATTATCTTATCATAAAAACAGCAATCAATCTCC
Source organism: Sequoiadendron giganteum (assembly GCA_007115665.2). NCBI lineage: Eukaryota > Viridiplantae > Streptophyta > Pinopsida > Cupressales > Cupressaceae > Sequoiadendron > Sequoiadendron giganteum. The sequence goes on from CM021101.1 coordinate 854,948,401, forward strand.
TTGTATGCAGTTCATCAGTGCTTTTTCATAGCCACAAAAAAGGGAGTTCATGGTTGGATGTGTAAATCTATATGTTGGAATTCTTCCATTTTGAGAAAGAAGCTAGGCAATTAATTATCAAATTGTAGAGACAAATTTTAAAGTAAAGTCTTTGATATATAGTCTTTACTTTCTAGTGGTTGCAATCTTTGGATGAAATCTATGCTTTGATGGCAATGAGAATGTATATCTTGTTATCTAGATAAACATTGACTTTGAATAGTTCTGGAAGAACTCCTTGTTTGTATCCTGTATGAACCTAGTTGAAAGTCATTTTTAGCTAAAACTTGGATTTTCTTTGGTTCTGCTGAACTTGAACTTTCCTCCAATATGCTTTGTGTCGAGATTTTAAATATTTTACATCCAGAATTATAATTTCTCATACAACTATTCACTGCTCTGGAATTTCTGATGGACAGTTTGATTTAGTCTGAAAAGCCATAGGAAATATTAGATAAACTGCTGTCTATTCTGTTTGTTTATGTCTAATCGTATTATTAGAGGCATGTTTTATTTATCACTTGTTTGGCTGTACAAGCCACAAGATGCAGATCATAAAGCATAGTAATAAAAATATTTAATGTTCCATATGTTTTGTGGTTTTTTTAGGAAGCCATGGCAAAGGATACATTGGAGCGAGCTACAGAATCAAATCTAAACATCAGAAGATACCTAAAAAATGCGTATTTGCATCCTATATTTAGGACTGAAGAGGATGACGAGAATGAAATGGGAGAATGGAGAGATGATGATAGTGTGGTTCCAACAAAGCGACAATCACAAGTACACACCCCTGTGACTAGTGATCACAGCTACCATGCTTCACCCGTGTACGAAGCAGAAGAATACTATCACTATGACGTCTAATTATTCTTTCATACATAAAGGCTTCGAAAGGAGACCTTACCATACTAACAATGTGAGGGAGGGAATACTGTGATTTTAAGTCTATATGATTTAATACTGTAATATGTAAGACTCCACACTTTCTGCTTATCCCTTGTACAATGCTGTGGTATTTTAACTGAATTTATCTAGAATAGTATGGGGTGGGAGTCAGCAGACAGAAGCATAAAAATTCATTGTAAAATAATTTAAATTTACTTTAAAAGCAGTGAAAAGAGACCACAATCATTTAGTTTCCATTTTTCTCTAGTAGATAATCTTCTGAGACTTGTTTTCTGTATTGGACTTACAGTTGTCTAAATTGCAGGGAAGTTGCCGAAACACCAGAAGGTTGCATGTACCTCAATTAAGTATTTATGTGTGCTGTAAAGTAGTTTCAACAGAGCAGACCTTTTAAAATGGACACCACCCTGCTAGGCTGGGCCCTTTTGAAGACTAGAAACGTGCAATTTATGGAATGTACTCTGTGCTTTAAAGTTTGATGTTGACGACTGGAAATTTAAAATTGTAGAGGATACCCCGTGCTTTGAAGTTGTGATGATAAAGATTTATATTGGTATCATTTTGGTGGGGTTAGGTTGGAACATTAAACTCAACTCACATAAAGAGCTCTTTAACTATTGAAAAATCAATGTTAAAATATACCTGTTCCTCTGCATGCCAAATCTACTTGTATGTGTTGGAGAAAATGAGCCAGATTCAAATTGTAATAAGGATTCTACCAAAAACCTTGGTCACAAAAGAGGGCTGGTAACGTAACTCAGTGGTATAACATACCAGCATGCAAATGGGTGGCTTAGGTTCGAGTCCTCGCTAGCCCATAATAAATATAATACTACCAGACCTAGACGAGGGTCCTAGGGCACAAAAGTGTGACTCAAGGGTGTGAAGGTGACTGGGGTGTTGGAGAAAATGCAAAATATAGTATTGCATGGTTTACATCATAGTTGGAAAACTTGGTAGGACTTGCATGCACTCGGTGGACTTGCGAGTTCTAAGCCTGGCCGAGTCGACTCGGCACGGACTCGCTAGCCGAGTCTCGCCGAGTCTCTGGCTCAGACTCTCAAGTCCCGTGCCTGGACTCTTGCCGTGGTCAGAGGTTGCTTTCTTAGCTTTAAAACATGTTTTTTTTCATTTTTCTGCTCTTGTTTGCCCAAAACAGGTCTGCAAGTCAAAATAGGGTTCGAATATTTGAATTATGATAAATTGATAATCAAATTAGGCTCTTATGTTCTCTAAATGCATTAACTTTTTATTTTTTTTGGTAAAACTACTGTTTTTTTTTTTTGTTGAGTCCTAGTCGATTTTTTTGTCGAGTTCATGCCGAGTCTCGAGTTTGAGTCCTATTTTGGGCTGCCGAGTCCGCACTGAGTCCAAGTTTTCAAACTTTGGTTTACATGGATAGCCTGAGAGGGATATATTTATAGAAACAAAAGTTTGATAAATGGGAAGTAACCTTCCACACCCAACTTATACCAAACAATTAATAGCAAATTACTTAACTAACTATATGTTTTTTTGTCATTCTTGTGCTCTAGTTCAAAGTCTAAAATATTAAGCACATATTGATACCTTTTCTATAACCTTCCTAACATGTTTGTTGAGGCTTTGTCATGAACTTGGAGCAATATAGTTCACATTAATATCCTACATTTGTAGGTATTTGACAATAAATTAGGTTCCCCTTTTAGTTGTCTATGGAGGTTTTCATTTACCTTTTCTAATGTATTGTGTTTACAAAGTTATTTTGGAGTTTCCATATGTGTCAATTGTTATGCAATCAATCAACTTGAATTTTTTTGTTTAACTCATTGGTTTGTCATGCTTCTAGGCCAAGGCAATAATGCAATAACTTAATAGCTCAAAAGACTTATTCAAATCCTTGTTCACTACTAAAATTGATACTTATGCTCTTGGTAATTGCAAGATCACCAACATACATGACCAGGTTGGCTATATCCCCATCGTTCTTTTGGATGTGCAAATCATTTTTTTTTCCACAAAACTTGTGTGCAAAGGTGTTTGTCTACTTTGATGCGCCTTGTAAAAGGTGCGTGCTTCACCCATACTTTATCAATCAACACATTTTGTATTATTTGCCTTGAAAAATGTCCTCCAAGTTGTTTCGAGAAGACTTCCTCTCGGAAATCCCCATTTAGAAACACATTTGTTTACATCATAAGGTGGATGTGCCACCCAAATTGTGTCACAAGATAGAATATAATTCTTGTAGTTCTCATCTTTGTTAATGGTGCAAGGTTGCTCTCAATTACATTCCTTATTTTTGAGTTACCTTTTCCAACCAAATATTTGTTCAAAATACTCATTTACGTCCAATAATCTTCTTTCTAATTGGTAAATTGGCAAGCTCCCGAGTTTGATAATGAATGAGTACATCATATTTGATTTGCATAACTTTAGTTGATTCTCTCAATTGAAAAGCCTTGTTGACCAAAAAATGGTTTTGATGTATGAGTAATTATACACATAATTGCAGAATTCATATATTAATATTGAAGTAAGAAATTTACAACCTATCCTAAAAAAATAGTAGGTGCAGTGGCATCTCATGCCCTCTACCCCTAGCGTTGCCTAACATGATGAAACTAGATAAGGTAGGAAACATAATATCGAGTGCTCCAAAAGGAAACAACCACAACAAAATGGAAACAATTGTCTACACCATCACGAGCTCAAAGTTAATAACAAAAATTAAAAAAAGTATGCGACACATGTATTGGGAGATGGGTTATACGTGTAACCATAAATGCTATTCATCTTCATCATACCCATACCCAATTTCTCCCTATAATGTGAGACTTGTATAATTCCTCATTCTTATAAGTTTGATGTTGTTTATCTTGTGTTATTGAATCATTGATACATCTAATTTGTTCTATATTTTTTTGTTGGTATTTTATATTCTATCATAATATAAGATCAATATTCTTAAAACACAATGTGTTGATTTGCTTAGTAGTTTATCTAGCTTGCATTCCTATACATGCTTGCTATTTTGATGCAAGAGCATTCAGAAGATTCAAATCAGTTGGGACAATGAACATTCAGTTGCAGAGCATCGGAGAGAGTGACCTTGGAGAATATCACATTTTACCGCATTTGCATGTTAGAGGCCGCAGAGCTGGAATTAGCACCTAGACATAATCATCTACAACATATCCAAAATTCAGAGCATTTGTTTTCAATTTTGGAGAGATATCACTAGCAGAAGTTTACTTGTTTTCACATAGCAGAGCCGACAGTGTTCACTAAAGTCTAATTGGCTTGCGGAGCAAATCTGTGACTTGTGGAGCTTAAAGGAACATTATTCAATAAAGTATAGGACCTGGCCGATCTTCATGGGGATCCGCACAAATTTCTATGCATTTGCGGAGCAATGCCTTATGTTTGGGGCCAACCTATTTGAGTCTACACGTTACCTTACTAGCCGTTGCAATAAGGCCGACTTGATAATGATTTGAAGGCTTGTGGAGGATACAAATGGCAGATAATGATTTGGTACAAGGCATCAATGAGGAAACAGACAATTATGCGAAGCCATGAAGCAAGTTCATAAGTGTTTGGATCCGAGAAGGAGTAGAAGTGAAGCAAAGAGAAGAGCAATGAACTAAGGAAGTTACAAAGCAAAGGATTGATTAGTAGACGAATGAGATCATGGAAGAATATCATTGTATGAGTCTTTTGTAATCCCTGGGCTACGACCTAGCATCTGTAAAGCCCTTGAGGCATGTGTAATTCGATTTGAAGTTATATATGAGGAATGAGCTTTGAAGGCTGGGTTTTTCCTGTTAGGGTTTTCCGAAGATATATTTTGTGTAATGTGTTCATGAATATCTTTTATCTTTCTCTTGATTGGATGTTAGCTTCCGTTGCATATTTGTTGTGATCATGGTGTTGTTTGTATAAGGCTGCAAGGCTGGAGAGTCCCTCACCGGACCCTCCTACCTTGACTGCATCATATTTCTATTCTCAACATAGTTTTTATCAACTTGAATTGTGCTTGTAATTTTCATTTAGATATGAAAATTACTAGGTTCATTTATCATGATAATTGAAAATTTGTTGAATTAGTTCTTTATATCATTTGATTAAGTGATTTTATTTTATTTCTTGATTAGATTGTTATAGCATTATATTAAGTTGTTTTATTTTATTGTTTGATTAGATCTTTACAATATCTAGTTAAACACATTGATTCCAATTTTCATTAGATCAATTATAAAATTTAATTAATTTTTTATCCAAAGTTATTTGATTAAATCTTAAAACAATTTAAGCATGCATGTAAAATATAAATATCCATCACACACACACACACATCACTCAAAATAACAAAATTTTCTATATATAGTATATTTATGTATAAAAAATCACCATCAAAACAAAACATTATGAGGGCATGGCTACCTAAGCCCTCTAGAGGAGGTGGCTAGTTTGGCTATGGTGGTGGTTGTCATATAGAGGCTATGGATTGACAGTGGGTCTAAGACCCACTGCATGTTTGTAGGCCCCTAACCACATCCCTCAACTCCACTACCTCCTTTATAAGTTATAGCTCCCACTCTTGTAGCATTGTAATCTAGTCCATGAGTGCCTAAATCCTAGGATGGCCTAAGTTGGTGACACTGATTAGATCCTCTACAACTTTTATTGAATCTCAGCTAGTTTGATCTATAGAGAATCACATGCAATCATTGCACTCTCTACTCTCATCATTATCATGTCTCATTCTTTTGTGAGTATTGATACTTGAGTGATCACTTGGTCACACTCTATATAATAAGGGGCACCGCATCTATAATAGTGTGATCCCCTCAAACTCTAGCCTCCCCAAAAGTAACTCAAAACTATGAAATAAGCTAAAAAAATGCATGTATTCTCATATTCTATTATGGTCTATAGCTAGCCCACACACCTCCTCAAGTTGCACATTGGGGACTATTATTTGTAATAGCTCAATTGACGAATTTGAGCCACTCTCATGTGCGCACTACAAAATACAAAACAAATCTAATATCTTTCATCATATGATATAATCAAATATACATCCAATGTTCTAATCAAATTAAAATATATAATTAAAAATACATTCTCACTTGGGTCCTTGATCCACCAATTGGGATCCTTGGGATCTCTATGTCTCACAAGTGTTGTCACTAGCTTTGTAGTAGCTATAGTCACTATTGGTGTAGTTTATATTCTTGCTACAATTGCACTACTTGATGCTCCCACACAATCTAACTAGGGGCACCATTGGTGAATAGTAGTTGTTATGTCACTCAAGGTTAGGCTTTGGGCCTCTCCCTTATTGTCCTTGTGCTCTCATCCTTATGACATTATGGACCTCTCCTAGTATAGATGGACCTAGAGTCTCTCAATTTGTGCTAGGGAAAACAAATTTTCCTCACAACTTACAAAAAAGGCATAGGTTTGTATGTTATTCCTCTCTAATCCTTTAGTAATGTTATGGCTTGCTTTATATCCTCATTCTTCATTGCAACAATAATGTAAATCGCATCAACAACGAGACCGTCTTTTGGATCTCGATTAAGCATGGACAGGGCTTGCAATGCACCGTCTTTGTGCTCGGGAAAAATAAACTTGTTGGCAGCCTATTTTTCCTAATCAAATTCCCTTGTCGTTCACACTAGGTTGTAGAGAAATCGTTCCATCAACGCAACATTGTGAACGTGTACATGTTGCAAGTGTTCCCCCTGATGATAGCTATGATAACATATTTCACTACATCTGACTAAATATTGAACACCTCCTAGAGCTAAGCAAAGATGTCAGTTTGTTTGCAACTACATTTGCATCCCCAAATCTTTAATAAATCTACCATTTTCCTCCCTCAGTACCACACTCTTCAGCCAGGGATAACACTATATAGATTGAAATCCTAGTTTATAGAAAGGGGCCCTAGCTCATGAAGTACTTGCACTGAGACACTGATAGTTGTGAGTATAATCATGACATAAGATAAATACACCAGATCCAATAGATTCTAAGCAATACTTAACTAGTTAAGCTACATTCCCAATGAAATTCTTGAAAACCATTAAATAAGGAAGCCATTGAACATAAACAACAAGAAATGAATAATGAAAACCTATTCTAATGCCTTAAACCTCATCCCATTGAGGGATTGGTGCCACATTGATGTGGAATGTCAGCCCTTTCCCAATCCATTAGATTAAAACAAGCTTAGTTTGATAGATTGATGAGTGATAATGAAGATTTGGACCACAATGGATAAAAATTGCTCAAATGAATGCAAAATCGATAAAAGTGTGGATGCAATTCAATAACATAACTTTGCTTAAATGATTGTGGATCCTTTTCTCATAGAAATGAGGAGCATTTATAGAAGAAAATGGTGAATCAATGGTCAAGATTGATTTGATCAATCAATGGATGAGATGCAATGAGAGGTGAAGGCATTGATCAAGGATTCTCATCAATGGATGAGAATGCAAGTTCACATGGGTCAAAGAGTTAATCAATGGCTCTCATTGATTCAAAGAAGCACACTTCCTAAAAATTAGGAAGTTGTTAGGAAGAATATTCCATTTTTAAGTTCAAATGGAGGAATATTCCCTTGCAAGTAGGAGGGTGAGAGAAATTAGCAAATTAGATAATTAAAACAAAATTTTAATTGTGCAAGTTGAGTGAAATTAGGATGCTCATTGGGGTCGTGGGCCTAGCTCGATTGGCTAAAACATCTTGTTGCAGGCAAGAGGTCATGAGGTCTAGTCTCCCCACCATCCTCGTGGTACTAGAGGGTGTGTCGCACCAGCATCATCGGTCACGTGAAAAATGTTTACTAGACGCACTGCAGTTTATAGAGGGATGGATACCCGACTGATTCCTACAGTCTAAAAAAAATTAGGATGCTCATTGAATAATTTATTTATTTAATAAAAGAAGGTCAAATGACATTTAATTCAATAATTAAGATTAGTTAATTAAATGAGAGGACATAAGCAATTTAATCAAATAATTCACATTACCTAATTAAATAAGATGAAAGTTAGTGTGAAAGGGGGTGAATTAACCAAATAACTAGGAGAAATTGATGCATTTAATTAAACAACTAGGATCATTCAATTAAACAATCGAAAATGAAGTGAATTTAGGACGAAATGGTGTTAGTAATCAGATTCAAGTGTGGAATATCAGTCAAGAGAATTTTAAGTGTCTACACTAATAAATCCATTGCTTTTAGATTTTATCTGATTTTATTATCAATCCATTGATATCATTTATTGGTGCTATACCAAAGTAGATATGAATCCATTTGTTTGTTAGTGATTATTAGGATGACTATCACCACATTGGATTAGTTTGCCTCATAGTATTTTTTGATAATCTTTTGTAGCCCATCCCACACATCGCAGTTGTACATTTCAACAATATTCACATCTTGGTCAATGCCCTGATTGGATAAAAAGTCTGCAATCCCATTGGCTTTGCTATATATATGTTTTAGTGTGTAATTCTCGATATCATTCAAGTATGAGCAAATTTTATCTATCCACATTTTTTCTTTCTTGCTTGGTATGTTTTTGGAACTTATAGCCTTAATCACTGCAACAACATCTCCTTTTTTTTTTATTTGACTGCAAGAATCGGGTAGCACGACCCCCTATAAATTGCAATGCGCCTGGTAAACTTTTTAACGTGACCGGCGGTGCTGGTGCGACATGCCCTCTGGTACCACGGGGGTGGGGGAGACTAGACCTCGTGACCAACCTCCTGCAATAGGAAAGATTTAGCCAACCAAGCTAGGGCCCCAACCCGCAACAAAATCTCCTTCAATGTCTATATTATGAATATATTTTTTGCAACAAAATTTAACTCCTTCATAGAGGGCGAAAAAATTATCATCATTGTTCATACCATTAGGTATTTTGACGGAGGCAACCCATACCAGCGTTCCACTATCATTTCTAATCACACAATCAACCCCGAAGGCCTCAAGGTTACCCTTTGAGGCCCCATCAAAATTCTTCAGTCTCCCACTCAAAGGAAGTGACCATTTGACCCCGGAACGATCACATCTTTTTTGAATGAATTCTCCTTTAGGTGGTATCAATTAAGGCCATTCTTTGAGTATTTCTTGATCCCAAACAAAGAAGTATTTAAATTTTGGTTGTTCATTCTGCACATTCAGATGTTCGCATATACTTATCTAAAAAAAAATTAGAATTGAAGTGACATTTGATTTATTGTCTTTAAATATTATAGCATTCCTTTCCTTCCAAATCTGTCAAATTATCATTGCAGGAACTTATTTCCATAGACTTGTGAATGCAAAACCATTATTTAATTTCGACCATGATGCAAAATCTCTTCTAGTTTATTAGGTAATGGGTATTGCCACCCTAATTTTTTGATGAAGGTGGTCCAACAAGCCTGTGCAAATTCGCATTGCATTAATAAGTGATCAACATCCTCATTATTTGAGTAGCATAAAACACACTAGTGCAGGCCCTCAATGTCAATTTTGTTTAGTCTTTCCCCAATAAGAATGAGTTTATTCAAGGTAGCCCAAGCGAACACGCCAGCCTTGGGAAATACATCAACGTTCCAACATAAAATGTTTGGCGATTTAACATTGTTTATTTCTCTATTCAATACTTTGTATCCAATTTTAGTGGTGTATTTGCCTATTTTGGCCATGTACCTTATTACTTTGTTCCCTTGAGTGGGTTAAGACCATTTTGAAAGCCAGTTCCCTTAGCAATGTGCCTTTGCATTGTTTGCTTAGCATATTGAAACTTTTCCATTTATATTCACATCGTCCATTTGTTGTCTCAACAACCATATACTATCAAAACTTTTCCCCATATGTGGCTTGTGTAATTCATATCACGTCCTCCATTCACGAAGCGAGTCCAATGACTCAGACATTCCAAGAGACATTCTAAGAGTCCTGCTAGAACAAGGCCTCCTCCCCACTTCTAATTCTCCAAATGAGGTGTTTAGTTATTAGAGGTCTTATTTTGTTGGAAAAGGAGATCCTAGATGTAATGGATAGATGACTAAAAGCAACCTTTTTCAAAAACATGTGGGGTGAGAATCTAGACCAATCAAGGATGTGAGATTGACTAACAATCTGAAAGGTGAATCAACCAACCCTTGATCTAGATTCTCTTTTTTGAGTTGGTGGGATTGATAGATTGAAAAGTTGATGCAATTGAGTAAACTATGAAAATGCAACATTCTGAGATGAATTCTGACAGACTAAAAATACAGACAAATTTGAGTTCTAAAAAAGTAAAGAGCGGACAATGATGCACCTACGATTAAAATTTGAGCCAGATCTGGGTGGTCTAGGGCGCAAGGACGCCCTAGACTAGGGACTTGAAACTTGAATCTACTTTCACAAGAATGAGATCCTTGGTCTGTAGTATCCGTCCTCTGGATTTGGTTGTTGGATCTTCATTTGTTACTGAGATAATGCAAATTTCATGAATTGTCAACTTGTAGGGTTTTGATGCCTGAATGAGAAAATTGTCTTCAATCTTCCTTCAATCCTTTTTAGATTTGTAACCTACATACATAAAGAGAGAGGAAGGATTTTTCCATATAGGGGCTTGCCTCAGTCAAACCCTATGTTGGTATTTCTACCTCCATGATGACAAAATTGATGATAAAAGGGAACTTATCTTTTTGAGGGATAGAGGCTAAATGATAAACAAATGATGAATTGATGCTTTGCTACAACTCACCACTTAGATCTAGTCTCCCTGATGGAATGAAGTCATGCTCATCACCTTCAAGGATTCCTTGTTGTTTGAATTGATTTGATTTGAAGACCTACAAGTGTTAGTGCTCCAAAACGAAATACATGCAAAACATGAACAAAACTCACATAAAACTTGACATGATGCTTGAATAACAAAATGTTGCAATAATTCTAAAAATTCTACTCTTTATTTCTCTTGGATTGATTTAGGACACTTGATTTTCTCAATTGAATTCTCCTTCAAATTGCTTGTTTATTAAAATTGTGAAAATACTATGTATTTATATGCAATTCTTCTAATTTCCCAAAAATTAAATCTTGATAGCTGAAAATTAAGATTTTAATTTCAAATAATAAATTACTGACATCGACATATTTGAATTTGGGGCCAACTTAAGAGGTCTAGGGCATAGGGCACCCTAGACCAGATCCCTCCTTTTTCGAGATCCAAAGTGTCGGGGGAAAAATATTAAATGCATACTTTGATCTTTCACATTTGATTTTTTGATAAATATTAAAATGGGCGATGGATGCATAATTTAAGAAATTAGGTGCATAATTGGGTCCAAGCACATAGGGGGAGCAAAACCTAGTGTGAAATTATCAAGGGTGATAATTTACGATGCTACATTTAGCCCCCACTTTAGTGAAAGTATGAACTTATGCTCAGACTCACACTAAAGTAAGAAAATGTCAAGAGCGGTCCAATTATCCAAATATTGAAGAGATCGGATGGCCCTGAATCTAGGGGGAGTGCGCAAGCCCCCGCAATTCAAGATCCTACGACAAGACATCATAAGGAAAAAGGAACACACATGTATGAAATGCAATGAAACATGACAAGTACGAAGCATACACAATGAAGTCACAAAATATAACATAATGCAAAGACAATAACGAAAGTTAAAACAAACATGATGTAAACACAATGCAAACATGAATAAGACACATAAAAGACACAAAACACACACATAAGTGTTAGTACTAAAATGATCCACATTGGTAAGGCAAAGAGACCTTTGTCTTAAATTTGTCTCAAATACCAAATGTCATTTCTGGAATATAATGTTAGTCAAAATAGTGCTCTCATAAGGGCTAGCAAAGTGCATTATGCTAAACCACTCATGAGCTACATAGATCCACTGGATAAAAAGTTGTGTTATGCTAGGTGTCCATGCAATATGATGGGTTCCACAAGACTAGTAAGCTACATTATGCTAGGTCTCTCATGGAACACATGGCTTCACTAGCAAGCAAGTTGTGTTATGCTAGGTGTCCATGTTAAAAGGGTGCTCAAATTCATGAATCGACAAGATGTGTTACGTCAAACCCATGGACTATCTTGCATATCACACCTTAGGGAGCGCCTAAAGTTTAACATCACAGGGGATCGCTTAACATCGTAGGGGATGAAAATCACCTCACAAGGTGCATGAAAGTCACCTCAGGGGGTGCATTAAGTTTAATGTCATAGGGGATGAGAGTAAAAAATCTACACCTCAAGGGGCATTATAAATAACACCACCACAAAAGGGGTGTGCCAACAAAGTATTATGCTTTGAAAAACACAAGTAAACACATGATAGGTCACACTTTAGGGCATATCATTCATGATATCACCACTAAAGGGACATTAACATATATTGAGGAGTTCACACATTAGAGAATGTCTTATGATATTACTACTAAGGAGTAAATTATGTGAAAAACAAGGCCACATCCTAGGGACATCATTATATAATATCACCACTAGGAAGAACCACATGCCAAGCATTCTTGTCTAAAATTCTAATATGCGGGGGTAATATGCCTCCCCTTTAAAATTTTAGTGTACTTGCTACACTAATATTTTTCTGAGATGATAAAGGGATCCCTTTTATCAAGGAATGCACCTAATACAAAGCTAACTAACCTTGCCCCCCAAGTATAGGGATAAAGGTGAGCCTAGATGAATGATGTCACATTGCTTCTTATGTGATAAAATATAATTGCACAAAATTAAACTTGTTCCCCCATGCATGGTAATGAGTGTCATGTGATACTACAACTACCACATAGCAAGGAGAAAAATCCATAGTTATTTAGTCTATTATCTTATCAAATCTATCATTATAAGGATCTAAATCTTCCAATTTCTTCTTTAAAGTATGACATTTATTAGTAGCATGTCCAAACACTCTTTGATATGCACAAAAAGACAAATTCTTATTTTTGCATTGCACATCTTGTCTTTCTTGTATAGGAGGTAATGTACTAAATCCCAATTGTAAAAGTGTACATAAAGTGCATTCAATCTCGGTCAAGGGGTGTGGAGCGGGTAATAAGCCTTTTTCTAATAGGACCATGAAGTTTGTGTGGTTTGGAAGATGGATTAAATATCATCTATAGGGGTGGAGGACTATGATAGCCAATGCCTTTTATATCCTCAGACGGTATTTTTTCCAAAAGGGTGTGGATTTCATGTTCATTCTTTGTATCAGAATCTTGTTTACTCAGAATCTTACAACCTTGACCATAGCATCATTCCAAGATAATGGGTGTATTATTGACCTCGTTTTCATGGGATGGGGGACCATTTATAGGCTCATTGTGGTTGTCATTAAGAATCTCTCTCATTATGATGGGAAAGGTATAGATTGCAAATTACTTTCCTTATGAGAATTATAATGCATATCCAATGTCGGTATCATGGGTCTTGTTGGTTCTTGAGGATTGTGAGTATGCAATACTGGTAAAGGATAAAGGTCGATATTGGCTTCAAGGTCAGGTATTGTATTATTAGGAATTCATCAATGATCGCTTCTTCTTGCCTCGAGATATCCTCAATGGGAAGATATGCTTCGAGAGATGGAGGAACATGGGTTTCATTACTTGACAAATTATTATCACTAAACACATAGTTGGACACATCAATCAAAGATTTCAAGAAGATAACATTTTACCAAAAAAATCAGTCATTATGACAAAGTGTGATGATAAGATATGTGCACTAAATTTTAGACTAGAACAGAAAACTGAAAACAGATCTAGACAAAAGATCCTAAGTGAAAATTACTTGGTCAAGGGTGCAAGGATGCCCTATAATAGCAAGGTATTTTGCAAATTTCAAAATTTGTATGTTCTATTGTGTTTAAGTATTCTTCTTTGTGACTGTGTAGTCTGACAGTAAATAAATTTCCATAATTTTACAGAATTGTGATTTTGAACTGTGAAATAAAAGTATGCAAACAATTTTCAAAGTGTTCAACCAATAAATGCAATTCCAAATGAAAATTTAAAATTGTAAAATGTATAAATTCATTGATCTTAACTTGTGGAATGTGAAAATGAATTTAGCTTGATGTCTTTTTGCAACAATAACAATGCACTTTTTCACTTTTTTAATTAATACAAAGTGCCTAAATGAATGCTCTAAACAGTTTTAGATTTGATTTCAAATCTAATATGACCTAATGAAAATTTGTAAATGCAATTAAGATTAATATCTAACTTATGATGACTAAAATTAACCCTATTTGAAGTTTGAGTGAAATTTGCTATGCAATTTTTTGGGTTTTTTAATATTTTTTCATGAAATGATGGATTCCTAAATGATGAATGCACCATAAATTATGATTAAAATCAGATCTAGGATAATGTGCTTCAGATTTTGGAAGGTATATAACACAAAATCGGCTAGGTTCACCAAAAATGTTTTATTGGAAAAGGAGATCCTAGATCTAATGGATAGATGACTAAAATCAACCTTTTCTAAAAACATGTGGGGTGAGAATCTAGACCCACAAAGATGTGATATTGACTAACAACCTAAAAGGTGAATCAACCAACCCTGGATCTAGATTCTCTTTTTGGAGGTGGCAAGATTGATGGATTGAAAAGTTAATGCAATGATGTAATTCAGTAAACTATTAAAATGTAGCATTTTGAGATGAATTTTGACTGACTAAAAACACAGAAAAATTTGAGTTTCAAAAAAGTAAAGAGCAGACATTGATGCACCTATGATTGAAATTTGAGCCAGATCTGGGTGGTCTAGGGTGCAAGGATGCCCTAGACTGGGGACTTGAAACCTAAATCTGATTTCACGGACCTGAGGTCCCTGGTCTGTAGTCTCTGTCTTCCGGATTCGGTTGTGAAATCTTTGTTTGTTACTAAGATAATGCAGATTCTGTGAATTGTCAACTTGTAGGGTTTTGATGTATGAATGAGAAAATTGTATTCAATCTTCCTCCAATCCTCTTTAGATTTGTAACCTACACACATAAAGAGAGAGGAAATATTGTGCCATATAGGGGATTGCCTTAGTCAAACCTCGTGTTGGTATTTCTACCTCCACACTGGCAAAATTGATGATAAAAGAGAGCTTATCCTTTTGAGGGATAGAGGCTAAATGATAAATAAATGATGAATTGACACTTTTTTGCAACTCAACACTTAGATCTGACCTCTTTGAAGGACTGAAGTCATGCTCATCACTTTCAAGGATTCCTTGTTGCTTGAATTGATTTGATTTGAAGACCTACAAGTGTTAGTGCTCCAAAACAAAATGCATGCAAAACATGAAAAAACACATAAAACTTGACATGATGCTTGAATGACAAAATTCTACAATAATTCTGAAAAATTTGCTCTTGACTGCTCTTCGATTGATTTAGAACAATTGATTTGCTTAATTGAATTCTCCTTCAAATTGCTTGTTTATTAAAATTGTGAAAATACTATGTATTTATATGCAATTCTTATAATTTTTGAAAGATTATATCTCGATAGCTGACAATTAGGATTTGAATTTAAAATAATAAATTATTGACATCAACATATTTGAATTTGGGTCCAACTTAAGAGGTCTAGGGCACAAGTTACCCTAGACTAGATCCCTCCTTTTTCGGGATCCAAAGTGTCAAGGGAAAAATATTAAATGCATACTTTGATCTTTCACATTTGGTTTTTTGATAAATGTTAAAATGGGCCATGGAATGCATAATTTAGGAAATTAGGTGCATTTTTTAGGTCCAAGACAAAGGGGGGAACAAAACCTAGTGTGAAATTGTCAAGGGTGATAATTTATAATGCTATAGGTCTACATTTGATTAGAAAATTACAAATGGAGGAACCAACCGGAGGATTGGAAATTGTTAGTCTTTGTTTTGGGTCTTCTTCATCAAGGTATTTGGCTTACAGAAGATGAAAGCATTGTGCAATGGGGTTCCTATACATTCTTCATGTCAACATAGCCTTAGGAGCTAAATTATATCTTTGTACGTCTCTGATAAATTTACACCTAGATTTCCTTGTTATTTTGTATCGTATCCTAGGATATTAGTGGTATCCTCTTCTTTTTGTTTGAACCATCGTAAAAGAACTCCCTCTGGACCTCTATCAATTCACCGAACACATGCTTTGGTAATTCGATGCATCACATCATGTATATAGGTATGCCAACTATTACTGCCTTTAGCATAACAATTTGTTTGGCCATCAATAACCACTTCCCTTTTCAACATTTTGTCTTTGATTTAAATTTATTAATGGTCTCCTCCCATAGGTTGTATTTGGCATTTCTGCCATTGAGTTTTTATTTATTAAAATAGCCCATTGGAGAGAATTTTCATAAAAAAATTCCTTGAATTTGATAGTGGTGAATCAACATGCCTATTTTTTCCTCTTAAGTGTCAAGAAAATCATGAGGGGGCATGCATTAACCTTTTTTTTTTTCTAATATGTTTTCTCTTCATGCAATTATTTTCACTATAATAGAATTCCTCTATTTACTACTTTGATTTTCAAACCAACATATTTCTAGTATTGCAATATTATATGTTTTCTAACATTGTAGCTTTGTAAGGTATTTAACACTTTAGTTTTTTTAGGTTCTTGATCTAGGGGCATCATCATTCCACCTAATTTTTTTTGCATCCTCTATAGTATCATTTTGGGTATCTCTTCTAGTATTTTCTTTTATCATTATGTTTCTCTACTTTATCGTAGCTTATCACTTAGTGTCATCAACCCACTAAAATGGAGAGAAAATGTAACAAAAAATTACATAGCCTCACAATTTCACATTGCATTTTGAACCTACTGCAGTGTCCACTCTCATAGCATGATCTAGGCTCATATGATACTAAACCTTTGTCTATTTCCTCTTCACCAAGTTTTACCCATATTTTGTAATGCAATATCATTCTAACCTCTATTTTGGGAGCACATGCTAAGCTCTAGAGATTTTCACTAGGATGTGAGCATGATGTGCTAACATCCCATTTTTTTTGAGTTAAAATCATTATTTTCCCACTCAACTATCTATTACCACCTACCATAATGCTCATCTAGCAAAATAACACTCCTTTCATGCATACCCAACCTAATAAAAATTTCGTCACCTTTTGGAAAAATAATTATTTGACTCTCTTGGATCTCTCTTTTAGATCCACCTTAGAAAAACTCTGACATCTCTTATATTTCAAGGTTGAAGGAGTCCATCTTGGTTATTTCTCTACATGGTTGATTGAAGCTCTCATGATATTTCTTGGTTGCACATCTCTAAAATCCCTCAAGGATATCACTATTATTAGTAATATTTTTGTTCTTTGATATTGCATCTCTTATTACCTATTGGGAAAATCTCTTTTGGTGTAGACCACCACCTACTTGTTAAATTCATACACTATGGTAGGCTTTCTCATAAACCATGGTTGATATTTATAGTTTCATTTACTTTTTCAATGCTCTTAATTATTAGATAGCATAAGATAAGAGCACACATATTTCATTTATCATATTTACATATTAGTTGCTCACGGAGATTGAAAGATCAACATAGTGGATTGACTTGAAGATAAACTCCCAAATAGCCCCAAGAAAATTTTCTTTTCTTTTTATTTGTAGGTATTTAAAGAGTTATCAACTATAAAAAGGATTTACAATGCTTTCACATTCATTATTGATCTCTATTTTCTATTTAATGTAATGTAAATCTTGTCATTTAATATATTTCCTAATCAATTTATCACCTAGTATCATTACAGGTGTTGGGACCCCATTTTATTATGTCTCATTTAGTGTTATTTTTCTCTTTTGGTACATAATATTTGCCTTCACTTGCCCATTATTCATAATTGATTAGAGGAATCCTAAATGAGCAAATCTTGAATGATTTTATGCCAATTTTTTTGCATTAGTCCAGAAATCCAAGATTTTTGCATCAATCTAAGATTTTTGGATGCAAAAATCTGAACACAATCTAATCCAGAAACATCTCTAAACTATAACATGGATTGTGGAAACTTGATATCATTAATTGATTTTATGCCTCTAGCTATTGTATGTGGCCCCCATGTTCGTGCCTTAGTAAAAACCCAAGCGATAGAATCCAAAATTGACTAAGTGTTTGTGTTGTTGGTCTATTAGGGTTTAAATTTATTTCTACCATTATTCTTTCTCTATTGGCCTCAACTCACTACTTGTACCCTTGTAAAATTGACCATGATGATATTTTTGAAGTTTTGAGTCATCAAGGTTTTCCTTTTGTGCATACCAAATAAGTCCCCATCATGATATATCCTTGATCCCCAAAGTCTAAAGTTAAAAGGGGTCTAAGTGTGATTTGTCAAAATTTTGAGCCATTGACATCTTCCATATCTTCATCCCTTTCTGGCATGTTTCCCTTTTCCTCCTTGACACTTGAAGCCCACCCTTCATAAAGCACCTGATTCTTAACTCATCGATGTTTTGGGGATCTCCTTCCCTTGTTACCTCTTTTTGTATGCGGTAATAGTTTTTCTTGAACCCCAATTCCCAACACATTCCCTTCACTCTTTGCTATTCCTCTTAGTCATTTCATCATACTATCGAGATTTATCTTACCATCCTACCATTCTTTATGTCCTCGATTCTGTGAAAGCCTGATCAATCTATTGATCTCATCACCCATTCATCCCTTGATGATATAAAACTTATGTCAATTTTGAAGGTCAAAATTTTGGCGTCCCTCATCCTCCTCTTCCTCATTAGAAAAAATGCAAGAGATGCTTGATACCCAATGCTCAAAAAAGGAATGTCTCATTGGGGCATTAAAGATAGACATGAAATTCATCCTAGTCCAATCAATATACATTATATACTACTGAATCAGTCCAACTCTTTGTAGCCAATTCCTAGGTGTAGTTTAGTAGCGGGTTGAACTTCTACAAAGGCCAAGAAAGAGGAAGGAAACATTTACAAAGTTTGAGCTCATGGTTTAGTGGAGGTCAATAATCCACTATGCAATAGGATATCGATCCTTCGTAAAAGGATAAATTGAGCTAAGGTTGGGTTTTGCAGGTAGCTGCATGTGAACTCATTCATTACTAAATACATGTAGTACAAATGGAGGTCTAAGTCCCTTGATGGTCAGATGGAATTCAATGTCTTGATGGATGTTAGTTTCCCACAAGGTTCACATGGGGGTTGAATTCTCGTAAATTCATAAAAGAGAATTCTCGTAAATTCATAAAAGAGAAAGAAGAAGATGGTACATGAATAAATGTAATCGAATTGGTTATTTTTAAGGTGTTTCTTGGTGATTCTCACTAACCATTGAGAATTAAAAAGGTGAATATTGGTGGGTATATTTCCATGTGAATATTTCTATGAGGGAAGGATTCACAAATTTGGGTGGGCCAAATAACTATGGATGTTTTGTAGGTTCTCGATGCACATTCGAAACCCAAAGGCATAAAAGTAAGAGTATTCAACAAGTGTCAAGGTAGATGACAAGAAAAAACAATAGAAAGTTGATGATGACTCAAGGGGCGAAGACAAAGGTATAAGATGGAATCATTTTGATGGAGGTTTGATCCCTGCATATTCACTTAGAGGTTGAGTTTTTTGCATAATGATAAAGGTGAATCATAATAGCTTCCCATGGTTCTCACCCTTGACTAGTTCCTAGTGTATTCATAAGCCCCCCAAAAAAGATAGATAATAGTAAATGCAAAAGGTAAGGGTAATAATACAGTTCAAGATAGTGAGTCATCAATTTCAATGGTTCTTGGAACCACTAGAACCTTTGACAAGTTCCTACTACCCCTCTAAGCCTTGATGGCTAAGGAAAATAAACAAAGATGTGTGGTGTCGAAAAATAAATCATTCTCATATATGCACATGATGGTTAGTTTATCACGAGGTTCACATGGGGGTCTATTTTCCACAAAAAGGTCAAAATAAATGGATGGATCCCCTTGCAATTTAATTAACTAGCAACCACCTCTACAACTACTCAAACCTTGATCCAAGGAAAATCCATAATGGTCTTTCATGAATTTTGGTATAAATACAAGGGATATTGTGATGCCCATACTTCACTTACAATTTAACAACCACTTTTTTGTTAGGAAACACCTTCATAATGTGATTTCAACAGAGTTTGTGGGTAATTTCACTCATATTATAAGGACCTGAGTAGTGCTTTATTAGAACCAATCTGGGCCCCAAGTCACATGAGATATCACAATATGACCATTATATTATATTGAGTATCTCCATAAGCTCACATAATTAGAATAATAAAATATCTTGTACTCTCCCTGATGTTTCAAATAACCAACCAAGTACAAGACTAATCATTCTTGGGGATTATTTTGAGTATTAGAGATTGTTTTCATATCTACTTTATTTTATCTTTTGTTTATAACTTCTATCTCATGTTTACAAATAAAATTATATCATCTCACTATATCCTTTTTCTTCTAGACTACTTACAAACCTTGTATCCATGGGATCAAGTTACTAAGGGATTCTTTATGTAACTATGAGTGGGTATACAACCTTTTCTAGAGTCTAATTTTCTCAAAAAGTTGTTTGTCAACTACCACCAACTAATGTGAAGCAGGGATTAAAATCTATAGCATCATCTACTTGCAAACACTAAATAATGGCGTTTGATGTGGAATTTCGGTTGTAGGTTTTACTAGTTTACTTGTAATGCAAGATTAGTTCCAAGAATTATTTTTTCTTCTATCGTAAGTTTTTTTAAGACATTTATCCCTTTCTAGTTATAGACACTTAAAATTGTCCCAAGCCTACGACACCATTTCTGATTAATCTCTCGTCTAACCTTAATTTCTTCTAAACCCTAATCTTCATCTTCTTCTTCACATGATCATGATTAAATCATTTTTATTATTTAATTATACTAATGTCTTTCGTTTCATTATCCATCTGGTTAAATAACTATTATTTGACTATTCAATCCCTAACTAACATTGTCTTTAATTAAATAAAGATTTTAATTTATTTAATCTCATTAACCTAATGTCTCTTTATAATTAATTAAATTAATTATTCATGATTTTGAAAATAAATAATTTTTTATTTATTTTAATTTTTTGAAAATTGAACTCTTAGACACCTCCACTAATTTCGAAATTTGAACTCTTCCAAATGACTATACTTTTCAAAATTTGAACTCTTATGAATTTCCACTAATTTTGTCAATCTTCCACCCACTAATTTTGCTTCCATCCCATTAATTTCTCCACTTAGTTTGCACTAATTTTGAATTAAAAAATGAGCAACTTTCTTATTGAAATTGTCTCATTTGATCTCAACCCTTCATTTATTTTTGATCTCATCCGTCCATTTCACCATCTTCTCATCTATAAATTCAAGCTTTGATATCTCTTTTTCTCTAATCATCGACTTTGAATCTTTGTTGCCATTATCATTTTGAGCCAATTAATTGTGCACTCCCAAAATTTGAGGGCAACACTTCATATTTTCAAAAAATGAAATAAGATAAGGGAAATAGAAGTATCCAATGATGGCATAAAGGTATACTTGCTTTGATTGATTTTATTTCATTGTGTTTATGTTGATTTGTGTTCTATTGCTTGGTTGGGGATTTAAACTTGTACAGATATGTAATTTTTGACTAAATTTTTATTGTTGCACATTTCTAGATTATGTTAATAATGAATATGGTTTCATTTTATGGTTATAAAATTGATTCACATAGCTTTAATCATTTTTCGAGAGTGCTTACTCCTCTTTTTCACAATTTTTTGAAAATACTAACTAGTTGTAAAATAGGCGTAACTTTCAAACCACTCATTGGATTTTCAATTTTTTGTAGGCGTTGGAAAGATACTTCTAATGTGAATGTTGTGGATCAGATTATTTCTTTAGATCAAAAATAAAAATTGGGTATAATCAGTTAAATTGCATGTTTTAATTTTAAACTTCAAATAAGAACACATGAACTTGCTTTTTTAAAATTTTCATAAAATTTTCAAAATAATTTTTAATGGTATGATTGGTTTTTTTATTTGAATAATATTATTATGTCTTTTTACTAATAATTTTATGCAACACTTTTTCATAAGCCTAATACAAATAATAAACTACTAATCCTTTGATTACAACTCAATTGTCAAAGTCTTTCTTTCAAACTATTAATCTAATTGTTGCAGGACATTGTTGAAGGTTTCTTTTAGACTACTAATTGATTTTTTGCAGGTTTGATTGTCAGAGAATCAAACTTGAAATGTTGTGTCTTTGTTTTTTAGATTAGATCACACTTAGATTAGTTGGGTTAAAATGAACTTTGTCTTTTGTGTCTTGTGCGCTTGCACGTTGTGTGTCAACCTAAGCTAGTGTGTATGTATCCTCTCCCCTTGCACACTTGTGCGATCCTGGGTGATGATAAATACACAAAAATCTCCTTTTTTTTATTTTAATAGGAGGCTTGCTTGAGGATTTCATCACCCCAGGGTTCAATCTCAAGCACGTTTCCCAGCGGGCTATATCAAAGGGGGGAGAATGAAATATGTACCCCAAGGAGTGGCCAACGTCGTTCGAAGCCAAGCCGCAAGACCCTTGGTCTGCCAAGACTAGCTAGTGATGAGAGTGGGAGTGGGCCTCCCAATTCTCAAGCTATTACAGACAAGCTCTTTGTTCACGATAGTCCCCTACTAAACACCTTATGTTTTTAGAAGCCTAGGAACCTTTTGGTCGTTGCTTAGTGTGGTGCAACATACAATATCATGCACAAAGTTACTTACCACGTACACACCCTTCAGTGGAGATAGGAATCTTTGGGTTGGAATTCTTAGCCTCCCAAGGGAGAGGAAAGGTGAGCATGTTTCCATATTGGGCTTGTTCCACTGGACCTCTAGTTATCTTCTCTTGAAAGAGAATCATCTCATGGTGATCTTGGTGTATTAGCACCTCTGGTGTAGTGGGCCTACACTAAGTTAACAAACCCACTTGAATAACTAGGTTGTGCTTGTCTTATGAGTGTCTTTATTTGTGATATACCAATGAAGCCATTAGGCCTTTGGGCCTTAGGCCATACCCTTTTTAGTCTAGAGTCATAACCACTTTGTATTCCAAGTGTTTTTTGAGTGTATTCTATTATAAAATTGAAAAATCTCCCCATAAGTAACCACTCTAAACACTTCAATCCTAGGAAGAACTAGAGTCTACATTGAGACAAGTTACGGTCTATCCTTTGAATCCAAATTTTGAACTTAATTGAACTTAAGTGACTTAAGACCTATCAAACTTCCTTTGTTTAGTTTTCCACATCCACCTTTGCACTTCAAATCTCAATTGCATCCCTAGGTTAAATTTTTGGGTTAAGTCTTCCATCCTTGGGTTAACCTTTGGTTGATTCTTCTTCCCTAGGGTAATCTTTGGTTGTCCTTGCATCCTTAGATTAAATATTAATCAATTATTCCCTCCTTAGGTTAATCTTTGGTTGATTTTTCTTCCTTTGGTTAATCCTTGGTTATCTTTGTATCCTTAGGTTAGATTTTGATTTTCATCCTTGGGTGAACCTTTAGTTGATTCCTCTTCCTTTGGTTAACCCTTGGTTGTCTTCACATCCTTAGGTTAGATTTTGATTTCCCTCCTTGGGTGAACCTTTGGTTGATTCCTCTTCCTTTGGTTAACGCTTGGTTGTCTTTGCATCCTTAGGTTAGATTTTTATTTCCCTCCTTGGGTGAACCTTTGGTTGAGTTATCCTCATTTGGTTAATCCTTGGTTTTCTTTACCTCCTTAGGTTAAGTTTTCATTTTTACCCTTAGGTTAATCTTGGGCTAATTCCTCTTCTCTAGGTTAATCTTTAGGTTGACTTTTGGTTTTATCCTTAGGTTGATCTTTGGTTGATTTATCATCCTTGGGTTGACTTTAGGTTGGTCTTGCATCCTCTAGGTTAGACTTTGGTTAATTTTTTCATCCTTAGGTTAAAATTAGGTTAAGTCTTTCTTCCTTAGGTTAATATTTGGTTGATCTTTTCTCCTTAGGTTAAATTTTGGTTGATCTTTTCTCCATAGGTTAAACTTTGGTTATCCTTGCATCTATAAGTTAAACCTTGGTTATCTTGGCATCCCTAGGTTATACTTTGGTTATCTTTCATCCATGATTCAAAATTCATTCAATCACTCACCCAACCACTCATATACCCCATATATTACATGTTATTCATCCAACCATCATTGGACCTTGTTTATCCTTAGTAGTCTTGAAATCTTGTGTCTTGTCTTATCTATAATTGACCCTAATTTCAATAGTTTATTTAGGGATTTCCTTTTTCTACATTTGTCTTGATAATCATCCTTTTGAGATTTTAGACTCTCTTTGTGGTTACTTTTCTCTATTGACCTCTCTCACCATGTCATTTTTAGTCACTTACTATCCTCCACCGATTTTACCCTAGTTAGATTTCGGTTCAACCTTGGTCATCCTTTGGTTGTTTTGATCTCCCCATCTCATATTTTCACCAACCGATGGCTTTACTCATAATTCTAGTTTAAGGTTAACTATTGTCCATTTTCTTCCTCACCACCATATTTTGGAGATCTAGATATCCCTTTTGATCACTTTGGTTAACCATTGTCTTTCAAGGTCAAAATCAAAACCCATAATCATACCTCACTTATCATCAATTTCCCCATACACCGTATATCATCCTTCATTTTCATAATCATTATAAAACCCAAAATTTTAAAACATTATAAAATTCCAAAATCCAAAAAAATTATAAAACACAAAAATCCAAACAAAACATCCAAAATCCAAAAAACAAAAATAAAATTGAAAAACCAAAAAACCAAAAACAAAATTATTTTAGTGCTTGTCCTTACCTCTTTCTAGGGTTTAGAATCCAACCAAGGATCTACTCACATATTCATTTCAAACCCAAGCCCAATATTCACACAACCCATGACACAATATCAATATTTGAACATGCTTAATCAAAACAACACACCTATCTATCAAACACCAAATTATCAAAACATAAAACCACCAATGGTTCCCATGCAAAATTTAAACTGAAATTCTCAAGAAAATACCATTCTAATGCAATAATTGATAATAGAAGAAATGATATTATGAGTGCAAGCCTTGACACAACAGTTGGCTGATCTAGAAGCCTCTAAACTTAAAAATAAATATACAATGGAGGACATATTTCCTTATCCCATTGCTAGAAGTACACACATACCACCTAACCTCCCTTTCTAATCACCCACAATCCCTAGTCATCCATCTATCAACCCTTCATACCAGCAATCCCCAACAATCCAACAACCAACAACCACTAGTCATCCCTTTATCTCTCATTCATCCCAACAACCCAACCATAGCTAGCTGCAAGGTTATGCACAACCTACCAACACCCATCCATCATCAATTCCTTCACAATCGACCAACGCTATTCAAAATAATCCTCAATGTGGCTCCCTTAGACCTAAGCTTCCTTTGAAATGAAAATTTACCCCTCTAGGGGAACCGATTGAATCAATCCTAAGGAAACTATTGAAATCTAATGTTATTCAACTCCTGGAGGCTAGGCATTATGACCCTAGACCTAATAAACCATTTGGTGGAATGATAATACCTTTTATGAATTCCACAAGCACAAATGGTATATAAATTCTTCTACTCTAGACTCAAGAACATCACACAAGACCTTATTGACCAAGGTATCACCATTGTTGAATCTATGCCAAGGGAAAACCAAGAAGGTATTATAGCCTCCACCTCTTCTTATTATCATTCATCCCCTAAGTCATTTCTATCCACTTCATCCCCATTTTCAAATCCATCTAATAAAAACACATCTAGTAATGATCTCCAAGGATTACTAGCAAATAATTTACATCAAAATAAAGTTGGACAATCCCATCGCATTGCTAATCTTACACCGTTTGACCCTCTTTCACCATCATGCCCTACATCACCTATCAAGCTAATTCAAGAGCTTCCTATTCAAAACCCTAAGTCCACTCAAGAAAATCCTATCATTTTCCAAGGTCACATTTCAATGCCTAAACCATTAGATCCATGTCAAGAGAAAAGTCCAAAGCATAATGAAATAAACTCTAAGAAAAATCAAGGTCAAGTTACCCAAAAAGTCCCTATAGATCATTATTATATACAAGTTAAATCAATCCTTGATCAATATCTTATTCATAGCATCCATGATAATCTAATCCTTGAGTCTACCCAAAAATCACCTCTAGATGATCATGGAATTCATGATTATATAATCCTTAATTATGATTCTGTCCTTGATTCCGTCTAAGAAATCCTTCTAGATTCTCATGAAATCCAAGTTAATCCCATCCCTAATCAAGATCCCAGTCCTAATCATGACATATAAGATGGGCCTATCTTAGATTCTACCATCCATGATCATGAACATGAATTTGATCCTATCCAAACTCCAAAAACCTCCATTTTACAAGATGAGACACCTACCTCCCTTGTACACATAGATAATCGAATAAATAACATGGATCATATCAAACAAGAAGATAAAGAAGATACTATGGATAACATCAAGATACATAAGCTACTATGGAATATATGAAACAAGAAGAACATAAAGAAGCTACTATGAATCATATCAAACAATAAGATATAAAAGTTGTCATGGATCACATTTACATCCCAATGATCAAGAAGAAACAAGCATTACAAAGTATAAAGCCAAAATATTCTATCAAATAGGATCATACACTTTTATCAACCTATCTACCCAATCCATCTTCCTAGTTTCCATCCATATTCCCTATGCACCTTGATCTTGATAAGGATTGGAGCATAAATGCAAATCATGCTTTGGAAAACTCTTGACATGTCAATCCTTTGGTCATATGCTATCCATCAAATATCATGTCATTACCTATATAATGTTATCCAAACCCATATCTCGAAGAATTTTTTTTTATTCATATGTGACATAGTCCTTGGAGATCATATACTAAATCCTCCATCTAATAATCTCATGTCTCCTATCCCTTACCAAAGAAATCCATTAACATTTCATCCCTATTGCAAGACTTGGTTTCCCCTTATCATTGGTTCTAATATTCTAATCCACTTATCCAACATCCCTCCATAATCCCATCTTGTCCTAAGATAAGTCCATTCAAATTCAACAATCCTAATTCATGCAAACTTGCTATGCAATCTAGCACATCATCCAAAAAATTCCTTGGTTTTGTTCCCAACCTTGGTGCAAACCTTGATCCTTTAGTCACATTGTCATTATTGAGATATGTCTTTCCCTATCCTTATGTTGTTTTTGGGATGTGTCCTTCCCATATCTATCAATCATTAATTGATCTATCAATCTATTAACAATGTTATCAATCAATCAATCATTCAATCAATCAATTGGTTTTTGTTGGAACACAACTATCTACTAAGAGGGGGGTGAATCAATAGATCACTTTAAATTTTATCCCTTAAAAATTTTTGCAGATTAATTCCTTAAGAACTTAGTTTGTAGATTAAAACATGAGATGCAGAACCATAAATGGACACATACACAACCTTCACATAACACAAGATGTATGTGGAATACCAAAGATGAGAAAAACCATGGTGAGAAATGTTAGGATCTACTGTCCTAATCCAACCTCACAAGCTAAATGTTCAGTTACAAAGTTTAAGGCCACCAACCCTAAGGAGATACCAATCCCTTGGTTTTAGGAGCACCCAATCCAAGGAAGCACCCACTCCCTAGTTTAAGCACCTACGCAAATATCTAATGGCATCCACCAATCAAATTTACAACTCAAGATATAACAATTCGATTATAGCTCAATGTTGCAACTTATTTGCAGCTGCACAATGTTTTGCACCCCTATTGTTTTGTTTTGCTCTTCCTCCTCTCTATTAGTGCATTCTCTATCCACCTCAAGAAGCTCATAATACTCTTCTACAATATGCACTATATCTTCTGTAACTCTCCTATCTCTCTCTATTCCACTACATTTCCACACTTAGTCAAGATTTTATTTTCTATTATGTGTCTCCTTCATTGACCTATAGTGATTGCATTGAGATTCTCATCCACATACAAATCTCCTATTATGTTTTACCTAGTATCTTATTCACCATGCTACCTCTACATTGAGCCTCACACATATTAAATTTTGAACAATGTATTTTCTAAATGTGGCTCTATGTAAAACCCTAAGATCGGATATGCATTTAATATATTCTTCTGATCATTTGATTTGATCCTGATCCCAATATTTTTTGTTGTTTGTGCCACTATTCTACACATAAAATCTTCATTTACATTGGTCACAAGTGCAGGTGAACCAATTAAATTCAAGTGCAGAGCCAAAACCCTCGTTCACATAGACTTAGTCGTTTGAGATCTTCAAATTTAAATTTGGGTTGTCGATTTGAGGCCTTTATACCACGATCGTTTTTTCCTCATTTACCATCACAACTTAAAAAAATCTCCATTGGAAGATCTTCATTTAACTGGAGTCGTTGATATGGGTTCCTTTGTATTCTACTCGTTGCATATCATTGCTTGCATACGCCTCCAACTTTCATTATCATAATGCATAGAACCCTCGTGATGCAGTAAAATCTCTCCACCTATCTTACATTCCACGTGTTAAGCACCCACCATACCACAAGGTTGAGATAGGGACCCACTATATCCATAGTCGGGCAGTGAGTGGCTGGCATCTATCCCTAGCTTATGTCACCATCCACCATCTCTTGATGTTCATCACTCTTCAATGATCACATCCCTTTGTTTTGCTTCACAAAAGTGATGTAAAGAAACCGAGCGATATATCACCACATGTCTACATAATGTCATCGTCAACTTGCAAATTCTGGACCCACATCATATCTCGTGCATTGTTCGATCAAACACCATTCGATATCCACCATTGCCCGCTAGCCCATGGGACTTAGACGAGGACCCACCATATTTTTTGTGGGTTGATGAGCAATGCCAATCTTTATCGTCTTGATCACAACCATTTATCACATATCGCGCAAATTCTTCTACACCCAAGACTTCAAACCATGATGCAAAGGACTATAGTGATAATTGTCTGATTACCATCGTTCAATCCTCACTGTCGAATATTCATCACAAGCATACACACTATCAACCAAGAGTGCTAGGTAAATGGGGTTAGTTACCCAATGAGCATGATGGCTTAAGTGATAACTTAAGCAATCGGTAACAACCAACAAGTAGTCAACTTCAAAACATAAAATCCGATGAATGCCATGACTGCAACACTTAGGGTTTATCAACAAAAACCCTAATTCAGTCTAAGAGCAGTATTAAATCATTTCTGAGCAAATTTGACACCCTCTGAACATGCAATTTTCATTTTTGAGAAGCTCTCAAAAACCCCATGTTGAATCTGCAGTCAGATTCATCCACAAACCTTTGGAAGTGACCTGTGCAATAGCATGACAACATTATGAGCAACTTTGCAACATTTACAGATACATGCTCTTGACTTCACCATTCTGCATCACATCTTTCAGACCTAGATCTACTGCACTCTTAACTCTCCTTTTTCATCAATGACACCTTTTGACATCAATGAAAACTAAATTTCCAACAATTTCCCCTTTTTTCATTGATGGAAAAACCAAATGCTCATCCTGCAAACAATGGTTTGATACCAATTACATGTGCGTCAATTTATGCACTGTGCCACTTGAACCATGTCTCTAACACCAACCCAATTTCTCCCTAGCTCCTTCTAAAGCATTCTTGAGAACTGTCACAATTTCTCCCCCTTTGACATCAATGGCAAAGGGTCACACTCCCCTTGAGGATATGCTCCCTCTTTGACAAATAGTTCAAAGAGAAAGAGGGGAATGGGAATCTGCAACCATCAATTCGTTAGAAATTTGTAAAATCATTCTTACTTGACTTGAACAATATTTTCATTTCATTTACATGGATGAATAAGATACTAATGAAGCTCCCCTTGGACCCTTGCCCTATCACTATAGTCTAGTGATATGATGTGGGAGCAATTACTCCCAATTTTTGCCTCAAATATTTAAATTGTTCCTTGGGAAGAGGCTTTGTAAATATGCCAGCCACTTGTTCTTTTGTGGGAACATACTCCATGTTGACTTCTTTGTTTGCAAACTTCTCTTTGATGAAGTGATACTTAATGGATATATGCTTTGTTCTAGAGTGCATCATTGGATTCTTTGAGATATTTATGACACTTGAATTATCACAAAGAATAGAGATAGGTTCTTTGTACTCCACCTTGATGTCATTAAGTGTTTGCTTCATCCATAGGACTTGATTACAATATGTTGTAGCTACAACATACTCTACTTCTTCTATGGATAGAGTGACTAATTATTGCTTCTTGCTCATCCAAGAAACCAGTTTGTTTCCCAAAAATAATGCTCCTCCACTTGTTCTTTTCCTATCATCTGCACATTCAGTTGGGCATCATCATCTGTATATGCTATCAAAGAAAAATCCTTGCTCTTGGGATACCACAACCCATAGTCAACAATTATTTTGATTCATCTAAAAATTATTTTCACTGCATTAACATGTCTCTTTGGGTGCAGCTTGAAATCTTGCTACCATACATATTGCTTGCATCATGTTTGGCCTTGAGGTAGTCAAATACAATAAGCTTCCAACCATTGAATTGTACACAGTCTAATTTACATCTAGTGATTCATCTATTTTGCTCAACTTACAACTAGTTATCATTTGGGTACTAACTGGTCTACTATCCTCCATGGAAAACTTCTTAAGAATTTCAACATATTTAGTTTGAGATATAAATATCCCATTATCAGTTTGCACAATTTGTAAACCAAGGAAAAATGACAGCTCACCTAACATTGATATCTCAAATTCATCTTGCATATGTGTAGCAAATATTTTACACATTTTATCATTGCTACCACCAAATATGATGTCATCCACATACACAACTACAATAATCATGTGCTCATGTTCAGATTTGAGATACAAGTTGTTATCTACACATCCTTTCTTGAATCCTTATTGTTGAAGATACTGGTCTAATCTAGAATACCATGCTCTAGGTGCTTGTTTTAGACCATACAACGCTTTCCTCAATCTGCATACATAATCTTCTTCTTCTGACAACTGAAAACCTTCTGGTTGTTCAATGTAGACTTCCTCTTCAAGGTTTCTATTCAGGAATGCAGATTTAACATCCATTTGATATACTTTAAATCCTTTATATACTGAAAATGCAAGAAACATTATAATTGCCTCTAATCTTGCAACTGGTGCAATTTTTTCTTCAAAATAATGTCTTCAACTTATGCATACCCTTTGCACACCAATCTTGCTTTATTCCTTACAACAACTCCATATTCATTGAGTGTAATTTTAAATACCCATTTAGTGCCAATTACATTTTTGCTTGGGGGTCTAGGAACCAATTCCCATGTCTTTTTCTTCTCAATCTGATTTAGGTCTTCCTCCAATTCCTTTATCCAACTCTCATCCTTGTTGGCTTCAGTAAAATTTTTTGGCTCAATCTGAGACAAGAGAGCAAAATTTACTGTTCCTTATTTTTTGCAAGTCTTCTCCTGGTCTGAACTCCTTCATTTTTGTCTCCTATTATCTGATCCGTGGGGTGGTCCTTCTACACATATATTGCAGACACCTTCTCAACTTCTTTAGATTATTATTCATTATTTGTTGTAATTTCCTCATAATCTGATCCATCTTCATACTCATTCTTATTAGATTTTATGTGCTTTATATTCTTGTCAATCTTAACATTGATTCTTTCCATAATCTTATTCAACCTCTTGTTATAACATTTGTAAACTTTTCTTTTGGTCGAATATCCCAGAAATATTCCTTCATCACTTCTCGATTCAAAGATTCCCAAATTTATATCTTCCCTCTTAATATAACACTTGTTGCCAAATACTTTGAAGTATTTAACAAAAGCTAGCCTGTCATACCACAGTTCATAGGGAGTACGGTCACTGTGTGCTCTTATTTGAACTATGTTTCAAATATAAACTGCAGTATGAACTGCCTCTCTCCAAAACATATTGCTAACTTGGCCTCATTTAACATTGTCCTGGTCATGTCCTTAACCACTTTGTTCTTTCTGTCCACAACTCCATTTTATTGCGAAGTTATTGGTGTAGAGTATTGCCTTTTGATTCCATGTGCCTCACAATACTCAACAAATTCACTTGATGTGAATTCTCCTCCTCTTTCTAATCGCAAGCATTTGATTCTTCTTCCCATCTCTTTCTCAACCATTTTCCTGAATATGTTAAATATTTCAAATTCTTGTGAATAGTCTTTTAGAAATGTTACCCATGTCATCCTTGTATAATCATCAATTAAAAACATGAAGTATCTTTCTCCTTCCATTCCTCTTTCCTTGTAGGTCCACATAAGTCAATATGGACCAATTATAAAGTCTTGGTATTTGAATATTCCTTAATTGGGAATTTAGCCTTTGTTTGCTTTCACTGCTGACATTCTTTGCATATGATATTTGTCTACTTGGTTATTTTAGGCATGTTTCTTACTAGACCTCTTGAACTTATCTTTCCAAATTATCAAAGTTTACATTCCCTAATCTTCTATGCCACAACCAACTTTCATTAGCTTGCACTATTAAACAACTTTGACCTTTCACTTCACAAAGATTGTTGCCAGTTCTCAATCCTTGTGAAATTATCTTTACATTCTTCCTTATTTTGAATACTTCTGAATCAAATGTGACCTTGTAAAAATTGTCACACATCTGAATTACACTCAATAATTTGTGCTTCAATCCATCAACATACAAGACATCTTTGGTGGGATTTTTATCATATAAGCTCAATATGCCTTTTCCACATATCTTGACTGTTGTATTGTCACCCAAAATCACCGATCCTCCATTGCATTTCTTGAGTTTGATGAATTTACTTTTGTCTCCAATCATGTGCTTGGATCAACCACTGTCAATCACCCATAGATTTTGTTTCTTGGCATGCAGTGTCATTTGTGCAATCATTGATTGTGTGGAACTTTGCCCTTTTTCTTTCCACGCCTTCTTAGACTTCTTTTTTTCCTTCTCTACCTTTTCCACCATGACTTTAGATTCTTTGTTTGTTTTAGGATGTGGATCTTTCTTTTTCTCATTCTTCACATTTGGTCTTAAAAAAAAAATTCTATAGTTTTTAGCTACGTGACGAAAGTTATTACAGTTATAACATACTATATTCATATCAACTAAGGGAGCAAATGGGTTCTTTCTTACAAAGTTTGTACTTCTCTTAGGAATGACTCTACATTCTCTAGCCCTATGACCAAATTGATTTCATGTATAATAATATCCATAAAAGTATGAGGAATACCTGGTCATAACATTTCCTTGTGTTGGATGAGGAGGTCTTCTTTGCACTTGCTTCCCCATATCTTTCACCTTTGTAAAACCATCAACACCAATTCTCCTTGTGTTCTACCACTTCTTTTGGTGATTAGGAACTAATTGGTTATCCTTCTTGTCTGCATTTGGCTTATTTTCTTCATTATTTTTCACTTCCTCTATAGGTTTCTCTTTAGGTGTACTCTCCTTACAACCCTCTCCCCTGCCAGAATCAGACTTTTCTCATGCCCTAAATCTCTCATACAATTTTACATAAGTTTCCATAAAGGTACTATTACCTTTCTCAAGCCCTAGTCCAGATTTTTCTTTGTTTGAGGGCTATGGGTGCTTAATAGCTCATCTAAAATTTATGAGCCACCTTTTAGCTTGAGTCCTTTCTCTATTTTCTCTCTAGCCTTTTCAAGGTCTTTTCTAAAAGAAACAATTTCTTCCTCAAGCTTCATGCATATGTCAACCTTAGATTGTAGCTTGGACTTGATCATATCTTCTGTTCTCTTGGATTTTTCAACTTGCAACTTCAAACTGACCACATTCTGGTTAGATTCTTCAAGAATCTCGGTTAGCTTGTCTAACTCTTTTTGAGAAAGTTTCTTTTGTTTCTTAATCTCCTTTTTCAACTTCTCAATCTCCTCTCTAAGGTCATCAATCTCATCTCGAGCATAGATGAGTTCATCTTCTAGGTCAACCTCCCCATCTTCTTCACCTTCTTCACCAAGGTCTCCAACCTTTCCATTTTTTTCTTCCTCATACTCTTTTGCAATGAAGAGAAATTTTTTGTTTCTCACAATGAAAGCACAATATTTTTCCTCCTCCAAGTTATTATAGTCATTTGATATATCACTATCCTCTTGGATGTATATACTTTTCTTCTTTTTCTAAAAACTCCTGTTAGGGTAGTAGGGTTTCTTCATTTTATCATCTACCTCTTGTTAAGAGTTACCTTTATTATTATAGGGATAATTTGCAGCAAAATTACCTACCTTACCACAATCAAAGCACTTGATGGGTAACTTACCTTTGTACTTATCAGAGCCTCTTCTAAGTCTTTTGATGAAATTTGCCTCTTCATCAGTCTCATCATGCCCGGATGTAGTTGCTTCAGTCTTGTCTTTCTTAGGTGCTTCATCCTTCTCCTTGTTTGTAGCCTTGAAATTATCTTCTCTTCTAGATGGCTTTGCATCTCCCATCCTCATCTCATATGCAGTGAATATACCATGCAACTCATCAAGAGTGAGTTTATCTACTCTTCGTTCCCCTATTACAAATTTTTTTACAATCAAAGCACTTGAAGGGTAACTTACCTTTGTACTTTCTAAAGCCTCTTCTAAGTCTTTTGATGAAATTTACCTCTTCTTCATCAATCTCATCATGCGTGGATGTGGTTTCTTCAATCTTGTCTTTAATAGGTGCTCCATCCTTCTCCTTGTTTGTAGCCTTGAAAATAACTTCTCTTTTGGATGGCTTTGTATCTCCCATCCTCGTCTCATATGTAATGAATATAACATGTAACTCATCAAGATGATTTTTTTACTGACCTTAGAACTTTTTATACAATGACATTTTATTTTACTTCTTATTTGTATCCTCTAATAGAGTTTACTACATCTTCAACTCTTAGAAGATAATCTACAATCTTCTCTTCAATCATCTTTAGACCTTCAAACCTAGCCATAAGAACTTGCATTTTTTCTAGTTTTACTTTATCATATCCTTCATAGATGTTTTTCAACTTATCCCAAACATCATGTGTAGTTTTATAGTGCATAACCTTGCCAAGCACAAATCTAAACAAACTGCAAATAATGGCATGCCTTTCTCTTTCATTGTTCTCATAATCCTTCTTTCCTGCAACATCAATGGGAAGAGTAGCTGGAGGAATATAATTATTCTTTAAAAACATCCAAACATCAAATCCTAGGGATCCCAAATATGCCTCCATCAATATGCTCCAAAAAGCATAATTTGATCCATTGAACCGAGGTGCCTTGTTTGTAGAAGAACGTTCCTAATTGTTCATTGTGTTCATTGTACCAGTATCTACTTGAGATGATTAAGCTTCTCCTAGGGAACCTAGGGCTCTGATACCAATTGTTGGAAGACAACTATCTACTAAGAGGGGGGTGAATCAGTAGATCACTTTAAATTTTATCCCTTAAAACGTTTTACAAATTAATTCTTGAATCATTTAGTGTGTATATTAAAACATAAGATGTAGAACCCATAAACAAACACATACACAACCTTCACATAACACAAGATGTACATGGAAAACCCAAGATGGGAAAAACCATGATGAGAAATGTTGTTAGGATCTATTGTCCTAATCCAACCTCACAAGCTAAATGTTTAGTTACAAAGTTTAAGGGTACCAACCCTAAGGAGATACCAATCCTCTAGTTTTAGGAGCACCCAATCCAAGGAAGCATCCACTCCCTAGTCTGAGCACCTACCCAGATATCTGATGGCACCCACTAATCTAATTTACAACTCAAGATTTAACAATTTGATTACAGCTCAATGTTGCAACTTATTTGCAACTACACAATATTTTGCCCCCATCTTGTTTTTCTTTTCTCTTCCTCCTCTCTATTAGTGCATTCTATATCCGCCTCAAGAAGCTCAAAATACTCTTTTGCAATATGCACTATATCTTCTGCAACTCTCCTATCTCTCTTTGTCCCACTACTTTTCCACACTTAATTAAGATTTTATTTTTAGTTTTGTATCTCCTTCATCGACCTACATTGATTGCCTCAAGATTCTCATCCACATACATATCTCCTATTAGGATTTACATGGTATCTTCTTCATCATGCTACCTCTGCATCTAACCTCACACATATTAAATTTTGAACAATTTTTTTTTCTAAATGTGGCTCTATGTGAAACCCTAAGATCACATATGCATATAATATATTCTTCTGATCATTCGATTTGATCCTAATCCTAATCTCTATTACTATGTGTGCCACCATTTTGTACATAAAATATTCATTTACATTGGTTTCTAGTGCAGGTGAACTAATTAAATTCAAGTGCAGAGTCAAAACCCTCATTCACACAAACTTAGCTATTTGAGATCTTCAAATTTAAATTTGGGTCATCGATTTGAGGCCTTCATGCCATGATTGTCCATTCCTCATTCACCATTGCAACTTTAAAACATCATCGTTGGATGATCTTCATTTAATTGGTGTCATTGATCTGGATTCCTTTGTATTCATACCCTTCGCATATCGTTTCTTGCATACACCTCCAACTTTCATTATCGTGATGCATATAACCCTCACGATGCAATGAAATCTTTCCACCTGTCTTATATTCCATGTGTTAAGCACCCACCATATCGTAGGGTTGAGCTAGGGACCCACCGTATCCATTGCGGGGCAACTGGAAGCTACCATATGTCCTTAGCTTATGTCACCATCCACTATCTCTTGACGTTCATCGCTCATCGTTGATCGTGTCCCTTTGTTTCACTTCACAACAACGATGTGAAGCGACTGAGCGATATATCACCATGTGTCCACATAATGTCATCATCAACTTGTAGATTCTAGATTGACATCATATCTCATGTGTTGTTTGATCAAACACCATTTGGTCTCCATCATTGCTCACTAGCCCATAGGACTTGGACGGGGACCCACCATATTTTTCACGGGCTAGCAAGCACTATCAATCTTTATCAGCTTGATCACATCCATTCATCACATATCATGAAAAATCTTATGTGCCCAAGACTTTAAAATGTGATGTGAAGGACTATAGTGATATCCGTCCAATTACCATCGTTCAATCCTCACCGTTGAATCTTCATCACAAGAATACACATTTTCAACCAAGAGTGCTACGTAAATAGGGCCAATTACTCAATGAGAACAATGGATTAAGTGGTAACTTAAGCAACCGGAAACAACCAACAAGTAGGCAACTTCAAAACATAAAATCTAATGAACGCCATGATTGCAACACTTAGGGTTCAGCAAAAACCCTAATTCAATTTGAGAGTAGTCTTAAATCATTTCTGAGCAAATTTGACACCCTCTAAACATGCAATTTTGATTTTTGAAAAGCTCTCAGAAAACCCATGTTGAATCTGTAGTCAGATTCCTCTATAAACCTCTAGAAGTGACCTATGCAATAGCATGACAACATTTTGAGAAACTTTGCAAAATTTGTAGATACATGCTTGTGACTTCACCATTCTACATCACATCTTACATACCTAGATCCACTGCACTCTTAACTCTCCTTTTTCATCAATGACACCTTTTGACATCAATGATAACTAAATTGCCAATAGTTTTTAGATTGACTAGGGGGAATATCATGCTTGTCTTTGTATCCTTGTGCATGTTTGCTTATTTTTTTGTATCTTTCACATGCATTTGTCATGATCTTTATAGTATATTTTCTATAATAAACAATCCACCAACCCATAATAAAGTCAATCCACCTTCCCTAATAAACTTTATCATGCCCATCACTATCCATCTTCGATAATGAATTTTCTCTTTCCTAAAATTGATACTTTGATCAAACACAAACGAAACCACACAAAACACCGAACTTAAAAAATAAAGCAATAACAAACAAACTATCAAGCTAGTCTTTATGCCTACCTGATCAATTGCTTACATCTTCATCATCCATCTTTGCCTTTTCTTTTTTTTCTTATATAGGTTGTTGCATTCCTTGAAACCAAACTAGACATCTTATACAAGGTGCTTCATTCTTAAAACCGGACTATCTTTTCTATTTTTCATCTTTGGCAAGAAGATCTAAATGGTTGTTGACTCGTTTGGTCTAGTAAGTCTTATATTTTATCTAATTTATTTTTTGTCATGTTCTTATGCTACTTGAGGATATCCACAATTGATTAGAGGAGCAAGGATGGATCATGATTTTTTCTCTTTGATTTTTGTTTATGGTTTGTCTTGACAATATTGTCAGGGCAACTAAGTTCCTAGTCTAAGTCATGGCACTCCTTGTCTGCAATGTTTTTTTTATGCAGCAGGATCACATTTCACACCATGGTTTTCCATACCTCGATGTACGTCATTCCCTTGCCACATAAAAAATGCTCAATGATGATAAATGTGCACTTATCAAGGCTCAATGTGGCATTCATCATTCCATTTCTGAATCCAATAATCTTACTAACCATTCTTCCTTTATTACTAACCTTTTCTTCTAGCTAATATTTCTTTATTCCATTCTATCTTGATCAATCAATCTTCTCCACACCTGATATCAGTCAAGCTAACTATTTTTCACTTCTTACTAACATTTTCTTCCATCTTATAGATAAATTTGGCTCAATTTCCAAATTCTTTAGCCAAATTTCTTGAGGGGGCATCATAATCCTGCTTTCGCTTGGACATGCTGGGGCAAGACCAAGGCAAAAAAATCTTATTTTTCTTTGAGACAACTCTAAAAATTGCATTGTCTCAAAGAGGGGCAAAATATAGACACTTAAAATTATCTCGAGCTTGCGACACCATTTTCTGATTAATCTCTTGTCTAACCATAATTTCTTCTAAATCCTAATCTTTGTCTTCTTCTTCACACGATCATAATTAAATAATGTTTATTAGTTAATTATACTAATGTCTTCCATTTCATTATCCATCTGGTTAAATAATTATTATTTGACTATTTAATCCCTAACTAATATCATCTTCAATTAAATAAATATTTTAATTTATTTAATCTCATTAGCCTAATGTCTCTATATAATTAATTTAATTTAATTAATTATTCATGATTTTAAAATAAATGAAGTTTCATTTATTTTAATTTTCAAAATTTGAACTCTTACACACCTCCACTAATTTTAAAATTTAAACTCTTCCAAATGACCATAATTTTTTTAATTTGAACTCTTATGAATTTCCACTAATTTCACCGATCTTCTTCCACCCTTTAATTTTGCTTCCATCCCATTAATTTCTCCAATCAGTTTGGACTAATTTTGAATTAAAAAATGAGCAACTTTCTTATTGAAGTTGTCTCATTTTATCTCAACCCTTCATTTGTTTTCAATCTCGTATGTCCATTTCACCATCTTCTCATCTAGAAATTCAAGATTTGATCTCTCTTTTTCTCTAACCATTGTCTTTGAATATTTTCCACCATTATCATCTTGAGCTAATTAATTGTGCACTCCCAAAATGTGAGAGAAAAACTTCATATTTTCAAAAAAGCAAAGAAGAGAAGAGCACTAGAAGTGATCCAATGATGGCATAAAGTTATACTTGCTTTGATTGATTTTATTTCATTGTGTTTATGTTAATTTGTGTTTTATTGCTTGGTTGGGTATTTAAGATTGTTACTAATAGTTTGGTGGCTATTGTGCATGTTTTGAGCTTTCAAACCCGATTTTCCCTATCTACACTAGTCACCAAGATTCATTTGTAGGCAAGGTGAGAGCATATGACAAATAAATGTACTTGTTTTAGATATAATTAATTTGAATGTTATATTATTTATATGACCTCATTTTTTATCACCAAGGTCCATTTGATAGGTGAGGTGAGAGGATATGATGATTTCCAATCCAAAAGATAAGTTTAAAAACTTTTTTAACATTCAAGACTTAATATAGTTGTTAAGAACTAAAGTTTTAGTTAGGAACCCAATCCTTAAGAAAGTATTGTATTTTTTATATACTTAACTTACTACGGTTTACTAATCATATTAAAAATTTAGTCATTTGTAAAAGCATCATATCCCATTTGGTTCATTTATTAAACCCTAGTATAATCTTTGAAAGTTATCTCTATATATCAATTTTGGTATTAAATCATGTAAAACTATTATAAAATTTAAGTAACAACCTTAGTAACACAATAATATCTAACACTAAAAATACAATGTTTAGAAATCAAGAAAAGTAGTATTACGTAAAATTCATGTAATAAAATGTATAATATCAATTATATTATTAAGGTAAGATTATTGTTCATATATACTAATCCTAAGTATTAATCATAAATATTTTTATTCTCTCTTTTGAATCTTAACTATCTATTCTTGCAAATATAAATACCAATAATAATTTGATCACGATAGAGATGATGGTTGAAAATGTTGTCAAATTATGATTTTGATATGTACTATTAAAGGAAGGGAGAATTTATTTGTAGATGTGTTAAGTTGCAAAAGGCATATTGCAACAATGGCCTCGATTCAAACAACCTTTTAATAACAAGCGCTTAGAAACTCTCTAGGTGATGAATTTTTTGAGCAAGTCAAAGTGTGATATTGAAAAAACTTCAGGATGCCATATATGAAGGGTATCAATTTGAAGAAGATGTAATAATGAGGTATAAAGATAAAATGTATATTCTAGATCAATGTGGATTGAGAAATCTTGTATTGAAAGAAGCACATTGTGCTCCTTATTCAACACATCTTGGAGTATCAAAATTATTATCATATTTAAAACCATTATATTTTTGGAAGGGTATGAATAAAGACATTAGTTTTTTATCCAAATGATTAGAATGTCAGCGAGTCAAGGTTGAACATCAAGACCCAACAAGATTGTTTTACCCTCATGATATTCCTAAGTCAAAATGCCAAGTCATTAGTATGGAATTTTTCCACGGTTTACTTATGTCAATAAATCATCATGACACATTTCTTATAGTTGTGGACAAAATTACAAAGGTAGCTTATTTTATTCTAATAAACCTTATTGATGGGGAACTTCTTAACAAGAAGGTGTGTACAATATTTTTTTAGCAAAAGAAAATGGGATTAGCCTTGGACTAGAAATGCTAATGGAAATGGAGGAGCAAATTAAACTAATCCAAAAAATATTAGCAGAAGAAAATGATAGACATAAGAGTTAGGATAATGCCAAGTGTACTCCACGATAGTTTTCTATTAGAGATAAATTTCTATTAAGATTCAAACCTCTAGAAAATCTCAATAAAGTTTGGTAAATAAACCAAACTAGCACCCATATATGTGGGTCCATTCGAGCTGAGAAGTAATCAACTCAATTGCTTATAAACTAGCTCTACCACCTTCTCTTACTCGTATGCATAATATATTGCATGTATCCTATTTTAAAAATTATATATCATGTTTTAACCATATTCTTGATTAGAATAATAGATTTAGGTTTTGGATCCAAGTTTGGTCATGATTGAGCCTCTCAAAGTGCTTGGTATTCATAAGCTCTGCTTGTGTAACAAAAAAGTCACTTAGAGTAAGGTCTAGTGGGACCAATATTTGGAGGATACTACCACTTTGGAAGATTATGAAGAGTTCCACTGTAGATTTCCTTATTTGTTTTAACTAAATTAATTTATGGGAAAAATGTTGTTTTTTGTTTAAACACTAGTTTGAGCTAAATCATCAAGGATGATTATCTTTAAGGTAACTAATTATAAGTTAAATAATTTGTTAAATGAATTTAAAATTATGATATCAAGACTATTTTTGTGGATATTCTTACTAAGATTGTATTGATGTAGTTTTATTTTGTTTGTGATATGAGGAAAGAGGATATTAGTTTGATATTGCTTATAAAGAAATATGTGAATTTCTTATCTTCATGATTATTGTTCAATGAATGCTTTTATTATGATATGATGTTATGGTTAATGGACTAACTACCTTGTTGGTTAAACAATATAGATGCAAGAAATTAGTTCCCCCTTCCCAAATGAGAAGGGAGAGAATTGTTAGAGAGAGGGAAGCAAACCTTTAATGTATGTGCTAATGTGAATATTGATATTGTATTTGACCTTTACTAGGTCTGTGATTTTTTTAACATTGTTAGTATTAGTTTACCTTTAGTAGGTTTGGGATTATTATTAACATTGTTGATATTATTTGAAATTTTACAGGTTTATGAGTGCTATGGATACCTATGGAAACACTCAACCTTAATTTTTTTATTAGAGAATGATATAAATAAATATATTTATATGCATGTATACATTATGTATACAAAAATACAAATATAAATATATATTGACACTATTCATATTGTTATACTGGTAAGAATATAAATCTAGTATATATGTATTATGAATAGTATTAAAGGAAAAAAATTAAATCAGTTTCAAATTTATACTGTGGTTATTTGAAGAAAACTTGGGTTTAAATTTCAGTCTTGGATTATCTAGTTTGATCTTAATACTTGATTGGTATTATTGTTAGAAAACCATATCATTATATGAGTAAATACAAACAAGATTAATGCATAATTTGGACATATTTGATTATCATGAGGTAGAATTGTGAATGCTGATAGAATTATAGAAAACATAAATGTGATTAATTTTTTATTTGAACTTTATCCTAGAAAAGCATTATAGTACACAATAGTAACATTATCATTTAGTTAAAAACCCTATCACACTCTTGCCTAAGTGATTTTAGTTGGCATCAACTTCTAATCATCCCATCAATTTTGTGATAAGAGGAATATTTTTAGATGTAGATATGCATATAATTTCTTTACTAAACTATCATGAGTGCTTGATTGTGAAAGTGTACTTTTGATAACCAATTTGAGAAAGAGGTGTGTGGAAATACAACACACATCTCCATTATCGAATGTGTAATTATTATATTAAAAAAATGACCAAAGTAATGCAAAATATCTACTTGCATTGTCGGTTCATAGTGCCTATTTGGTTACAATTAAGTCAAATGTGCCATACTTAGCTAGAGGGTATTTAGAATCTTATGACATATTGTTTGTATTTAGACACAACACTAGTTCTTAGATGGCATTAAGATCTTGGTGATTCCCTTAATTTGCTAGCCTCATGAAGGGTAGGGCCACTTGCTAATGGAAGGTGTGTGAGGGACTACTAGTTTGTGGTTGGAGGAAAAAAACTTAGGTGATGCTCTCCTTGTAATTGAATAATGTCAAGGACTTGATTACTTAGATTTATTACCTGGATTCCTAATGACATTTGTATTATTGAGGATTTGTAAAATTTGTACATTAAAACATAATTATGATATTTGTAATAGGTATTTTGCGTAATGAAATTTTGATCCTTGTTTGCTAAGAAGTATTACTCATTG
The DNA here is from genome assembly GCA_007115665.2 of Sequoiadendron giganteum. NCBI lineage: Eukaryota > Viridiplantae > Streptophyta > Pinopsida > Cupressales > Cupressaceae > Sequoiadendron > Sequoiadendron giganteum. The sequence goes on from CM021101.1 coordinate 854,991,874, forward strand.
ATTAAATGTACATTCAAGGATGTAAATGAATTGAGTAATTTTTTTTAATTCAATATGCATTTCTCAAGAGCAATCATGATATATACAATTATGTTAATTTTCAAAAAAATTGTGGTGTTTGATAGATAATTTTTAGTAATTTAGAGAGAACGAACTGGTGTTCATCACATGATCCCCACATCTATTTACCTATCTAGATCTAATGTTATTTTTCCATTCTCTTCTATGGCTTTAACTCATCCTAATGATGGATCATGAAATATGATTTGAAACGTTGATGTAAAAATGATCACATAGTCAAAATCCATAAATATCATTACGTTAATATTATTTAGGTTGCATATAAGTTGTATTTTAAATAATAATATGATGTTTTAACAATAAATACACATGTTATGTACAACTATTAATAATTTCAAAAAAATCTGAAAAATATCATTTTAAGAACATTTCTCACTAGATATTAATACGATGAAATATATAATAAATCACTCCTCCAAATTTTAACTATAAATAAATAACAGTCGCAGATGGAGGGTTCAGAAAGAACAATCCAAATTGTGTAGCTTAGAGTCAACACAACGAAAATAACATAAGAAGATATTTTATTGAATTGGCAATCTTACATACAACATATGCCTCATGGGTGAATAATCAGGGTTCACAAGCCTGCCACAAGGGCATTCAAAATTACAAAAAGCCAAAGGCCTTATTATAGTCCCCAAAGGGTTAATGTGAAAATATAACTTCTAATCATGAGAATCCTAACTAACTACTGATGAATAACTAATGTCTACCTTCCAAATTATTATAAATGCTCTTAAATATGATTCTCCAGCTCCCACAAAGGTCCACATCGGCCACAAGGGTTTACAAAACCCGATGAATGATCACACATGAAGGTCAGCCTTAAAGCATGAAATATAATCCTTTACAAAATGAAATGAATTATGAATCTCCAAGATAGATCCCATTGAACCCAAAATTCTTGTATGATGTCCCATTAAGCTTCACACATTCTAGAATATGTTTGCACTAAGAAATTTGGACCAGATCAGCCCCACATGCTTTGACTATGAATTACAGTGAAATTCCAAGAGTGATAAATTTCGGTGGACAAATGCAAATGATCTAAAATATAGATATGTTGTAGATGACTTTGTGTAAATGCTATATCCTTCTCTACAAGTTGAGAAACAATAATGCGGTGAAATATTGAGATTGCAATAGATTGAAATGCAAATAAAGAAATGTTTTTGGTTGATATAGGATTACTTTACAACCAGAGATGCTCCTGCATCAGGCACCTAAGGTTGGAAGAAAAGCGAGTCCCTCACTTTCCAGGGCTAAGAGGAAAAACATGATGGTCCACCTTAGTCTGAGAAATCCATGATGAATCTTCCACTGGTCTGCCTTTCCACTTCACCATATATTCTTTGTACTACTTGTTCCTAGTGCTCCTTCTGGTTCGGGTATCCAAAATCTTCTCAATCTCCTCTGGTGGTTGATGTGGTAACTACACTTTGAAATCTACTTCATTGCTACTATCACTTCAGTATCCCTCATGATACTCATATATGTATGCAATATTTAAAATAGGTGATATACCCAATGTCTCTGGTAATTCTACTTCATATGCATTTCCAGAATCAAACTTCCTTAGAATATTACACGATCCAAACTTCCTCATCTTCAACTTATTGTACGTTCCCACTGGAAATCTATCCTTCCTTAGATATACCGTCACTTCATCTCCAACAACAAATTCCTTGTCTCCTTTTCTCATTTTCCTTCTCCTTGTACTTATTTTTCATGTCCTCTAAATGGTTTTGGACTTGATTATGAAATGTCTCCATGAATCCTACAAACTCTTATTCCTTCGTACTCCTCTTGTTCTCCATACTGATGTGTCTTAGCTCTGCAACTCCTCTAGGATGTGTTCTGGTCACAATCTCAAATGGTGTCTTCCTTGTACTCTGGTTCACTGAATTATTGTATGAAAATTATGCTTGTGGTAGAACTATATCCCAATTTACTGCCTTATCTCCAACCAGACATCTCAACAAGTTACCCAAACTTTTGTATACCACTTCAATTTGTCCATTTATTTGTGGGTAATGTGTTGAATTGAACTTTAGGTTTGTCTTCATCTTCTTCCACAATGTCCTCCAAAAGTATCCAATGAACTTGGTGTCTTTGTCTAAAACTATAATCTTAGGTAATCCATGCAATCTCACAATCTCCTTGAAAAATAAGTCAACGAAATGCACATTATTAGTCTTCTTGCAAGGAATGAAATGTGTCATTTTAGAAAATCTTTCCACTACTACCATTATTGAATCATGTCCTCTCCATGTTATTGGAAATCCTAATATGAAATCCTTTTTATATCTTCCCAAGGTCTCTCTATTAATATCAAAGGTTTATATAATCCAATATTTTGACTACTCCCTTTTGCAACTTGACAAATTTTGCAACTTTGAACATACTTCCTAACATCCTTATATATCTATGACCAAAAATAATGTTTGCTCACCAAGGCTACTATCTTTTCCACTCCAAAATGTCCTGCTAAACCTCTACCATGCTTCTTCTTGATCAAATTCTCCCTCATTGAACTCCTTAGAATACACAACTGATTTCCTTTGAACAACATATCTTCTTGGATAAAATAATCCAACCATTGGCTTTGGTCTATCACTACTGGTTCCTTACATTCTCTCAATGTGTAGGTAGAAAAATGCATACCTTTTCATTTTCACACTTAATTTGGACCTATTTTAGCACCCCTTGCATTAATTTCCCTTTAGGTCACTTATTATGGGACCCTAAGACCCCTTTTTGTGCATCTTGAGGCATATTTCAACTTTAAACCTAATCAAAATCCATAAACAACCATAAATCTTGGTGATCCACCTTTCAACTTGGAAAATTAAGCCTTGTGGGACCAAGATGCCACCTAGGGCGTCTTAGTCTCGAGCATTTTGTCTTCGAAAATTAAAAGCGGGAAATGAATATATTTGAATTTATTTGACCTTTTGTCAGCCTTTAGGGTCTATTAATTGGGTTATTAGGTAGGATTTCCTATAAAAGTAAGATTCATACCCCATTTTCACCTAAGCAAGTAAGGAGCAAGAAAGTTGAAGGAAACAAGTGATAAGAAAGCAAGTTGAAGGAGAGTTTCAACTATTGGAGTAGTCTTATATTGTGTTTTTGCAGGTTTCTCAAGTCTATTGTCAAATCAAGATCTAACATTGTCAAGGTTTAGTAATGGATGCCTATTGAGGATCATGAGAGATTCTAGGTTGGAGATGCAACTAGCCATTTTTCCAAGCCTAAAGACTTGTTTCTTGATTGATTCCATCTTCCATTATTGATCTATTTTTTTCCTAAAGAAGGCACATTTCATGTTTGTGACTTGTTAGGGTGATTAGAGATCTCCTTTATAGGTCATTTACATTTTCATCTTAGGAATCTTATTCTATGGTATTTGAATATGGTTTCTTCATGTTCTAGCTTGCATAATCTTAGACACGCTTAATAGTAGGGCACACACACATTTCCATTTTCAAATCTATGCTTTTTCATCAAGGTTTAATTACCAAACAAGGGGTTTGACCAAGGCAAACCCCCATCAACAATCAATCCAAATTCCTTTGTTTTGTAGGTATTTCTGCAGGTTCAAATCTAGAGACTTGGTGAAGAAGGAAGTGCAGACCTTAAGCTTCAGGACCACACTCAAAAATTCTATAAATTCATAATGGGACTAATATGCCACCTAGGGCATCTTAGTCCTCCCAAAGGTATTTTTCAGAGATTCTTTGAGATCCTATTCCGAGATCCGAAGATTTTGCATCTACCCCAAAAAAAATAGTAGGACTAAGACAATAGTAAGGGCCTCTTTGTCCTCCATAGCACTTTTTGACAGCATTTTTACATTTCCAGAATCCTCATCACATCCCCAAACTTCCCAGGTACACACATCCCATCTCGTTGTTCCATAATTTCATCATTTGCATATCTCATTTAGCTTGCATAACTAGGTTTTGTAGGTTGAATGCTTATTTGTCTTTCCAAGCATTTGATTGGTGGTGAGCCCCTAAAAACCTAAAAGAATCCCCTTCCTAGGTCCTTGTGATTGAGAATTGACTCATCTTGTGAGGTTGATAGTCAATCCAATTATGGTTCTTAGGACATCTTTGAATGATTTGTGGGAAAAGGGAGTGAAATTATACACCCCCTATTTTTCACCAAATCACCATGCTTCAACAAAATCTGGATCATCCTCATAAATGTGCTTCAGTTCTTTAAAACCCAGTACTTCTATCCTCATCTCTGTCACCAAATTCCTCCTTCTGCTCAATAAATCTACAACTTTATTTGACTTACCACTCCTATTCTTCAAAACAAATGTATAACTCTATAAGAACTCAACCCAACTCATATGTCTTTAATTCAACTTCCCTTGACTATTCAAATATTGCAAAGCTTGATGGTCAATGTAGAACACAAATTCCTTAGGCAACAAATAATGTCTCCACTTCTTCAAGGCTTGAATTATGGCATATAATTTATGATTATAAACTGAATACATCCTTCTGGCATTATTCAACTTCTCACTAAAATAAGCTATAGGTATTCCTTCTTGACTCAACACAACTCCAATCACATTCCCATTTGCATTACAATCAACTTGAAATAATTTTTCAAAATTAGGTAATGCTAACATTGGTTGCTCTATCACCTTTTACTTCAACAATTCAAAACTTCTTTGTTCTTTGGATGTCCACTTAAAGTCCTTATCTCCCCAACATTGCTCATTCACCAATATCTTATGCTCATCTTGAATCCATGTGATCCTATAAGGTTCAGATGTTTTAATATTTCTAAATTCAACTTGGTTACTATCTCTTTTGAAAGTAGGTTATTAGTGCTACCACTATCAATGATAACTTTACATACCTTTCCTCTAGACCTACATCTTGTTCTGAACATACTCTTCCTTTGTGATGGTTCCTCAGTCACTTCTTCATGCATCAAATCTCTCCTCATCACCAATGACTCACCTTTCTCAGGTTTCCCAACTGAATTAGGGGATTCAGTGGGTTCTTCATCCACATAAGCTACTCTTCCGGTATGCTTAGTCTTCTTTTTGATACTTCTTTGATGACATTCAAATGCTCTATGCCCTTCATGTCCACACTTGAAACATGTTCCTTTGAATGGTCTTCTCTGATATCTCCCTTCATCTCTTCAATATCCTTCATTATGGTAAGAATTAAGACCTCTTTTGTCATTGCAATAGAAATTTCTATCTTCTCTTCCTCTGTGATATGAATTGGAATCTTTTTCTTCATTGCAATAAGGTTTTCCATATTTGTTTTTATTTTCATAAGGTTTTCTTTCTCTAGATTGTGATCCACTCCTCTGGAATCTACCTCTTGCACTTCGTTGTCTTTCAAACTTTTTGTTCAACTTCTCTTCTACCTTTAATGTTGTTACACCCCAAATGTAGTTACTATGTACTATTACTACATAGGGTAAATATGAATGTAATGTGAATTCTGGAGATGAATAAATTATTCTTGTACCTTGTTATCAATATGAATGTTATTGATGGTTGTCTCATTTGATATTATCTCAGTTGATGTTATTCATGGTAAAATATTGCATATATGTGAATGGATGGTTATTGAATTATCATTATTCTAACTTTGGATATGTTATGTATACTGCATATTGTTATGAACAATTGATTGTCATGTGCATATGTTATTGGATGCAGGTATTGTTCTATTTCTCTAGGCGGAGGGGAAGTATCACTCAGGAGAAGATCTTGGTTGGGTAACCAGTAAAAGTAAACTATTTGAGCATATACACATGCCACATAGAATGATTGAATTGAGTTAGTTTGTGGGTAATAGTTAATTCATCCTTAGTCAATGTGTTTGCATTTGAGAGTCTTGCTTACTTCTGCATGCTTTGGTTGATGGTTATCTATCTGAGCATTTGAGATCTTTCTTGTGCTAGTACGATTAGATTGAAAAGTGGGAGGTACGTGGAAGTATGCTTATATATATGCACATGCATGTCGATGGAATCTAACGACACGTATATGCATATGTGTAGATGTACCACACGTAAACACTCATCAATATGATGGTAATCATAACTAAATTTATGTGAATCAGGTGTGAATATATATATGTGTGTGTATAGTATATACACGTATCCATATGTATATGTATACCGATACATGCATACATTGGCAAAGGGACACACTTGTACAGATGCATCGATATAGATATACCTACACATACATGTACATAGAGGTGTATAAATTATATATATACATACATATATATATATATATACATACATATATATATATATATACATACATATATATATATATATATATATATATATATATATATATATGCACACATTTAATATAATGTGTTTATTATATACTACCTAGCTTGTATTCATATATATATATATATATAAATACATGTTAGTATTTAAGTATATATATATATATATGTATATAATAATATATATATCAAACATATTATATATGATAATTGAGATCGACTATCTCTTATTCATTGAAGCCAATTTATAAGGTTTTTTTTATAGTTGATAGGGACTATGGAATGAAGGTCGACATTGACCATATCAATGGAGGCCTATTTAATAGTTTTTAACTATGAGTGAAAATCAATTATCATAATGATTGAGACATGATACAAGTCATGGAATTACATTTTTTATTGTTTTCTATCATAAACTGACTTAGCGACGTCTTTATGGAGACTATGCTTGACTTAGTCTAACGTATTAAACTACAAGTTGATTCATTCACCATTTGGATCGATAGTAATTTGTTGTCATAAAATGTGAATTGACTAAGCTTGATGGCACCAAATGTGAAGGAAATAGAATAGGAGTTAGCACCACCTTCGAGTTTGATTTGTTGTAGATGTATTCTCTTGGTAACAATTCTAATAATGCATATGTTGGTTGAATTAGTCTTCATATTGTTGTCTAGGAAACTAGTCGATATGTAGGAGGATTTGTTGAGTCTAAGCTTATTTGATATCCATCTTATTGTTGATTTTCTTTGCATGGAGCTTGTTGTCTTTGTGTGTGCCTTAACTGTAGGCTTTGAGATTGCTTGGTTGCTCTATAAATAGTTGAAATTTTTCATTGTGAAGGCTACATTCCTTCAAGAGACTACACATCTTTTGTAATTCATAATGCAATATTTTCCTAGCTGTACTTTTCTTTACATTAAGAGAGTGAAAGGAAGTAAGTTCATATAGTAGTGAGGAGATTACATTTTGAGAGAAGTAAGTTATCAACAAGTGAGATAGAGTTGTTTGTGAGAAGTTGAATATCAAGATAATTACTGTTGGAGAGGGATGCATTGTTGTCTTTAGTTTGGATAAAGCGATAACAAGAATGAGGATCTCTTCTTCCTTGTTATTTTACTTTGAATAATGTGTTTTGCATGCATGGTTGAGGTGTCTTTTCCAGTATATGCATTAAAGAATGTAGATTATTTTAAAAGGGAAGTTGAAGCTATTATGTTGTTTTCATATTGTGTTTTTATGTACTCCATAGTAGGAGATGGTTGTTTATCATAGGTATTATATACTAGGTATGATTGAACATGGAAATCACATATGGTGCATATAGTTAAGTTGTTGATTTAACTAGGAAATATTGTGTTTTACTCCTATGAGAGATAATCTAGTATGGGGGGGAGTTTAAAGTACTTACATGTAAGTAGGTTTATCTAAGTTTATAGGTTATCTTTGCAATGATGGACTATCCATAGAAGGAAATACCTAAACTTGTGTACTTACTAGCTAATTAGGTTTATTCCAAGTAGATTAATATGGTGGTAGGTTATCTAGGATGATGGACTATCCATTGAAGGAAATACCTATGTGTAGCTTAAGATAGCCTTAAGTCAAATCGGTGTATGTGATAGATGAACCTCAGTAGACCATACTGAATGAAACACTTTGGCCAAAGTAGTGTGAGGACCTTTGGATCCATTGTTAGTTCACTGTGATCCAATATTACATGCTAGATAGAGTTTGTGGGATTACAAGGTCTAGTTATGTAGGAGATAGCACTATGCTTAGTTGGTTGTCGTTATCAATTACTCTACCAATCTCTTCATCGAAGGGAATGATCATCTATCAAATGATAGATGTGTGGGGGACTGCATTATGAGTCCATGGTTGGCAGAAAAGTGCCTGAGTGATGCTTCTCCTCCATAACAGGCGATAGAAGAACCAAGATTTGAAAGGAAGGATCCTGGACCGTCTTACAACTATTTTTTCTGAATCTCTCTAAGCTATGTATGTAATTATATGTTGTCTTACATTGATGTATTTATGAAATGAAAAGGAAATGATGTAATATGTTATAAATGCATCTTGAATGAAAATTATCAATAAATAAATTTTTTTTATTATTGCAATGGCATGTTACTTTGTTTATTTACTCGTAAAGTTTAAAATTGGAAATTTTTACTTCATAGAAGGGTTAGTACATTACATGTGGTATCAGAGCTACTAGCTTTAGCTCTAGAACCTATGAGTTCATCATTCTTTATGTCCAACGTTATCTAATGTTGTGAATTCTTGTGCCAAGATGGTGTATCTCAAATTAACGGCTTGAAAGTTAGTAATTAGAAACGAGCACTACCTCAAGGCCAAGAAGGAAGAATAAGCCATCATTAGAACCATAGAAGGAACCAACTACGATAATGCTATCTGGTTGAGTGACACCAAAAAATTTAGTCACACACTTTCTCAGATTAGTGATGTGAAGAGAAAGATGAAGATGGAGGGTATGTACAATTACCTACCAACCATCTCACCAGAAAAATATGCCATTACCACTTTCTAGGGATATGCCTTCAGAAGAAAGTGTTAGTCTGACATTCATCTTTAGGGATCCTAGAGTTCTACCACTGGCTGAAGTAATAGCAATTTCTTCAAGTAATGAGTCTAAGGGATATGTACCAAGGACACTGCTAGATGTGAAATGGTCTCATGAACAAATGTCTGTGAAAAATGTAGAGTAGAATGTTGATGAACACCATATTGACATTGCCTCTTGAAACTATGTATCAAATGATAAATATGAAGGTTATTATCCTTTTTGGGATAGGTACAAACAAATGAGAGATGAACAAAAAGATTGGGAACAACAATTGTCTTAGTCTGTAGGTTATACTCCTTTAAGTTATGTTTCTGAGAGTGAATCCGAAGGATATTCTCCACTTGACTATCTGAAAAGTCACTCCATGTAATCGAAAGGATATTGAAATCCTCAAAAAATGAATAAAATTATGTGTTTATCAAAAGAAGTGTATGCTTGATCTTATGTAGAATTCTTGTGTACATGTGAATGTTTACTTTTATGTTTTCCATAAGATAATTGATAACATAATTTAGTCTAACATGGATAAAAAATTCAAGTAAAAAAACCAAATCACATAAGGATGGTGAGGACACAAACTAATCTCAGTGGAAGTCAAGAGGTTGGACAAGGAACCACTGGAGTAGAGGCTAGGCTTGACCAAATCTTGGCAAGGTTGGATAACCTTGAACAAGAAAGAGTTAAGGATAGGGTAAAAAAGGAAGTACCCGTTAATGATCATGAGGGAGAAAATCATTCCCATGGGCATAATGAAACCCATAATCATGAGAAGGAAAAATCACCTACGTCATCTGTTGAAAGGAATAAGAAGCTTGCAGCTTCCGAACTTTCTAGGGACATAAAGAAGGTTATTCCACCTAATTTTTATGGTAGTGTTGGAGGTGATGAAGCTAAGGTGTGGCTTGTTCAAATGGAAAAGTATTTTGAAATACGAAACTATGAAGAGGTTACTAAAGCCGCATGGGGTGTGTATCAGTTAGTAGGGGAAGCCTATAACTGGTGGATGAACAAGAAGCTGGAACTTAATATCAACTCGTGGAAACTGACATGGAGAGAATTTGTGGATATTTTTTGCAAAAGATGGTTACCACAACTTTACTATGACCAATTTTTTTTGGATTTCCAAGGATTGAAACAAGGTAACATGACGGTCAACGAATATTGGGAGAAGTTCACCCGACTTCTACACCATGTTCCCATATATCACAAGGATGAGCGCTTCCGTATTAAGAAATTTATAATGGGAGTCAATAGTCAAATTGGAGGAGAAGTGGATATGCATGGTCCAACAACAATGGATCTTTTATACAAGAAATGAATTAAGCAAGAGGAAAAACTTAGGACTAATTCCACTTCTCAAGAAAGAAGAGAGCAAAAGAAAGATGTGGAAGTTCCTAACAAGATAGTTCCTATGAAGGAGGAATCTGTGCAAAATGATCCAAGGAAAAACGGGAAAAGAGATTAGGAGAGAGCAGAAAAGGAATGATTATAGCATGAGTAATACCAATAAGGCTAGTAAAAATACCAATGATTCTAGAGAAATCATAGGGAAAAGAGGACCACCTACATGATGTTTTATATGCAAAGGAGATCAATATGCTAATGAGTGTCCCAATAAAAATTATGGATCATGACCATATGGCAATCCATTACCCACTCAACAAGCAATTTTTCATAATAAGATACATGGAACAGTGGATGATCGTCAGGCAGAGTACCAAGTAACTCCAGTTGAAACGCCAAGTTATTTTGTTTGTCTTACCTATTTCTATTCTTATTGATACTGGTGCAACTAAGAATTTCATTTCACCTAGAATAGCTAAACAATTATCTAGGAAGGCGAGACACATGGCAATATCTTGGAATGCAGAGTATGCAAACCAAACAAGAGAAAAGGTGGATCAATGTCTATTCGAGGCTAGGATAGAACTACCTAGTTTCTCTACAGAGGTTAACCTTTATGTCACACCTTTAGGATCATATGATGTTATCCTAGGTATGAATTGGTTGTGGGAACATAAGGATAAAGTAGACTACCATGCTAAGACTATAGAATGCCTAGATGCTTTTGGGAACCAAGTTAAATTCCAAGGGATACCTAGAGAGGTTAGGGTTCGACAAATTACAACAATCCAAATTTTAAGAGCTAAGAAGAAAGGGTGTAAACTCTTCACCACAAAGATTGAAGAACTTAGGAAGGATAGAGATGCTTTAGAGTTCAAAATTTTATGGGAACTAGAAGATGGTGAAATAGATGAAACTGGAAAATTGGATATGGAGAAGTATCCAATATTAAGGAAATTTTTGGATGTGTTTCCTGAGGAGTTACCAGGGTTGCCTCTGAAAATAATATTTGAATTTTCTATAGATATAGTTCCAGGGTTAGAACCTATTTCTAAGGTACCCTATAGGATGACAACCACTAAACTTATGGAATTTAAGACACAATTGGATGAATTGTTGTCGAAAGGACTGATAAGGCCAAGTGTATCACCTTGGGGAGAAACAATCATCTTTGTTAAGAAGAAGGATGGTACATTATGATTGTGCATCGACTATTGTATGCTCAACAAAGCTACGGTTAAGAACAAGTATCTGTTTCCAGGCATAGATAACCTTTTTTATCAAATGAGGGAGCCACCGTATTCTCTAAAATAGATATGAGATTTGGATATCACCAATTGAGGGTTAAGGATGAAGATATCTTTAAAACTACATTTAGAACCAAATATGGACACTATGAGTTCATTGTTTTACCTTTCAGTTTAACAGATTCACCTATAACATTCATGAACTTCATGAATAGTGTGTTTAGGGATTACCTTGACAAATTTGTACTAGTTTTTCTAGATGATATATTGATTTATTCTAGAAATGAGGAAGAACATTACAATCATTTAGAAATGGTCCTACAACGTTTGAGAGAACATAGGTTGTATGGTAAAATTTCCAAGTGTACATTCTTCCAAAAGAGGGTACATTATTTAGGTCATGTGATTTCGGCATATGGGATTGTTGTAGATCCAACCAAGATTAAAACAATAATTGAGTGGCCTATACCTACGAACGTATTGGAGGTAAGAAGTTTCATGGGTTTGGCAGGGTATTATAGGAAGTTTGTCAGAAACTTTTCTAAGATCACTTTTCCTATTACTTCCTTACAAAAGAAAGGAAAGAGATTTGAATGGGTTGAGAAGAGTCAAGAGGCATGCAGAGAAGGGTTAGGAGGTGTGTTGATGCAAGATGGGAAAGTAATTTCTTATGAATCTAGAAAGATGAAACCATATGAGATGAATTATGCATCACATGATTTAGAATTAGCAGATGTGGTTCATGCATTGCAAAAGTGGAGGCACTATTTGCTAGGAAAACCCTTTGAGTTGAAAACTGAACATAATGAGTTAAAGTACCTTTTTACTCAACCTAATCTGAATGCTAGACATAGAAGATGGTTAGATTTAATAGATGACTATGATTTTAAGATTAGTTATATTAAGGGAAAATAAATTCAGGTTATCGATGCATTAAGTTGAAGATGACACATTGCTTCGATAGCAACAATCCAAACTAATTCTAAGGGGCAAGTAATCAAAAAAATGCCAATAAGATGAGTATTACTTGCAAGTTAAGCAAGCACTCACGGATAATCCACAAGATTCTAGGTATGAAGTTTTTCAATTTAAACCTAATGGAATACTTAGATATAAGGGTAGAATGTATATACCTGACGTAAAGGAATTAAGAAATCTGGTATGGAAGGAGATACACGAAGCACCATACTCTAGACATCCTGGAGTGATGAAAATGATGGCTAATGTAAAAACATTATACTTCTGGAAGGGAATGAAAGGAAATGTTGCTAGTTTTGTGGAAAGGTGTCTTGAGTTTCAAAGGGTGAAAGTTGAGCATCATCATCCTGCGGGCTTGTTATACCCACATGATATACCTAAAAAGAAGTGGCAAGTCATAAGTATGGACTTTCTGCAGGGATTTCCTATGCCAAGGAATAAGCACAATGCCATTCTTGTGGTAGTAGATAATCTTACAAAGGTAACACATTTTATACCAAGGAACCTAACTGATGAAGCGCCTATCATAGCAAGGAAATTTGTGCATGAAGTGTTTAGATTGATGGGATTACTAAAAATATTATTTCAGATAGGGATGCACGAGTCACTTCTAGGTTTTGAGAAACCTTATTTTCTACACTAGGGACTTAGTTGAATATTAGCTCAGCCTATCATTCAAAAATAGATGAGAAAACAAAAAGGGTAAAACAAGTATTGGAAGATCTACTTAGGATGTATTGCATTGATCGACAGTACAAGTGGGAGGATTACTCACCCTTAGTTGAATTTGCTTACAATAACTCTTATCATTCTATGATAAAGATGGCTCATTTCAAAGCTTTGTATGGCCAAAAGTGTCAAACTCCTATAAGTTGGGATAAACTTGAGGATCAAGTGAGTCTTGGGCCATAAATGTTGTTTGAAATGGATGAATATGTTAAAGTAGTTAAGAAAAGGTTAGTTGAAGCTAACGATCGATAGAAAAGCTACGTTGATGCTAAAAGTGTTGGAAGCTTTACAACATGAGCATGAAGTATGAATGGTTGTGTTGGTTGTTCCTATGTTGTCATTGATTTCAATTTGTGATAACCATATGGGAAGTTTATTTGGTTTACCGAAAGTTGTTCTCTGTTGGTAATATTCTTTTGTGATGAATCAGTATGTTGGTATTTGAGTCCGAAATTCACCGCAAGATCTGATATGACTCTAATCTCTTAACCATGTTTTCTTGACTCATTCAGACAACTATATCCTAGATCTTGAGGCATCTTTTGTTGTGAGTAGAACGTTATCTCTGATAGAGTTTAACTAAGTATCCTACTATTGCTATGTGTATGGCATACTGTGTGGGAGACTCCACATTCTACTAAGGTGAGCATTCTTATGTTGTGGTTTTGTTGATAGTCTCTTTGCTACTAGTATGATGTGAAATTAATGTGTTCTCAGATCCGAAAGGTGTTTGATATGAGGATTATTTATTGGTTTGGAGAATTGTGTTCTAGTCTTGGCCGACTCGGTGAATGCAATATATTATGAAGACTAGTTATATTTTATGGATGATAGCCAACTTGGTTGATGTATGAGCTCCTCGGTTTGCTTGCACCTTGCTAAGAGACCTAGCTAGTCTCTTCTAGGAACCTAGTCTCCTCTAGGTCCTGATTGGCAACTAAGTCCAATCTTAGCTCTGTTCTAAGAGCTCTCCCTTCATGCTTCACCTTGGAGGTCAAACAACATTTTATAATTTCAAATTACTGCTCACTTTCCTTCCTCACTTAGAGAACTCTAAGTGTCGTTTTCTTGAATATCTTCATTCTCCATTGCTCTTCATTGCAGGGGTGTTTTTCCTATCAAGTACCATCATTCCTAAGCCAATTTGATCCCTTTCACAAGGTTCTTTAGCACTTTCCTTACCAGACTCAAAGATTTCATCAATGGAAGACTCAATTAGGCCTAATTCTAGTAGTCCTTACCAGTCCTTGTTTGCTATTGTTTGAAAAATTCTTCTAAAGACTCTATACATCTAAAAACATATTCTAGTACCCTTTTAAGAGTTTTAAATTTCCCAATGATTCTTCTGGTCTGACAGTGTCCATACAGAGGATTCCTATAACCTAGGGTATGTAGGGTTTGGAGACCTAGTTTCTAGGATTACACATGTTTTCCTCTTCAAACCTTACTCTAATGACTTCATAAGACTCCAAACCTCCTGCCTTACCAAGACCTACCCTTATCCCACCTGGAACCGTATAGGAACTGTACTGTACTTTATTTCCCTGCAAGGAACACTTAATGCTTCTCCTCTAGCTCTCTAACCGGGCTCCACCTGCTCGCCTAGAGATCATTTGCTAAGAGAAGCCACTCCATCTTTTTTCATGCTTCCTAACAGTAACTCCTATGTTCCCTACTGACTCCCCTACCATTCCACCCATCCTCAGGTGTTTCCCAAGAAAATACTTCATGGGGGAGCCATGAGAGCACCGACTGGTCAGGACAGGACCAGTAGGAGCTCTAACACAAAATGACACAACTAACACTACTGTCTACTCTAACCTAGCTTACTTAACAAATGAAAAAGGCTTAAGAATGTGCTAACAACACAATACTAACACAAACTCAATATATTTGATCCATCCTCTATCACTGTCACACAAAATGCTCGGTATCAACACAAAAACATAGAATTGCAGAAGTCACTTTCTCATCCACCAAAAACTTGATTACAAACTGACTAACTCTTTTCACAAACTGCTCTCTACTCAATGATATGAGTCCTAGGTCATCATAGATGCCCACTCCATGATTCTAGGCAAGTTGGTCGAATTCCTCCACTTCCTATTCCCAAGGGAATCCAAGGGTAACCGGATTGCATGCCACAACCAATGCAAACTGCCTTCTCCATTCGGCATCCTCCTTCATGCCTTTAGCCTATTTCTTAGGACCACCATTTCCTCAAGAATTTGAGGAACCAACTCATTAACTGGCCTTAATACAACCACTTTAGGTGTTTAGAACCACTTAAAGACTCTAATCTCTCCAACCTAAGCTATAAATGTAAAGCAACATTAAACTACTAACAATGGAAAATAGTGTGACCTTAGACCTAAGGACTAAGGTCACCTAGCCCAAACAAAACCAAGACCATCTAAGGTCTAAAGAAAATACACAAACATTCTAACTTGGCTAAGGTTAGATACAAGCCAAAATGACAAAACATAGAGGTTAGCCTAGGTGCTCCTGCACCATCCTCCCCAAAATAGAAAGTTCAATCCATCCTTGGATTGATGAGGCTTGGATCAATCCCCATCTTCTTAAACTCAGCTTATTTGATCCATACTGCATCAACATCAGCTTGTCCATGTTTCTTGATCAAGTGCTCTTTGTATTCCTTTGTTCTAGTCTTCTTGTAGACCCTAGTGTCCAGTATACTGTCAAGTCTTGAGATTGTAGTAGTAGGTAGGTGTAGATCTTCCACATCCCTGATCACCTCATGAAGGTTCTGATCCATGTCTAGCTGTGGTCCTTTGTGATGGACTAAGTCTGCAATATTGAAAATAGGGGACAGTCCACTGTCATCCGGTAGCTCCACTTTGAATGCATTTTCACCATATTTGGCTAAGATAGGATAGGGACCTATTCTCCTCATCTGCAACTTGTGAGGGACTCCCTTTTGAAGTCTTGACTTGTTTAGATGCACCATAACCATGTCACCCAAATTGAACTTGACTATTCTCCTATGCTCATCCACCTTTGTTTTATGTTTCATGGTGTTCTTTGTCAAAGTCTTCCTCACTGTATCATGTATCTCTTGCATTGCATAAGCAAAGTCATCAACATATCCACTTCCTTTCACTCCATCCTTCAAGGTTCTTAGTTCATACACTCCTCTAGGATGAAGGCCATAGACAATTTCAAAGGGACTCTTCCCTGTGGATCTGTTTATAGTGTCATTATAGGCATACTCAGCTTGCCCAATTAGCTGATACCATTGTTGCCCATACTCTTTTGTCAAAAATCTCAGTAGATTCCCAAGGCTTCTATTCACAACCTTGGTCTGACCATCAGTTTGTGGATGGTAGGCTGATCCAAAGGACAAATTTGTGCCTAACCTTTACCAAAGGGTTTTCCAAAAGTGACTCATAAATTTAGTGTCTCGGTCTGATACAATGCTGACAGGTAACCCATGGATTCTCACTATCTCCTTGAAGAAAAGAGATGCTATTTGGCTGGCATCATTGGTTGTCTTGCATGGCACAAAGTGAGCCATCTTGCTGAATCTGTCAACAACTACATAAATACTATCCATGCCTTGCCTTGTCTTGGGTAATCCAACTACAAAATCCATACTCAAGCATTCCCATGGCCTAGTAGGAATAGGTAGTGGTTGGTAAAGTCCTGCATTAGAAGAAGTGCCTTTTGCTTTTTGACACACTACACAACTTTCCACATATCTCCTAACATCAAGATTCATCTTAGGCCAAAAATAGAACCTTTGAACAAGTTCTTGAGTCTTAGTGATCCCAAAGTGACCACTCAAAGCACCATTATGCTTTTCTTGCATCAAATTCTCTCTAATGGAACCTCTAGGAACACATAATTGATTTCCTTTAAACAATAGACCACTTTGCAAAGTATACTCTGCATATTTACTATGAAAATGGTTCTTGTATTCAACACATACCTTATAAATATCTGCAAAATCTTCATCATCTGCATATAGATCCTTGAAGTGATCTATTCCCATGCTCTTCAACTGTATTTCCTGAATTGTGAGAGCTCTTCTAGACAATACATCTGCTACTTTGTTGAGGACACCTTTCTTGTGCTTGATATTGAAGGTGTAAGCTTGTAAATACTCAACCCACTTCATGTGCTTATGGCTCAACTTGTCTTGTGAATTCAGGAAACTAAGTGCTTGGTTGTCTGAATACACAATGAATTCTTTGGGAAGCAAGTTGTGCCTCCATTTCCTTAGAGCTTGGACCAATGCATACATTTCAAGGTCATAAGAAGAGTACTTCTTCTTGGCTTCACTCAACTTCTTTGAATGAAAAGCCACCAGTCTGCCCTCTTGACTTAGAACAGCTCCAATTGCCACATTGCTTGCATCACACTCAATGGTGAAAAGTTTCTCAAAACTTGGCAACACTAAAACAAGTTGGGTAGATATCCTTTCTTTCAGCAACTCAAAACTCTTGTTAGCATGCTCATTCCATACAAATTTGGTCTTCATGCCTCCCTTAATAGTATCTAACATAGGAGCACAAATTGCACTAAAATGCCTTATGAACTTCCTATAATATTGTGCAAGACCATGAAAATTTCTTACCTCAGTTGTTGTCCTTGGAGTAGGCCAATTCATGATAGCCTCCACTTTGCTTTCATCCATTTGCAGATTTCCTTGAGATAGCACAAACCCAAGGTAAACCAACTCTATCTTGATGAACTCACACTTCTCCAAGTTGATCATCAGCTCCTCTTCCTGTAGCTTTTTGAAAACCAGCTCTAGGTGCTTGAGATGCTCTTCTCTTGTTTGGCTATAGATCAGTATATCATCAAGATATACCACTACAAATTTTCCAATGTAGTCTTTGAGGACTTCATTCATGAGCCTCATGAAAGTGGAGGGGGCATTAGATAATCCAAATGGCATGACAAGCCACTCATATAGACCCTCATTAGTTTTGAAGGTTGTTTTCCACTCATCTCCCTCATGTATCCTTATTTGGTGATAGCACTCTTCAAGTCAATCTTGCTATAGTACTTAGCTCCACCTAGACAATCCATTAGGTCTTCAATCCTAGGGATAGGGAACCTATACCTTATGGTAATCCTATTAATGGCTCTTGAATCAGTACAAAGCCTCTAAGTTCCTCCTTTCTTAGGTGCAAGGATAGTGGGTACGACACATGGACTAATACTCTTTTTTATGAGACCTTGGTCTAGAAGTTCCTATATTTGTCTAGCAATTTCCTCATTTTGTTGAGGGGTCATCTTGTAAGCTGCCTTATTGGGAAGGGTATCTCCTGGGATAAGGTCTATCCTATGACTTATGGCTCTTTTAGGGGGTAAAGTTGCTGGTTGTCCATCACTTACTACACCTTTGTAAGTCTGCAACATGTCTTGAATCTCCTTTTGTAACTCTGTCTTCTTGGTCACCTTACCTCCATCTCCTTCTCTTGGTCTTAGCACCAATGCATAACCAACTCCTTCACCTTCTTCCAAAGCTTCTAAGAACTCCTTTTCACTCACCACAAGAACATTTGAACCTGTTGTCCTCACCTCAGCATCTTCTAACAGTGACTGAATTTTGAAAGTCACATTGTCCTTCTTGAAAGAATATGAATTCTTTCCTCCATCATGTATGGATTGATGGTCAAATTGCCATGGTCTACCTAGGAGCAAGTGACATGCATCCATAGGTAGCACATCATACAATACTTTGTCTTTATACCTCCCAATAGAGAACTCCACCCATGCTTGTTCATTCACTAACACATGTTGTCCTTTATTGAGCCAAGTTACCTTGTAAGGATTGGTGTGGGGTATCCTTGTCAACTTCAGCTTGCTGACTACTTCCTCTGACACAATATTGTCAGTAGAACTTGAGTCTATGATGACTCTACATACCTTCCCCATCATCTTGCACTTTATCCTAAACAAAGACCTTCTTTGGCTTGGCTCCTCCTTCATTGGCTCCTTGATCAAATTTCTCCTCATCATGAGATTCTCACCTTCCTCGGAATGCAATGGAACCTCAGAGTGTTTATCAGCTGCATTTGATTCCTCATGAACTAGATTAGTTCTCTTGTCACCACCATGTGAAGAACCACCTCTCTTCGGACATCTATAGGCCGGGTGCCCCATTTGGTTGCAATGGTAACATTTCATGTTGGAAAAGTAGTTGCCTCTTCCTCCTTGTCCACCATTTCTTCCTCTAGAGTTAGAGTTAGAACTCCTTCCTCTACCACCTCTACTTGAGCTTCCTTCTTGCTGCTCATTGTATTTTGTGTCTCCTTGAGTTTTTGTTTCAGAACTCCTTCCACCATAGCCACCTCTTTGTCCTCTACTATATTTTCCTTTACCTCTACTTTTGGAGGTTTGCTCTTGCTTCCTTTTGCTTTTCTCTTCTATCTTCAAGGCCATTTGATAGCATTGGCGAATGGTTTTGAAGTTCACCAAACTCATGTCTTCTTGAATATACCACTTGAGACCATTCAAGTATCTTGCAAGCTTAATGCTCTCATCTTCTACCACCCTTGATCTCAAACATAGCTTTTGAAATTCCTCAGTGTAGGCTTGGACATCTAGATCCTTTTGTCTTAGATTGTGTCTCCTTCTATGCATTTGCACTTCATAATCATCAGGAAGGCAGGTCTGCTTCACTTTGTTCACCATACCTTTCCAAGTAACTATAGGACCTTTTCCATCCTTTTCTCTTTCACTTTGCACAAACTTTCACCAAGTAAGAGCTGAACCTCTTAGTCTAGACTTGGCCACCATAACTTTTTGTGCCTCTGAGATACCATCACACTCAAAATGGTTCTCAATGCTATCTATCCAATCCACAACTGAATCTAGATCCATTTTCCACTAAATAGTGGCACACCTTCCAAAGCTTTGCCACTCAATTCTTTCAGTGCCTTTAAGAAAGGCTCTTCAGGAATCACAGGGTCAGGTGTTGGAGCTTCCTCCTCCAACTCTATTTCCTTTTCCCTTGCTTCTTGTTCTTCCTTCTGATCTACCTTGTCTTTTAATCTATCTGTTGTTTCTTGGACTTCATCCAAGAGTTGCTCCATTCGAGCCAACCTTTTTCTTAAAGACTTGTTGTCCTCTTCTTATTCCTCTACCTTCTTGGCTAACTCAGCATTAGTCACCATTGTAGCACCTTCCACAGATGTATTCTCTCCCACGGATTCAGTAGGTTGAAACATCCACCACAAGCCTGATCAGATCAAGCTCTGATACCAATATGATGTATGAGCTCCTCGATTTGCTTGCACCTTGCTAAGAGACCTAGCTAGTCTCTTCTAGGAACCTAGTCTCCTCTAGGTCCTGATTGGTAGCTAAGTCCAATCTTAGCTCTGTTCTAAGAGCTCTCCCTTCGTGCTTCACCTTGGAGGTCAAACAACATTTTATAATTTCAAATTCATGCTCACTTTCCTTCCTCACTTAGAGAACTCTAAGTGTCATTTTCTTGAATATCTTCATTCTCCATTGCTCTTCATTGCAGGGGTGTTTTCCCTGTCGAGAACCATCATTCCTAAGCTAATTTGGTCCCTTTCATAAGGTTCTTTAGCACTGTCCTTACTAGACTCAAAGATTTCATCAATGGAAGACTTAATTAGGCCTAATTCTAGTAGTCCTTGCCAGTCCTTGTTTGCTATTGTTTGAAAAATTCTTCCAAAGACTCTATACATCTAAAAACATATTCTAGTACCCTTTTAAGAGTTTTAAATTTCCCAATGATTCTTCTGGTTTGACAGTGTCCGTACAGAGGATTCCTATAACCTAGGGTATGTAGGGTTTGGAGACCTAGTTTCTAGGATTACAAATGTTTTCCTCTTCAAACCTTACTCTAATGACTTCATAAGATTCCAAACCTCCTGCCTTACCAAGACCTACCCTTATCCCACCTGGAACCATACTGTACTTGATTTCCCTACAAGGAACACTTAATGTTTCTCTTCTAGCTCTCTAACTGGGCTCCACCTTCTCGCCTAGAGATCAGTTGCGAAGAGAAGCTACTCCATCTTCTATCATGCTTCCCTAACACTAACTCCTATGTTCCCTACTGACTCGCCTACCATTCCACCAATCCTTAGGTGTTTCCCAAGAAAATACTTCATGGGGGAGCCATGAGAGCACCGACTGGTCAGGACAGGACCAGTAGGAGCTCTAACACAAAATGACACAACTAACACTACTGTCTACTCTAACCTAGCTTGCTTAACAAATGAAAAAGGATTAAGACTATGCTAACAACACAATACTAACACAAACTCAATATATTTGATCCATCCTCTATCACTGTCACACAAAATGCTTGGTATCAACACAAAAACACAGAATTGTAGAAGTCACTTTCTCATTCACCAAAAACTTGATTACAAACTGACTAACTCTTTTCACAAATTGCTCTCTACTCAATGATACGAGTCCTGGGTCATCATAGATGCCCACTCCATGATTCTAGGCAAGTTGGTCGTATTCCTCCACTTCCTATTCCCAAGGGAATCCAAGGGTAACCAGATTGCATGCAACAACCAATGCAAACTGCCTTCTCCATTTGGCATCTTCCTTCATGCCTTTAGCCTATTTCTTAGGACCACCATTCCCTCAAGAATTCAAGGAACCAACTCATTAACTAGCCTTAAGGCATCATTACAACCACTTAAAGACTCTAATCTCTCCAACCTAAGCTATAAATGCAAAGCAACATTAAACTACTAACAATGGCAAATAGTGTGACCTTAGTCCTAAGGACTAAGGTCACCTAGCCCAAACAAAACCAAGACCATCTAAGGTCTAAAGCAAATACACAAACATTCTAACTTGGCTAAGGTTAGATACAAGCCAAAATGACAAAACATAGAGGTTAGCCTAGGTGCTCCTGCACCATTGGTATAATGCACTACATGGATAAAATGTTTAAATCTTATATGGTGCCGACAAAGGAGGTTTTGATTATTTTATGTTCATCTAATTAGGCCGACCTAATTGATGGATAAGATATACTTGTATATATATAAGATGAAAGATAGAAGAGGTGTGTGTGTATGAGAGAGAGAAGGAGAAGTGAATGTGAACAGAGGAGAAGATCAAAGACTAAATGATTTATCAGTTGTGATTAGTATAGTTTTGTTGAGAGACTGTTGTGTGAGGCATTACTTCTTATTCTGAGCTTCAGTGGAATTGAACCTTGCACATTGAAGGTGTATCCTATCAGTTCAATCTTTTGGCAGTGAGCCACTATCATTGTATCTTGGCGGTTAGTCATATTTTGTACTAAGATATTGAGCCTTTTAAGGACAGTGAGTCTTGGAAGTGTGCCCTGTAATATTTTGTATTCGAATATAATATATTGTGAGTTAACCCTCATCGTGGTTTTTCCCATTTTGGGTTTTCCACATAAAAATCCTAGTGTTCATGTGTATGGTTGCATTGACTTGCTTATATGTTCTCTCTTGCTGATTTAGTCATAATTGTGATAATGTTTAAATGGATTTTAGTATGGTTTTGTGGAATACTGACTCACCCCCCCTCTTAGTATTTTAGATGTTCAACAAAGAGAATGCCTCATAATTTTGCCTTAGGTGACAAAGTATTGTTGAGAGTAAAACCTCATAAAAGCTCCATTAAATTTGGAAAGTCTTCTAAGTTAGCCTCACGTTATGTTGGATCTTTTGAGATTCTAGAGGAAGTGAATCCAAAAGCCTATAGAATCATGTTGCCACCAGGTCTTACCAGAATGCATGATGTCTTCCATGTGTCCTACCTTAAAAATTATATACCAGGAGATAATCATTTAATTGATTGGATTGCTTTACAAGTACGAGACCCCAGAGTAGTAACTCTCGAGCCCGTCAAGGTGCTAGGAACACGTAAGCCACACTTGCGTAACAGAGAGGTCTTGCAGTGCAAAGTCCAATGGGACTAGTACACAAAAGACATGGCTACTTGGGAGGACTATGTAGAAATTCAAGAAAAAAATCCTCATATTCTTAGTGATTTTGAGAATGTTTGAGAAATGTAATGTTAGTTGTTATGTTTTTAATAATACCTTAGGTCACCGAGGATGATGATTCAATAGGGGGGGAGTATGTTACACCCCAAATATAGAGTTAGTATTTACTATTACCACATAGGGTAAATATGAATGTAATATGAATTCTAGAGATGAATAAATTATGCTTGTACCTTGTTAGCAATATGAATGTTATCTCATTTGATGGTTGTCTCATTTGATTTTATCTCAGTTAATGTTATTCATGGTGAAATACTGCATATATGTGAATGGATAGTTATTGAATTGTCATTATTCTAACTTTGGAGATGTTATGTATACTGCATATTGTTATGAAAAATTGACTATCATGTGCATGTGTTAGTGGATGCAGGTATGTGTTCCATTTCTCCAAGCGGAGGGGAAGTATCACTCAGGAGAAGATCTTGGTCGGGTAACCAGTAAAAGTAAACTATCTGAGCATATACACACACCACATAGAATGATTGAGCTAGGTCAGTTTGTGGGTAACAGGTAAGTCATCCTTAGCCAATGTGTATGCATTTGAGAGTCTTGCTTACTTCTACATGCTTTGGGTGATGGTTATCTATTTGAGCTTTTGAGATCTTTCTTGTGCTATTATGACTATATTGACAAGTGGGAGGTACATGGAAGTATGTTTATATATATGCACATGCATGTTGATGAAATCTAATGACACATATATGCATATGTGTAGATGTACCACACGTAAACACTCATCAATATGATGATAACCGTAAATGACTTTATGTGAATAAGATGTGAACACACACACACACACACATATATATGTTCATAGTATATACACGTATCCATATGTATATGCATATCGATACATGCATACGTTGGAGAAGGGACACACTCATATGGATACATCGATATAGATATACCTACACATACGTGTACATAGAGGTATATACATTTATACATATATATATGCACACATTTAATATAATGTGTTTATTATATACTACCTTGCTTGTACTCATATGTATATATATATATATATATATGTATCGAATGTATGCTTACATTATAATCTTATGATATATATATATAAAAATATAAATATATATATGTAAATACAAATATTAATGGATATATATAAATACATGTTAGTATTTAACTATATATATAATATATATATTAAACATATTATATATGATAATTGAGATTGACTATCTCTTATTCATTGAAGTTGATTTATAAGGTTGTTCTATAGTCGATACAGACTATGGAATGAAGGTTAACATTGACCATATCATTGGAGGCCGATTTAATAGTTTTTGACTGCGAGTGGAAATCGATTATCATAATGATTGATGACACAATACAAGTCGTGGCATTACATTTTTTATTGATGTCTATCGTAAACTCGACTTAGTTGACGTCTTTATGGAGACTATGCTTGACTTAGTCTAACGTATTAAACTGCAAGTCGATTCATTCAATATTTGGATCGATAGTAATCTCCTATCATAAAATGGGAATTGACTAAGTTTGATGGTGCCAAATGTGAAGGAAATAGAATAGGAGTTAGTGCCACCTTGAAGTTTGATTTGTTGTAGATGTCTTCTCTTGGTAACTATTTGAATTAAGCATATGTTGATTGAATTAGTCTTCATATCGTTGTCTTGGAAACTAGTCGATCTATGTGAGGATTTGCTGAGTCTAAGCTTATTTGATCGTCCGCTTATTGCTAAGTTGCTTTATATGGAGCTTGTTGTCTTTGTGCATGCCTTAATTGTAGGCTTTGAGATTGCTTGGTTTCTCTATAAATATTTGAACCTTTTCATTGTGAATGATACATTCCTTCAAAAGATTACACATCTTTTGCAATTCATAATCCAATATTTTCCCAATTGGACATTGATTTGCATTAAGAGAGTGAAAGGAAGTAAGTTCATATAGTAGTGAGGAGATTATATTTTGAGAGAAGTAAGCTATCAACAAGTGAGATAGAGTTGTTTGTGAGAAGTTGACTATCAAGCTAATTACTATTGGAGAGGGTTGCATTGTTGTCTTTAGTTTGGATAAAGCAATAAAAGGCATGAGGATATCTTCTTTCTTGTTATTTTACTTTGAATGATGTGTTTTGCATGCATGGTTGAGATGTCTTTTCTAGTATATGAATTAGAGAATATAGATATTTTTGAAAGGGAAGTTGAAGCTATTATATTTTTTCATATTGTGTTTTTATGCAGTCCATAGTAGGAGATGGGTGTTTATCATAGGTATTATAAACTATGTACGATTGAACATGGAAAGCACATATGGTGCATGTCGGCCTCCTACAATGATTTTAATAACTAAGCCCTTACAACCATGATTCAAAGATTGGACATCTGACCTGAATAGCTATCTTAACCACCATGAAGGTACATTTAAATTGTCAACCCAGGGACGTGAAATTGAAATGGTTCAACATAGTATGTGCACTAGGAATTTCAAAGCAGACATCTTCATCCTATAACTAAGAAAGACTTAATGCTGAAAGTAAACTGCATGAAAGGAAACAAAGAAAATGTTGAACATCTCTCAATCAAATCTAAACTGATTATGCATAACAAGAAGGAAAATCTAAGCATCCAATAGTAAATTACTCTACCTGCTTTGGTTGCAGGAACAGTCACAGAATGGAATTCTAGTGGTTGCAACAACAGTCAATGCCAAAATCTTAACTAAGTACTAAAAAAAAACTAACACTAATCTAACTAAACTAAAGGAACAAATTACTCATCAAGTGGGCCCCCTTGGATGAGTATCCTCTAAACTAATGCAAACTCAGATACTCAACTTAAAATCTTATTTCATTCATCAGAAAATGCAATTACAAAAGTATGACCTTGATTATCAACTTGTACAGGAACTTGGTGATCGACTCACTAACACGCTAGCTCAAGGAAGGAGGATTTGAGCCTTATTTATCAACTAAACAAGGCCATCAATGCCCACGAAAAATGAGAAGAAAGTGGAAAGAGCGATTACGCATGCAGGGGACTTCATTCAGACATGCATGCCCAAACGTGGACTCAACCACTGCAGTAATGCCTGCAATGCTCATTGCCATTAAATATCAATGCAAGGCGGTTACATGCAGCTGACACAAGAATCTTCCACCGTCATCTTCAGTTGACCTTCGTGCGACTCCTCAACCTGACCGACTGGCGGCTGCATTTCTCAACTTAGCATTTCAATCATGTCTGCAGAGTAATGTCAGTACACATAATAATTGCATAATCATAACCACCTTAAAGAGAATTCATCAATCACATGCAAAATAAATATAGATGGTCCACATAATAGGTAAATGTCATTAAAACCAACATAAATGAAATTAGTCCAAATGTCTTATGACTGAGAGAAATTATATAAAAATGCCAACATAGAATATCAAAGTCTGTGGTAATTTTATCAAATAACAAGAGATTCTACCCCCCTAACTAGGCCAAAATCTAGACTCATCACTCCCCCCAACTTAATATTTTATTGGTCCTCCAGTAGGGGAAGAGTTATGCTTTTGCTTTGTTAAGGCCCTGAAGTCTACGACTGATAGATGTCCAATGTCGGTGTCTGTCATGGGTGAATCAAGATTCCAGTAAAATTCTCCCAACTTATCAAGCCTCCTCCATCACTTTTTTTCCTCTGCAATGTCATACTTGTAGAATGTGAAATTAGGTACAGGTCATATGAGGGTAGGCGGTTGAAAAGTCAGGGGAAGCCATTCTCGCCCCTTAATTCTCCCAAGCTGGATGTATCTTTCTATTATTTTCAGTGCAGCAACGTAGTTGTGGACAGAATGTGGCTCGACCTACTTTAGCTCATCAATCAATAGGTTCCATCTCTGGGATAGATATCCCCTCATAGTATCTTCTTTTGCTATATTTTTTAACTCATACTCATTATAAATAGCTTCCATCCAAGGCATAATTCTATTACCATAGCTCGACCTAAAGATAAATCTATTCCAATCTATATAAATTTCTTTGGGGTTCTTCAATTTAGCCTTGATGGCTAGGGGAATAGTGGATTCCTTCTTCTTGTAAGCATTGTATTGTTCACCCCAACTAATTTCATTTTGTACCCAGGAAATAAATGCTCTCAGTTGTATGTCTCCAACATAAGGCAGTGGGTTACAGTCTTGGTCTTTTGGGACAACAAAGTTGTGTAAATAAAATTCACATAACAAATTTTTCATTTCAGAGGAAGCAATCCTGTAGGCATTGAAAAATTTAGCAGGAGTTTCAATGGAGGGGTTCAAACCTGAGATGATTCTTGAAATTTTAAAGAAAAGGTATTTATCCTTCAAGTGCAAAGCATAAACCCTTGGAGGGGTTGTAAATTCCAAAATTTGTGGCACCAAAGTTGCAATGCCATTTACCCTTTCCTTCAGGAATAAAATTTCCTCATTCTTTTCTTCAATCATCTCATCTCTCTCTTGGATTTCCTTTTTCAACTGTTTCTTTTCCTCCTTCCATTCCTCCTCTCTTCTCTATATTTATTTCCATAAATTTAAAATAGTTGTATGTACTAAGAAATTGGGAGGTTTATGGATTTCTGCCAGGATTTTCATAGATGGTTGCTTCCCATAGAGAACAATATGCATAGATTCAAGATTTCCCACCGATTCAGGTTGTTGAGGTATGATTCCTCTTTCCTCATTCTACTGCAGGGCCTCTTGTTCTTCTTCTGGTGGTGGCTATAGGAACTCTTGATCTATTTCCTGACTTTTTCCGCAAGAACTCCCATTGTTGGTCTTGCTGCAGGAACACCTAAATTTCTTCATGTTCTTGAGTCTCAACTTCTTTTGCAATGGCAACAAGATCCGCTAGGGTCATTTTTGCTACCTTTTCGAACACATCTTCTTCTTGTACATTCTCCTACTCCATTGGAGCATCTGCGCTTTCACACAATGTCCCACCAAGCTCAGGATCAGTCAGCTTCGATTTCTTGAGAGGGATTTTTCATTTTTCTTCAGCTACAGGATGAACAGTGCTAGCCTTCCTTTTCTTAGGGCTTGGCACCTCTTTTTGCGCAAGTTGTGTTTTTATTTTCCTTGCTTTTGCCTCCCTCTTTTGTGCTCTTATTTTTATTATAGTTTTTAGGGGAACATCATCATCATCAGAGTCTGATGAATAATTTTCTTTTTCATTCTCATTATAAGAGGAACTAACATTTATAGTCTTTTCTTCAATGGGGGAATCCACACCAACACCGGAGGTCGAAGCACCAGTGGTGCCTTTGGCTGTGCTCAATTTTTCGCTAGACCTTCGTGGCTGAGGTGAAACCCTAGGCTGAGATGGTTCGGGTCTATACTTCTCAGTGCTCACAAAATCATCCCAGTCCATTCTAGGTGTTGTATCAAACAAAGATCTTATAATCGACAATTTAATGAGATAATGGTGGGATACAAAGTTTTCCCTACCTTTTTGAGTTTTCACTGCCATAATGGAGAGAAGGTTGTACATGACATTGGGTACGTTCATCTTTCTCCTGTGCCTCAGATGGCTCAACAATTTGAAGTGCATTGAATGCAGGTTTGATAGTCAGCCTTCACGGGTGATATATTTGATGATGTGTACGACTGCCTACTTCCATGGCTCTGGTAGAGAGAGTCTCTTAGCACCCTTCTTGTCAATTGTGAGTGAAGGGTCACCATGTATTGTGAATATAGCTTTGGTTGTCTTGGCATCCTTAGAAACAAGGTAGGGTCCACTGTCAAATGGCAACCCTAAAACTTCTGCAATTTGTTCTTATGTTGCTATGACCTCCAGTCCTTTCACTATGGCCTTTCCATCTGAAAATGTTTGAGAAAAATTCAATGCAATACCCTCATCAAAATCATCCAACTTCAGAAAATAATCTAACCAAACACAATTCTGAAATTCGGCTAAGCATGTTGCATCCTGTAACAAGGCATCATGAGCTGAGGGCTCATTTTGAATGAGTCTGCCTCCCATTGTCTAAACTCAACTTGTCACTCTACAAAATTACCTTTGTAATTCTCAAATTCTTTCCTATTTGCTTGTTGGGTGAATAGTCGACTGAATTTCCTTCACTCTATTTTTAGCAATTACCACTCACATTTCGAAATTATGACAGAGTTAATAATAGAAAGAAATGGTAATAAAAGGGAATCATAATGAGAGGAAATGGTGGCAGTAGTTTAGTGTCACATCACACATGCGAGCCGTCTTTCAGTTTAAATTTTGAATCAGCTCAACAAGATTTGTTGATGCAGACAATCATGTATCAACATGTGGCAATAATTCTACATCTTTCTTACCCCTCCCCCCAACCTAAATTTGGATATGTGTCCACACATGTGGGATGGCAGTATTGATCTAATGGGGGATTGAAGGAAATTATGTGAATGTCCATATTATCGTACAATGATTAAATGAAATGCTCGAAAGGATAATTAAGAATGCAATTAATGTGCACACACCTGAGTGTGTACAAACATGATTAAAGAGAATTCATTGCAACAATTGGGGAGGAAATACTACTTGCGTTGTTGAGCAATTAATGACAATGACATGGAATGGTGCGAGGTGAAAATAAATGATGGAAGAGAGAGAAAGGTGGCACGGATGGGCGGATGGGTGAAGAAATGGATTTCTATAAAAGTAGAAATATTTATTATGACAAGTATGTACCTCATTTATCCAGAAGGAGGGACACGAGGTCCATTTCCTTCAGTTGCAGGAACTGTGCTCAGGCGCTGTGTGTTGGATAACCTGCTGCAGGAACTCTTCCTTGGAAGTTAGCATGTGATATAGTTTGAGACGGTGCTCATTCACTAGTAATTTGAATTTCACAGGGTCAATGGTCGTGAGATGCACAAATCCATTGGGAAAGACCTCAACAACTTCATATGTCCCTAGCCACCTTGTCTGCAATTTACCTGCATTATCCTTGTACTGTGAATCATAAAGTAATGCCTAGTCACCTGGCTGAAATTTCTTCTCTTTGATAAATCTGTCATGCCATTTGACTCTTTGATTTTGTACAAGTTCATTATGGTGTAATGAAAATTTCCTCATATCTTCCAATTCATTCAATTGCATAATCCGTTCTTTTTGTGCCTTTGAAATGTCCATCCCCAACTCCATAGCAGTTCTGAGAGTCTTGTGCTCAAATTCTATAGGCATCATGGTTGTTTTCCCATATAGCAGCTCAAATGGGGAGAAGCCTACAGTTGTCTTCCACATGATTCTGTAAGCCTAGACTACTTCTGATAATCTATTTGCCTAGTCCTTTTGTGAATATGCACTATTTTGGTGAGGATGGTCTCAATCTCTTTGTTTGTCACCTCAACTTTTCCATTTTCTTGAGGGTGATAAGGAGTAAATTTTATGTGCCTAATGTTATATTCATTAACCAATGTTGTAACAAGGGCTGATGTAAACTGAGTGCCTTGATCAATTACTATTTCTCTTGGTACCCCATATCTTGTGAAAATTTCCTCATAAAGAAATTTTGCAATCTTGTTGTCTCTTGCATGCTTCATGGCTTTAACTTCTACCCACTTTGTTACATAATCAGTGCACACTAAAATATAGGACTTACCATTGGATGGAGGATCAATGGGTCCCAAAAAGTCCAAACCCCACTTTTCAAATGGAGTGAATACCACTTATGGATAGAGTGGCATCTCATTTGACTTTGTTGATCTGCCCATTCTTTGGCATTTATAACATCTCCTTGTATACCTTCTTGCATCTTTGTATAACGTAGGCCAATAGTATCCTGTGTTTAGGATTTTCATTGTTGTCCTTTTAGCTGCAAAGTGGCCTCCAAAGGGTTCATCATGGCATGCATGCAAAATTTCATAGGTCTCATCTTCCCTCACACACCATCTCATAATGTGATCTGGTCCAGTATAAAACAAGCATCCAACTATCCATGAAAAAGCGAATGATTTTTCAATCAACACTCTTCTCTCTTTTGGAGAGAAGTGAGGAGGAACTCTCCCTGTCACAAGGTAATTGGCTGTCAGCATACCAAGGTGTCTACACACTAATGGAGAATAGATGCTCATCAGAAAAGGAGTCATTTATGGCTTGACTATCTTCTGATGTGGTCATCCTTGAAAAAAAAATTGCAACCATGTTTGCCTTCCTTGGTTTGTCTACAATAGTTATGTCAAATTCTTGCATTAATAACAAGAATCTGGCTAATCTTCCTGAGATTAGGGGTTTATTCATGAGGTATCTAATGGTTGCATGATTAGTGTGTACAAAAATCTGATAATCGGTTATATAGTGTCTGAATTTATTCAAGGCATAGATTACTGCCAACATTTCTTTCTTTGTGACTGTGTAATTGAATTCAACTCCTTGGAAGTTTTTACTAACAAAATAAATGGCATTTTCAATAGCTTATGCATTTTTTCCTAGGACTGATCCTATTGCATAATCTGAGGCATCAATATGGATGTGGAAAGGGATTTCCCAATTTGGTCCCTTAAGTACAGGAGCATGAGTTAGAGCTGTTTTTAGATTAGAAAATGCTTTATCACAACTTTTTGTCCATTGGAACTCAACATCTTTAGTCAGAAGACTATATAGTGGGGTTGCTATTTTGCTAAAATCCTTGATGAAACGTCTATAGTAGCCTGCATGACCTAATAAACTCCTAATATCCTTTTGTTTTGCAGGTATAGGCAAATTTTTTACTACCTCAATTTTTGCAGGATCAACTTGAATGTCAAGGTGGGAAATGTAGTGGCCAAGAACTACACCTTCCTGCATCATCATGAAGCACTTTTCAGTGTTTAATGACAAGTTTTGGTCTTCACATCTCTATAGAACCTTCTTCAAATTATCCAATGCTTCATTAAAGGTGGCACCATAGGTAGTAAAATCGTCCATATAGATCTCCATGCAACCAAGGGAGATATTTGAGAATATACTGATAACTACTCTCTGAAAAGTGGCAGGTGCATTGCATAACCCAAAGAGAAGTAAAAAATAGGCATATGTCCCCCAAGGACATGTAAATGTAGTCTTCTCTTGGTCTTCTAGTGCAATTTGAATCTGATTGTATCCACCAAATCCATCAAGAAAAGAGAAGTACTATTTTCTTGCAAGAGAGTCTAGGACTTGGTCTACAAAAGGCAGGGGAAAATGATATTTCTTAGTGGCAGCATTGAGTTCCCTATAGTCAACACAAACTCACCATTTCCCTCTATTTTTGGGCACAATCACCAATGGAGACACCCATTGGTTGTCTGAAATAGGGCAGATAAATCCTGCATCTAACACTTTTGTAGTTCTATTTTGACAATTTCTCTCAATGCAAGGTTAATTGTTCGTTGTGATTTCTTGATAGGTGTACACTCATCTTTGATATATATTTTATGAGTACAAAGTTTTGGATCTAATCCCTTCATGTCATGATAATCCCAGGCAAATTTTTTTTAATGGGATTTCAATAATTGTGTTAATGTCAATTGTTGTCCCTCATTCAATTTACTATTGATGTTTAGATATCGTCCTTCAGACACCTGTACTTGTGTGACTATTTCTATCATATTTGCTTCATTAATACAAGGTATCTTAAGTTTAGGTGACAACATTGTGTGAAACATACTTGTTGCTACAAGAATTATGTCTGCCAAAAGAGTGGTTGCAGGAAGTTTGTCTGTAGAGACAGTGGTTGCAGGAAGAGTGGCTGCAGGAAGTCTGTCTATAGAGACAGTGGTTGCAAGAAGTCTATCTACTAGAAGAGTTGCTGCAGGAAGATCATGCAGAACTGACATAAGTGTTTGTTTAATGTCTGCAGAACCAAACATGTGATTGGATGATGCTTCCTCTATCTAACACTGGTTCTGAATGATACTAGATAGCACCTCATCTTCATCTTGAAGCTGCAAGAAAGGACTTCTTTCGAGCATCATGAGTTGTGCCACATAGTTGACATCTTTGGATTCCTCACCAATATGTGGCCATACTGATTTTTCTTCATTGTGGGATGGCTGAGAAGGAGGATATAGAACAAGATTTTTAGTGCTCGTGCCATTAGAAATGGTCATGTCACTTGACCAACATCCAATATAATCATCTGCAGTTGCTAACTAGAGCCGACCAAGGATAAGTGGATACCCTCCCAGTGTGGCTTTAGGGGAAAGAACCATGAAGTCGATTAGATACTCCCAAGAGTCTAGGATCACCACAAGGTCTTCTACTATGCCATCAGGCTTAACAATGGAACTATCAACAAGTTGCAGGACTGTAGGAGTGGATCTCATGTTTGGAATATTCAGTTGTTGCAGGATATATTTAGTCATCACATTGATTATTGCACCCAAGTCAATCAAAGCATTCTTTGTGTTCATCCCATTTATGACAACTTCAACTATAGGGCTACCTAGATCACTGTACTTTGGAATAATTACTTTTCCAAGCATGATGTTAGCAAGCTGTCCTACTACATGGACTGTAGTGGGGTCCTTCTTTTTCCTGCCTGGTTTCTTGAGGCATGCTTCCTTGATGGATATGCCATAGATAGGAACATATTTTATGGCTTGAAATAGTGGTATCTAGACACATATATGCTTTATCTGATCTAGGATATTGGAACTAGTTTCCTCCTTGTCTTCCCTTTGCTTGGCAACTTCTAATCTTTGAGGGAACGATGGTTCTTGTGTTGTCTACTTTGCTGGAGCTGGTTCAGGAGTTTTAGTTGTAGAAGGTTGAATGGAATCAGTCAAAGATTCTTCTTTCTCTTCCATAGGGAGCTCAGTGATAATGGGGGTGGAAGGAGTTGACAAAGTTTTTCCTGACATAGATGTATGTCACTTAAACTCACATCATATGCAGGAAATTGATTTGGATCAACAAAATATATAGGTTGTTGTTGTGGTTTATTATTTGGGTTGGGTGTGGGTTGGGCTAGTAACTGGGTAGGTTTAGATACATTTGCACTTGGATTGGCAGGAGGGGGCATTATAATAGGTTGTTGGGTTTGAGAAGATGGTTGCATATAGCTAGTGGTTTGGTTTGTCCATTGTTGGCCATCTCTCCATTGAGATGTTTGTTGCTAGTTTCTTGAAGGTTGTTGCCAAGGTCCCTGAAATTGTTGCCAATTCCCTTGAGGGTGCTGCCACTGAGGTGAGGAATTTTGATAATTAGACCAAGTATTGGGTGGGTTATTCCAAGACTGGGGTGGGTATCCTCCATAGTTGGATGGACAGGGTGGCTTCCATTGGTTACCAGAATAAGAATTAAAATATGGCCCAACAAAAGATAGTGGATTTGGTGGCATACCTTGTCTTGAAGCCCATGGTATTTTATGTGCAACAAAGTAGACTTGGTCTTCCCCAGTTTGGATTGGTTTGAACTCAGGTGGGATTTGTTTGTTGTCAATGTTGGATATCACCTTACATTTGCAGTCCCTCTTCTTCTATCTACAATGAGGGCAATATTCTGTCAGTATTGCCTCTGCTTCCTCATGTTTCTTCTTAGCCTGAAGTGTATCCAGCTGAGTAGCTAGATTATTGATTATATCCTGCTTGAAATCTGCCAACAAATTAGTAATCTCCACCCTTGAGACTCCATTGTTGGATGTCTTACCCATAGAGGATTGGTAGGCTCTACCTTTCTTTGAAGCTTCCCTAGAATAATTCTGACATATCTTCTTGATATCAAAGGGACTTGAGTGATATCTCATCTTGCGATCAGGTCCAAGGCATCAGTGTAACTTTCATTAATTCCTCTTAGGAAAATCAACTTTTGTGAGTCTTCATTAAGTGTATGATGTGGAGATTTCTGCAGGAAAAACATAAACCTTGAAATGAAGTCTTCCAAGCTCTCATCTTCCTTTTGTTGCATTATGAAGAAGTCACCTCCTCTCATGTCACTACCCTTGCAATATTCCTTTTATTTCTCAAGAAATTTTGTCTTCATATCTTCCCAAGTTCTCACAGTATTTCTGCCAAAGCTCATAGACCATCTCAATGTAGCTTCTTTCAGAGTAGTAGGAAATAGCTCGAGTCTGTGGGCATAAGTGGTATGGTCATAACTTCTATAGAGTATATCAAACTCAAACAAGAATTTATTAGGATCTTCTGTGATAAGCCCATAGAATTGAGGAAGGACTGAAGTAGGGATATTTTTGAGGTTATCTACTTCATTTTGTTCAACAATGGGAAAAGGGAAAGTTGGTTGGTTCTGCCTATTAGGCCTATCTCCATTTGCATCAACCATGCCTGCTTGATGAAATTCCAGAATAAAGGGTTATTCAATAGGATTTTGATCTTCAAGGGAAACTTCAGAACTAGTCAAGTTAGGGAATATATCAACAAAGGGTTGTGGCTCTTCTTCTTCGTCTCTAGGTAGATTTGGAAGCTCTACTATCTGAAATGGCTCAAGATTATTAGGAAGGAATCTCCCATAAGCATCTCTTCTTCTTCTATGCATGTGGTATCAACTTAGTATCAACCAACTCACACAAAGAATAGGTGGGGAAAAACAATGGATCACAACTTCTATCACTAAGAGAAAATTCTAGAAATACTACAACAGAAAAACTATCAATGACTCCAAATGATATCCTAGTTTGACACCATCCCCAATAATGACACCAAAAATGTTGGCCTCCTACAATGATTTTAATAACTAAGCCCTTACAACCATGATTCAAAGATTGGACATATGACCTGAATAACTATCTTAATCACCATGAAGGTACATTTAAATTGTCAATCCAAGGAAGTGAACTTGAAATGAGTCAGCATAGTATGTGCACTAATAATTTCAAAGCAGTCATCTTCATCCTATAACTAAGAAAGACTTAATGCTAAAATTAAACTGCATGAAAGGAAACAGAGCAAATGTTGAACATCTGCCAATCAAATCTAAATTGATTATGCATAACAAGAAGGAAAATCTAAGCATCCAAAAGGAAATTACTCTGCCTGCTTTGGCTACAGGAACAGTCACATAATGGAATTCTAGTGGCTGTAGGAACAATCAATGCCAAAATCTTAAATCAGTACTGAACACAAACTAACACTAATCTAACTAAACTAAAGGAACAAATTACTCACCAAGTGGCCCCCCTTGGATGAGTATCCTCTAAACTAATGCAAACTCGGATACTCAACTCAGAATCTTATTTCGTTCATCAAAAAATGCAATTACAAAAGTATGGCTGATTATCAGCTTGTACAAGAACTTGGCAATTGACTCACTAACTCGCTAGCTCAAGGAAGGAGGATTCAAGCCTTATTTATCAACTAAATAGGGCCATCAACTCTCACGAACTGAGAGGATGCCATTTAGGGAAAATGAGAAGAAAGTGGAAAGAGCGGTTACGCATGCAGGGGAATCCATTCAGACATGCATGCCCAAACGTGGACTCCACCATTGCAATAACGCCCACAATTCTCAATGCCATTAAAGATCAGTGCAAGGCGATTACATGTGGCTGACATGATAATCTTCCGCCATTGTCTTTAGTTGACCTTTACACGACTCCTCAACCTGACCGGCTGGCAACTGCATTTCTCAACTTAGCATTTCAATCATTTCTACAGAGTAATTTTAGTACACATAATAATTGCATAATCATAACCACCTTAAACAACATTCATCAATCACATGCAAAATAAATATAGATGGTTCACATAATAGGTAAATGTCATTAACACCATAAAAAATGAAATTAGTCCAAATGTCTTATGACTGAGATAAATTATATAAAAGTGCCAGCATAGAATATCAAAGTATGTGGTAATTTTAGCAAATAACATGAGATTCTAGGAAAGCTTATGATTTACTCCTAGACTCATCAGTGCATATAGCTAAGTTATTGATTTAACTAGGAAAGCTTATGTTTTACTCCTAGGATAGATAATCCAATATGGGAGGTGTTGATGGTTAAAATGACACAAACAACATTAAAACATAATATTTCTACTCTATTTCTCGTGAAAGAGAAAGACAACATGTAGTAGCCTAACTCCCAAGGTCTTGGTAGTTGGTTCTCAACTGTCTAATGTCACTCAATTGGTTCATGCAACTGTAATATTCAAGGGGCCTGTGCTGGTAACAAAGGATTCAAGCTATGACTCTCTTTATCAAAATAGTTCCTGTAAATCAATGGGTTTTAAATAAAAGAAAAAGATAGATCCAAAGGGTAAATCAGTAAGTATGAATTACATTTATCTAATATCTAGACATATACTTTTAACAATGAATGTTTTCTTAACTGATCACAAAAACCATAGCATGACACAACCCACAGTATGACTGTACCATTGTATACATCTTAGGTGCTTAATTCAATTCCACTATTCACATATCACAAGTATTTCCAAGATTTCAAAACAACACACATTCATTCATCATCAAAACTATAGATCAATAGACTTCAATAACTTTAATTCAATGACAATTTAACAAGATAATCTTTAAACCTGGTTTCTTCTAATGACTTTCATCACATAAGAAACTATCATGCTTCAGCACAATCACTGGCATTCAGGTGGATTATAGCTCATTAACCTTATCAAACAACACAATTCAATGCAAACTCCATATTTTGTAAACCTGCAATTCTATTAACTGTAAAAAGATTTGGTACAATGTATCTCTGCAAAAACTCTATAAAATTCTATCTCCTAGCACTAGGTAAGCCAATCCAATTCTCAATTAGCCGACCTTTACAATGTGATACCCATCTGGTATTTATAGATATACAAAAGAAGTTCGAACTTCACTTCTATCTTAGGCTTTCCACCTTTTTAGGAACAATCAATTTTCTTGGAAACTCAGATCAACTTTGATCTTGAGTTCTTACATTATACATTCAGTTTGATCTAACAATAGAAGATAGAAAATAGAAGAAAAGAAGTCATGCGCCCTCAAGACTGTCAGTGTTGCATGCATGCAACATGCAAAGAAGAAGAACATCATGCATGCAATATTTTTATGCATGTGAAGCTGGATCCGCTATGAACTCATCATAACTGATGAAGACTTGTTGTAGCATATCCATATCTGGCCCATCAATCCAATCATCTTCAAACTTGATGCGATCCAACTCAACTGCAACAAACTCTTTCATACTTTTTACCTTGATCAATTCTCTCCTTGCAACTTTTATTTCTTCTTTGACTTCTACAAGCCGATCTATCACCAAGTCTCCTCCATCATCTTTCTCTTGCATGAGTCCTTGGAATATTTCATTCCATTTCTCTCTAACCTGACTCAACGGCATGCCATCTTTGGTCATTACATTCACATCTACAATTATAGCCATGACTGCTTCCAACTCTTCCAACTGCTCAGTTAAATTATTAACTGCTTCGTGAATCTCATCCTTATGCTTGCTCAAAAAGCCAGTCCTAAACTTAAGTATACGAGAAGTCTTTTCTACAAAATCTTTTTTATCATCTTCAAGTATAGATTCTTCTAGAAGAGTAGTTAGAGGCAATGTATTTATCTTTTCTCATTTTTCACTATACTCCTTATACTCTTCTTCTAATTTCTCGGATGCCTCAATATATTGATGCATCTCTTTTATTACTCCTTCTGCCTCTTTGTAGGTTTCAAATCCTTTTGTTAAAACCTCACCTACCTCGCAGTTCAATTTATCTATCCATTTATCAACCATCTCCGCCTTACCTCTAACTTGCACCAAATCATCAACCTCCTTTTTGCTTAGCAAAACAGGAGTCTCAATAGCTGCAACCTATTGTGACCTTGGAGAGGAAACACTTTTCAAGAATGTATGTAACTGATCCAATTGAGTCTTAAGCTCATCTTTCTTTTGTTTGTCCTTGATCATTCTTGATTTAGTCATTGAAGCCACCACATCAATCAGATTCATTTGTTGATTTCTAGGGGGTCTTCCCAAATTAACCGTACTCAATTGATAGTCTGTGAGCTGCATATCCCCTACCTCCTTTTCAGTCATAGGCACAACACATTCAACAACTATCTCCCCTTTATCTGTGAGTCCGGTAGAATGCAAAACTTTAGCCTTATTCTTAGGCCTTTCCTGTTCAATCTCCTTCATCATGTCCTCCCAATGAAGAGGTTGAGGAGCTGTTCTGGCTCTCTTCTGCAAATCTAATTTCAACCATATAGGAGCACTAGGAGCAGTCATCATCATGGAAGAGGAAGTGACAACTGTAGAGGATGGTTGAACATTTACCTCGGGTTGAGAATCAACCTTTGCTTTTTCTTGTTGTTCCCGCATCACATGCATCTGCACCAACTTCTCAGCCTCTTCTCTATCTCGTTGTTCCTATATTTTCTTGTCTTCTTCTTCTTTCCCCAGTTTCTCTTCTTCCATCTGATCCTTCTCTAATTTCTCTTTTTCTAAGGCCTCTCTTTCTAGAGTCTCCCTCTCTAACTATTCTGCCTCCAAAGCTTTAAGTTTTGCAGCTTCGGCATCTTCTTCCTTTTGCTTCCTAATTAGCTCTTCAACCTCTTTTTCTTTCCTTACCTTTTCTGATTCTTCCTTTTCTATCCTTTCCATTTCTAAGGCTATGAGCTTCTCTGCCTTTTCCCTTTCTTCTTCAGCTTGCTATTTCTTTATTAGCTCTTCAACATCTCTTTCCTTTCTTAGAGCTTCAGCTTCTTGTTCTTTCTGTCAAGCCTCCTCTGCAAGCTTCAGTCTAGCAACCAGGGCTTCCTTTTCCCTTCGGTTTCTTGCTTTCTCCTCCTCGAGATCATGGATTTTATGTATCAATTCCAATTTGTCATTTTCTACTTTGACCTTGATCTCATGCTCTCGTTGCCTCATTTGCTCCTCCATTTCATTAGCTGCTGTCCTTGTTTCAATTTCTTTTACCTTTAATTGTTGTTGTTGAAGTAGAGCATCAACTTGTAACTTTGCATCCATTTCCTTTGGCTTCTCCGCAATAGCCCTTGCATTAGACTCCCTTGTAGCATCCTCAAACTGCTTCCATTGCTCTTCCTGCGTCAGAATCTACTCCATAGTCCCCTCCAAAGGCATGTTTTCTTGCAGGTTCTTCTCTGAAAGAGTTTCATCCAAGTCTGTCTCAATTTCTACCAATTCTTCCTCCACTTCTTTTCCTTTAGCAGCTTCAGCCATGGCATAAAGTACTCCTTGAACTTCTTTACTTTTCTTTCTTGTGAGTGGGGCTTGTGTAGATGACTCGCCCAATGCGAGTGTAGAAAGAACAGATTCAATTGGAACATCTCCCTCTGGTGTCTCTTCTTCTTCATCAACCACCTCAAATTCTATTTCTTCAACAATTGGAGGAAAGAATTCTAATGGTTCCTTGGAAGGTGCCTTTCTTTTAATCCTCTTATACCCTTTACCTTTCTTAATGACTAGTCCTTTAGTCCTTGAGGAGCTCGAGCTTTCATCATCAACCATTGCACACTTCTATCCAAGACTGTTCTTCCAATTTTCTTAATATCAATTGTTTCTTCCTCATTCCACTCTATTGGATCTAAGTTTTTGGTGCCAATGTTCAAAGCTTCATATGAGGGATCTAATACCATTCCATCATCCACCAAAGTGTCAGGAATATTCTCTTTAATACCAAGCTCTACCATAAGTGAGACTGGTAATCTCTCATAATTCTTCTTCCTCAAGTCA
The DNA here is from genome assembly GCA_007115665.2 of Sequoiadendron giganteum. NCBI lineage: Eukaryota > Viridiplantae > Streptophyta > Pinopsida > Cupressales > Cupressaceae > Sequoiadendron > Sequoiadendron giganteum. The sequence continues at coordinate 855,032,761 of CM021101.1, forward strand.
TATTCATCCTGCCTATCACACCAAAAATCCTCTAACAAATTAAAGTGTTTAGTAAACATTGAAGGTAATAAAGCATGCATTTTCTCCCTTGGATCAAAATACTTATGAGCTGTATACAATCCCAATTTCAATTGTATCAACTCATTACAAACCACCTTTTCTCCCTTCAAATGTTGACAATTGTATTCACCCAGTGTCATGGGAAATTTATGGCATCCTATCTTGTGCTTGATCCCAAACCTAGCATTAACTCCAATGGCTTGATACACAAACTCCATAAGCACTATTCTATTGTTGCAGCATCTTGGAAGCAAATGGGGATGACCTTCAAAACCAAATAATCTAAAGTATGTAAATTTGGGGTACTGGATATACCAACTTCCCCATTCAGAAATGAATGCCATGGCTTCTTGACTTAATCTATATCCTGCATCTCCACTCAACTGGTTGATAACCACATATAGAAATGCATCATTGACTCTTCTGAAATGAGTCTCAGCAACCTGAAGAGATAATTGATCGTAGTGTTCCCATACCTTCCTTCGTCCATCCAAGGCTCCCATTATACCTACTCTGTTTAATCCTGGGAAAATCCCCAATCTTGCTGCAACATAGACCACATATGAAGTCATGAAGAAAGATTTAGTCTGTCTGACCCTTGTGAGCTGATCATGTATGGCATCAGAAACAATCATTGACCAATCAAACTGGTAATCACCCTGAAAGATTACTTGAATAAAATGAAACATCCATCCCTTGAAGTGGAAGGCATCCCTCTTCCCAAACACTCTGGACAACATCAATATCAAATTAGATATCTCCTTTTTGAAATCTGCCCTCTTTGGCTGGTCTGCAAGCTTGCTTAAAGATTTCTTCTCTGTGCTTAACCATCTTTTATTTAAGTGAGACTTATTGGAATCTTTATGCTTGCTATATTTCTCCAATGCCTTTGCCTCAGTTAGCTGCACCAAATTCTTGGGATCAAGAACATTAAATATGCTTTGGAACATTTGCAGAGTAAGATCTATAATCACATTATTCTGTGAATCCATGCATAATCTTGTAGCTGGATTATAAGTACTGGCCACTGTCAATATCAACTCCGAACACTGAACTGATAAAGGAAACACAGTGATATGTGCAAGACCAGAGTCAACAATCCTTTGTGTTCTCCCTGTCAAGTTTTCCCATTTTGCAAAGGTCTCTTCATGTAATTCTTCAAAGCTATACTGGCCCAGATTAGTATCTGTGATATCTGACCAGTCTGATTCCACCTTGCTTACTTTCACCACTGGATTCCTATGATCATACCTCAACGTATAAGGCAGCTGTTCTGGTTTCACCTTCTTTACCTTTGGTGTTGTCTTTGATGTTCCAGCCAGTTGATTCCTTCAAGCAGCCTCTCCTGACATTCCTGACATCTCTCAAATCTCCTGCAAGCAAACCTCTAATTAGACCTTTAGATAAATCATCATAAAACATGCTTTTAAAACATACTTGTTACACATACATCGGAGTTGGAACAAGACAGAAGCACAAAAGAATCTCTTTTACAAAACTGGCGGACTTGGAGCAAAAACCGATATAGGAACTTCACCTAATAACAAACGGACTCGGAGTCAGAGTCGGGAAGGTTATCGGAACCAGGATCATAATGTAAAAGTGATTTGGTTTTCTCTGAATTCTCATTTTCATATTCTATTTCCATTCCACCTCCACCTCTGATTTGATCATCATTACTTTGAAGAAAGACTTTCCATTATATATGGAGCCGGACATGGGATGAAAACGGAATTGATAACCTTCGCAAACAAAAATTCTTAAGTTCAAGATCAGTTCTGATCCCGCCTCCTCCAGTTATCATATACTTCAAGGAAACCTTTTAAAACTCAAAATCAGAAATGGGATAGAAATGGAACTGATAACTTTTGTAAAACACAACTCTTAGGTCCATAATCTATTCCAATCCCGCCTCCGCCTAGGCTAATCATGACGTCAAATACTTTATTCATTTTCCACACAATTTCATGATTAAAACCTAGGTCGCTATAAAATGGCAAAGGAGCTTTAAAACTCTACCCTCATATGACCTTGGGGAATCAATGGCACTTTAGGATATATATTTTTTTAATCATTAAAGTAATTGCAGAGACCAACGAAACCCTAATCTAACAAACCTAATAAAACTAGGGCACGGGTTTTGAACCCTGCCTTTCTACCAAACGACGAAACCATAATTTAAACAATAAATCTAATCTACCCTAACTCACTGTAAAATCTCTAATCTACCTCACTGTAGATTCTTAATCTAACAAACGCCATTAAAAACCTTTAATCTAATCTAATCTACTGCAAATTGAAAACAAACATGATGTAATCACGATTAAGACATGAAAGTGACAATGCCCTAAAATAGAAAGCAACGACACAATAAAACAAGAAAACAAAGATTCAAAGCAAAACAAACAAGACAAAACAAGAACCTGCTCATTCAATCACATCGATGATTATAAAATTGCTTTAAAACACAATGATTGAACACACGAGCAGATATAAAGCAAAAACACAACAAACACAACTACAAATAAACAAACGAACAACAAAGATAAAAGACCTACCTCAAACGCAAACAAACCCGTGCTAACTTTCTGAATCGATTCGCACACAATATCCATTCTCTATCTCGATCAATTTGCTCAAACGAACTCTGCTATTGCTCTTCACGCTCTCAGACTTGTAATAATAACAATAATGATCGGCTTTAACCCTTAATAAAAGTAAATATGTGAATTTCTACCTACACCGACAACCACCATTAATGCATTAAAATGCAATAAAGGCGGACTCGGACTGTAGGAGAACGAACACTGGTCTGCAGTGCAACTTTAGTCAAAAAGTCAACGAAAAAAAATGGTGGGGGCAGAACTAAAATGGAAACAGGATCTTAAACTTATAAAATTTCCAAACCTTATTCCCATTCCAACTCCGTGTCCGACAACTAAAAATAAAACAAAAACAAAAACAAATAAAAAAAGTTAAGTAAAAGACCAACCTAATAAAACAAAACACAAAAACCGAGACAAAACAAACATTAAAAAGTAGCGGAGTCGGGATCGGAATCGAATTTGATTTTACAAATTTTGATAACAACCATCCCAATTCCCAATCCGGCTCCGCTTCTGCTAAAGACCAAAAACAAAGGCAAAGAAAAGACTGTCGGGATAGAACCAAAAACAAGCCTCAAAAGAACTTTCAGAACCCGATTCAGATTCAGTTCTAATTCCGACAGAGAAACCAAAGAAAAACAAAGTATTGGCAAAACTAAACTCCGAACTTTGTTTCAAAAACAACTAAGTACAAAAAAACACAAAGGGGGACCCATTTTGACCAAGGAAAAAGATGGGGTGGTTATGCAAGGCATAACAAATGGCGACTTGGTTGGGAAAATGGTTTACCTATTTTCAAAATACCCAAAGAAAATTTTAGTCACCCAAAAACTACTTGGCTTATAAACACCTTACCTTGAATGAGATCATATATTTGTAGGATAATCTTGAGTTTGAATCTCAGATGTTATGTGCTCATGAGTTCTTTCTGAATCTGAGTGTGTTCTTATATTGTGCATCATTCTTTGTAGATACTTTCTTTGCTTGTGAACAATTATATCTAAGTTTCAAGCTACATAAGTTGAGTCCTTTAACTATCGTGCAGTAAAATCCTGGGTATTACTTCACTGCCAGACAGGTGTCCATAGCCCCGACGGAGATACCTCTAGTCCTCTCAAAGCATTGCTATACTACCAGACAGGCGTCCATAGCCCCAATAGAGATACTTGGTTACCCACTTGATATTGAGCTTGCTTTTCTTTCTTTCTTTCTCTTTCTTTTCTTTTGGATGGAAACTCTTTTATGCATCTCTCAATACTCAGATTCAATGAATCTAAAATGTGGGTTGAGTACTATAATGGATTTCATGATAGTTTTAGAATCTGATTTTTCACTTGAAACAAAGATAGAGTCATTCTAAAACAAATAAGTAATTACTCATGTAGATGTTTCTCTAATTTGGTGATAGATCTTTGATCACAATTCATGAGATATTCACATTTACATCTTCTATCCTTAATAACTTTTCCAACCCAAACTAGAATGATCATAAAACATAAGTTTTAGAATGAAATCATTTTCAATGATTCTAATGAGAATACCTAAACCAATTTCTCTCCTAGTACCAATAGTATACTTTGAATAACAACCCCCTAACTTGAGATGAGTAAAATAAGAATCCCCAACGAAACAAGATAAAACAAAACAAACAAACAAAACAAAGAAAGAAAACAAAACAAAAAAAACAAAACAAGCATAACAAAAACTAAAAACTAAAAACTAAAAACAAAAACTTAATTACATATGATACAATATGGTACATTCCTTTTCAAAACACCAAACTTTCTATGCACCAAAATAGTGTTTGAGAAACTGACCATTAATTGGTAATGGAACAGGCTCTCCTGTTAAGGTACTCAAACGAAAGGCATTCTCCCCTAAGATTTCAGCTATTTGGTAGGGACCTAACCAAAGTCTATCGAATTTTTGATGGTCTCACTTCCTTTCTCTAGCCTTATCCCATAATAACACAAAGTTTGATATCCTAAAAGCTTTTACTTTGGCTCTTTTGTGAAACCAACGCTTGACAACAACCTGATGTTTAGAGAATTGCTTCAAAGCAACATCTCTTTGTTCTTCCATGTTCAATAAGTTAAGTAGTCTAACCTCAATCCTATCATCCCTATTATAAAACTCATGCATAAATTTCAGAATAGGTATTTGTAAATGTATGGGGAAGATTGGATCCTGGCCATAAACTAGCTTAAAAGGTGAATTACCTAGGGCTGCTTTGATTCTGATTCAATCTGCCCATAAGGCAAATCTCAGCTGGGTATGCCAATCCTTAGGGTTACTTTCTAACAAATTTTTTATTACTTCTAATAAATTCTTATTTGTGGACTCAGCCACTCCATTCCCCTGAGGGTAATAATTGGAAGAATATTTTAACACAATCTTATGCTCATAGGCCCATGAAATAAATTCAGCAGAAGAAAAAGCAGGGCCGTTATCACATACCAGAGCAAATGGAACTCCAAACCTGGTTGTGATGTTCTCTGTTAGAAATTTAATAACCACCTCTATGGTGCTATTCTTGCAAGGCATGGCCTTCATCCAACATGTGCAATAATCCGTCGTAGTCAAGATGAATTTGTGACCTATAGAAGAATTTGGATTAATTACTCCTACAAAATCAAGTGCCCATTGGGCAAATGGCCTTACCTCATAAACCGGCTGTAGGGGCATCACAGGATTTCTTTCTCTTGATGCAGAAGTTTGACATACATGAAAAGTCCTGCAATGTTGATGCGCATCCCTAAACACATAAGGCCAATAGTAACCTGGCCTTAAAATCTGATGAGCCAACGCATCAGCAGATCCATGTCCTGTTCCATGCCTACCATGAAATTCACTTATAGCATGTTTAGCTTCTTGCTGATCCAGACAACGCAAGTAGATTCCTTGGAAATTCTTCTTATAGATTGATCCTCCTTTAAGCATATAATGGGCGCTTTTCATCCTTAGTGCTCTTCTTTGAGTTGCATTCATCCCTTCTGGACACTTGTTGTTGAGGAGGAAAAAGACTAACTCAGTATACCATGGATGTTTTGTGAATGACTAAACAGTGTATTGTTGGCAAGTTATACTTCTGTCCACTTCAGCCATTGCCTTTGATAAACCTTGACCTCTTACAAGCTTCATCAGGTGAATCTCCAAGTCAAATTCTTGTTAAATGGCCATCCATTTCCCTCTTCTTTCTCCTAGCTCACTTTGCATCAGGAGGGACTTTACAACTGGATCTGGGACTATAGCCATCACTTGACTTCAGATTATGTAGTGTCTGAACTTTTTGACTGCTCGCACCAATGCAAAAGCCTATTTTTCTATTGATGAATATCTTACCTCTGCATTCTTAAACGGAGAGCTCATAAAAGCAATAGGCCTCTCCTCATTCTCTTCTCTTCTCTGTGTCAAGACTGTTGTACATGAATGTTCAGAAGCAAAATAATAGATGTAAAAGGGTTTTAGATAATCCGGGCTTGTTAAAACAGGTGCCTCAATATAGCTTGTTTAATCTGCATGAAAGCAGATTTAGCCTCTTCACTCCATTCAATCTTCACATCCTTCTTCATCATTTCATTAAGTGGTTTAACAATTTCTGCAAACCCTGTTATAAACTTCCTGACAAAATTAACCCTTCCAAAGAAAGATCTCATCTCCTTCTTACTTCTTGGCCTTGTCAACTTCAAAATGGCTTCTACTCGATAAGGATCTATGGAAATTCCCTCCTCTGATATAATGTGACCCAAAAGCTTCCCTTCAGAAACTCCAAACACACATTTCTTTGGGTTGAGAGAAACACCATAACTGATACATTTCTTTAGTACTTTCTTTAAATCAGCAGCATGATCTTCTCTACTCTTAGAGAAGATGGTTAGATCATCAACATAGATGATTATACACTTTCCTATCAGGTCTTTAAATGCTACATCCATCTCTCTTTGAAAAGTAGCACTAGCATTGATTAGACCAAATGACATCCTCCTGTAAGCAAATGTGCCCCACTTTGTAGTGAAAGCAGTCTTCATCCTATCCTCATGACTTACCAGTACTTGATTATATCCTGAATATCCATCCAAGAAAGACATCGTTTGAGATCCATTAACTTTTTGAAATACTTCATCAAGAGAAGGTAATGGATAATTGTCCTTCTCAGAGGCTTTGTTTAAATTTCTGAAATCCACACATAACCTGATTTCCCCATTCTTCTTCCTCACAAGAACTAGATTAGCCATCCAGGTAGAGTGTCTAACTGGAAAAATTATTCTTGCAGCCAAAAGCTTCTGTACTTCTCTTTGGATCAAAGGCTCGATTAATGCATTGACTGGGCGTTGCTTTTGGCGAAACGACTTGGCTTCTGGCTTAAGATGAATTGTATGTGTGATGACAGATGTATCAAAAGTTTTCAAATCATCGTAGCTCCAAGCAATTGCTTCAATATTCTGCTTCAAAATTTTGATTATCTCATCCTTTATTTCCTGAGGACAAGTCTTCCCTATAAGAACATTCCTTTCTACCCCTGAGTGAGCCAAATTAACGGATTCATAATTGCCTCCCTCACTCTTTGTAGGCATTCTCTGATAAGCTCGTGGATCTGAATCAAATATCCTCTCCAATGCTATCATCCCTTTTGGGATGTTATTGCTCTTTAAATCCATTATCCCTTCTGGATTGTCACTTTCTGTATTGTCACTTCCTGGATTCTAGTCTCCTTGATCCCTGTCAACATCATCAATTATCTGTCCTTGAAATACATCAGAACTCTCCAAAAAGGCCAAAATATGTTGATCATCATTAAACACCTAGAAGTGTCTAACATTGTCAGGAATTGCAGGGACTGAAATCAATTCCACAGAAAACCTCTTTAGATTTGAATCCTGCATCGACTCTAATGTACTTGCTGCAACGACAAGAGCATCTGCTATTTGATTTGCTTCCCTTGAAATAAGAGTAATCCCAAAGGCATCAAAATCTTCTATTGAATTCCAGACCCTATTCCTATAAGCAGCCAATCTTTTATTATGACAAGTGTATTGGCTACATACCTGTTTCACAATTACTTCAGAGTCTCCCATCACTGTAAGAGCAGTTACCTTCTTCTTATGAGAAAACATAAGTCCTCTTGCAAGTGCCTCATATTCAGCCACATTGTTAGTGCAACCAAACTGCAATCTATAAGAAGGAAAATAAGTTTTCCCTTTCGGGTTAGTTAGTTCAATTCCTGCTCCACTTCCTGTTTTAGATTTAGAACCATCAAATTTAAGAGTCCATAACTGGTCTTTTGCTGGGAGCTCTTTCTTTTTAGAAACTACAGGGATTTTGTCACTTGTGACATGTGGCAGCTCAGACTTTTGCTGTTTATCAGAATTCGTGTTGAGAAGAAGCTCAGTTAACGATTTTCCTAGTTCCTTAATTTGTTCAATAGGAGGGAGTTTAAAGTACTTACATGTAAGTAGGGTTATCCAAGTTTATAGGTTATCTTTGGAATGTTGGACTATCCATAGAAGGAAATACCTAAACTTGTGTACTTACTAGTTAAGTAGGTTTATTTTAAGTAGATTAATATGGTTGTAGGTTATATGGGATGATGGACTATCCATTGAAGGAAATACCTATGCGTAGCTTAAGATAGCCTTAAGTGAAATCAACCCTAAGTAGTGTATGTGATAGATGATCCTTAGTAGAACATACTGAATGAAACACTTTGGCCAAAGTAGTGTGATGACCTTTAGCTCCACTGTCAGTTCACCATGATCCAATATTACATGCTAGAAAAAGTTTGTGGGATTACAAGATCTAGTTATATGTAGGACACAACATTATGCTTAGTTGGTTGTTGTTATCAGTTACTCTACTAATCTCTTCATTGAAGGGAAGGGCCATATATCGAATGATAGATGTGCGGGGGACCACATTATGAGTCTATGGTTGGCAGAAAAGCACCTGAGTGATGCTTTTCCTCCACAACAGGTGAGAAAAGAACCAAGATTTGAAAGGAAGGATCCTAGACCATCTTATAGCTATTTGTTCTAAAGCTCTTTGAGCTATGTATGTAATTGTATGTTTTCTTACATTGATGTATTTATGAAATGAAAAGTAAATCATGTTGTAATATGTTATGCATCTTGAATGGAAATTAACAATAAAGAAAATAATTATTTTTATTGCAATGGCTTGTTACTTTGTTTATTTACTTGTAAAGTGTAAAATTATAAATTTTTACTTCATATAAGGGTTAATACATTACAAATGCAAACTGGTATGCTTCTTCAACTGATGTCATCTTTACCAGGCTCAATTCTTCTTGAATGTTTGTTTTCAGTCCATTGATGTTCCTTCCACCTTTTCTTTACTTGCTTCACTATGTCCAGTCCTAATGATTATCTTGTAGAATTCTTCAGTGTACTCTTTCATAGATTTCTCCTTTTTCCTTAGGTTTTGCAATCTTTTCAACATTTCAAGTTCATAGTCAGCTGGTATCCAATTGAACTTCTTTCCACCATAAAGAAGCATGACCTTTCAACTTATTTTTCACAAATCTGACTCTTTTTGGATCTTCAATTTCTTCATATTCAAAGTTTTCCTCCATTTCATTGATCCAATCAATCAATTCTTCAAGATTTAAATTTCTCACATAATTTTGAATTTCAACTCTAGGTCGCTTACCAATTTTTAAAATAGCCTTCAACATCTTCATGTAATCTGATTCTTCTTCTTCTTTGCCTAGGGTTTCTTCAATTTGATTCACTAACATGATTTGCTTCATCATCGCTTTCATCCTCATGTCTAGGGTTTAGGCCTCGCCTTCAGTCTTCTTCTATTGCATCCAATTAGACTTGCATTTCATGCATCATTTTCAACATCTCATCCATTCTTCCAACATCTTTCACCATAGCAGGCACTCTCCTTGGTGTCATCTCTCCTCTCTCCCCTTGGATCTAGTGTAACTGCCTCAATTTAATGATTTGACTACAAGGGTTTCAACTGCCTCACAATCGATGATCGGTTGAAAAACATGTAGTCTACCTCAGGTCAAAAATCTATTCACCTAAAGGAATGCCTTCAAGACTCACAAAATCGCTCTAATACCACTTGGTGCAGTCATAGATGGAAGGTTCAGAAAGAACAGTCCAAACCGTGCAACTTAGAGTCAACACAGTGGAAATAACACAAGAAGATATTCTGCAAACATAAATCTTTATTGAATTAGCAATCTTACATGCAACATATGCCTCATGGGTGAATAATCAGGGCTCACCGACCTGCCACAAGGGCATTCAACATTACAACTGGCTAAAGGCCTTATTTTAATCCGCAAAGGGTTGATGCGAAAATCTAACTTCTAATCATGAGAATCCTAACTAACTACCGATGAATAACTAATGACTATCTTCCAAAAATGCTCTTAAATATGATTCTCCAGCTCCCACAAAGGTCTGCGTCGACCACAAGGGTTTACAAAACCCGATGAATGATCACACATGAAGGTCGACCTTAAAACATGAAAGATAATCCTTTACGAAATGAAATGAGTTGCGAATCTCCAAGATAGATCCCATTGGACCCAAAATGCTTGTATGATGTCCCATTAAGCTCTGCACATTCTGGAATAGGTCCACACTAAAAAATCTAGACCATGTCGGCCCCAAATGCTCTGACTATGAATTGCAGTGAAATTTTGAGAGCAATAAATTTTGGTAGACAAACACAAATGATTTGAAATCTGGATATGTTGTAGACGACCTCATGCAAATGCTATGTCCTAGTCCGTGAACTAAGAAATGCTAATGCGGTGAAATGTAGAATGAAATGCTGAAATTACAACATACTGAAATGCACATAAATAAATGTTTTTGGTTGATATAGGATTGCTTTACAACCAATGATGCTCCTACATCAATTTCTCAAGAGCAATCATGATATATACAATTATGTTAATTTTCAAAAAAATTGTGGTGTTTGATAGATAATTTTTAGTACTTTAGAGAGAATGAACCGATGTTCGTCACATGATCCCTACATCTATTTACCTATCTAGATCTGCTACTATTTTTCCATTCTCTTATGTGGCTTTAACTCATCCTGATGATGGATCATGAAATATGATTTGAAACCTTGATGTAAAAATGATCACATAGTCAAAATCCATAAATATCATTACATTAATATTATTTAGGTTGCATATAAGTTGTCTTTTAAATAATAATATGGTGTTTTAACAACAAATACAAATATTCTGTACAACTATTAATAATTATAAAAAATCTAATCAAATCTTAAAAAAATATTTTAAGAACATTTCTCACTAGATATTAATACAATGAAATATATAATAAATCACTCCTCCAAATCTTAATTATAAATAAATAACCATTAGTGATATCAAGTTTTCACAATCGACATTGATTATGCTAGAATGGTTTTTGGATTTGATTGTGTAAATTTTTTTGCAAAAATCTTATACAATCGAATCCAAAAATCATTCTAACAATACATAACCATTGATGCAAAGCTCTTACACAATGAAATCCAAAAACAAAAAATCTTACACAATCGAATCCAAAAACCATTCTAACAATACATAACCATTGATGCAAAGCTCTTACACAGTGAAATCCAAAAACCATTCTAACAATAAATAACCATTCATATCTCATTTTTGAAAAAATAATATAAAATTGTAAAATTAATCCATGACTACTTATTAACTCCACTCGAAAATAATTAGGGCATAGAATTGAGCTAGCGTGCAACGACTAATGAAAAGGCCAAGAGAAAGTTCCCATCGTATAAGTACTTGCTTTCGGCCGTAAGCAGCAATAATTCGCTCAGATGTTTTTTCCTTTACCAAGGCCTATACTTTTATTTTATGACTTAGGGTTAGGGTTTCAACTGGTTGCTTTTTCCGCGTTCTTTCTTCTGTTATTGCTTGGGCATTTGATATTTATAAATTGGCGTTCAGAGACGAGAGTAACATGGTATTGACGGCATTATATGCTTCGTGAGAGGATCAAGTGTTCGAGTTCGATATGGGGACGAACGCAGAGTGATAAACTCTTGGCATCTGTCGAGGTCATCTACGAAGATTTTTTTGAATCATTGTGGATGATCTCGAAGATGCTCAAGTGTCTATTATTTTGCAGGCATATTCAGAGATGTTTATTTCTATGAACCCATCCTCTTGTGTTTGACTGGTTTAATTGCTAGAGTTGGGACTGTATCAGATAAGAAAAATCCTTGTTTTTTATTTTTGTAATTTCAATTTTTTTCTTATTATATGTTTCAGACGATAGCAGGCGATATTCTTCAGGAATTAATAATAGAATTGCTATTCTTCTGATTTCATCTTTGTTTATAGGATTTGGAGTTGTCATTGTTTCCTCAGATTCTAATAGTAGATTTGTGGGTCTGTCACTGTTTCCTCAGATTCTGATATTAGAATTGTGGGTCTGCTGCTGTTTCCTCACATCAAATCTGATAGTTTTAGTTGTTGCACAGTTATAGATGAATGTAGACGGATTGCTTTGTCAGTTGTGGCCTCATCATCGTCTCTGTTCCAGTAATCGACTACGCTAAATGAGATTCTCTCGTAGTTGGTATGACCGAGACACTAGATTTTGAGTTATTTTTTTTACTGCGTTTTCAGGGGTTCATCCGTGTTTTGACGGCGAGATAATTTCCATCAGGGTATGCTATCAATTTTATCAGAAATTTAAGTTTCCATCAGGCTATGCTGTCAATTTTATCAGAAATTTAAGTTTCCATCAGGCTATGCTGTCAATTTTATTAGAAATTTAAGTTTCCATCAGGGTATGTTGTCAATTTTATCAGAAATTTAAGGCAAAGGTTAGTTTTTTAATTTACCCCAAGTGTGACTCCCCGGAGTAAATTTATAGGGCCATTACATATTCATTAATTTTATATATTGTACAAATGATGTGTACTATCTCATACTCTTCCAGATTTGAAACTTCAACCTACATTTAAGAAAATACAAACATGTCATCTGCGTAAACTGATAAATTAGTTTGAATTGATGTAGGAGACAGTGTTTTCGCTATCCATGCTTGATGGCACGACTGCATTTAACTATATGATGTTTTTTTAGCATCAACATTCCTTGATCCATTATCAGGATGGAGGAAGTAGAGAGAATGCCATCGGAAAGGATGATACAAACTTCTAAGTACTGTTATTCAGTTAAATATAGAAAGCACTCTCTAGAATTGATGCTTGAATATTTAAAGTGTTTGCTTAATAGATACTGTATTCAGCTTCTAAACTTATTATACATTAAAACAGACTCAAAGCTGTAAGACCTGAGGTTCCATAGAGAGAGGCTATCTAAATCTTTCGCAGCCGGTGTTTCTCATAACCTTGAGGGGCTTTGGTATTTAATTTTCTAATCAAATGAAATTTAGGTAATATACATCTAAATAGGCTCCCTGCAACTTTTATAAAAAAATATGTACCAAATTGACAGAAGCCATGACCAGTCTGATAATACAAGTAGTCTGTTAAACAATTAGAAGGTAGTTGCTCTCATGGAGTTTCAGAAAACCGTGGAAGTTGCTTACCCTGTTAAACTTACTTCACTTCACTCTTACGTCAACAGTACATACATTATACAACTATAAATTTTCTTTAGGGTCCTCTGAGAATGTTAAAGCTTCTATACGAGTAGTCCAATAACACAGAAAGCACTACTTTGGTGCTTCAACAGCTTGAAGGATGGGAGTTCAAGGTCTCCTTTAATCTCATCTTGCGTGATCACGCTATGTTTGGTTGCAATGCCGGTTCCTATCTGATGCATACCCTAACTACAACTAGATATTTAGGTTCCACTTTACAATCTAATTAAGTTTGTTGCATAGTTTCATGAGTTATTTGAACTAAGCATAAAATTAATTTTGAAGGTTTTTCCATAAAAAGGGAATTTAATGGTTTAGTGATGGGAATTAATAAATAAATAGGAGGGCTGAAATTATGCAGTCACATTTTAATCAAAATGTGTTTCATGAGATAATTTTTTCCCCTCCTTTTCTATATGATTCTTTCTTATCTTTCTACATAATTTGTTTATCTAAAGTTTATATAGAAAAATGAATTTAAAAGTTTCATAACACCTTTAAATAAACAGGAAGTATAAAAAATCAGGGGATTACTAACTACGAATAAAGCTACTTAAAGTTTAAATAGTGAATGTTAATTTTTTTCAGGGTTCCACGGGGACACGTGCCCCCCCCCCCCCAATTCTAGTCGTCCCCTCGTCTCGAACGTTTCGGGGACTTGGAGACGGCAGGGAGACGTCCCTCTGTCGTCTTGCCATCACCATCGGGACGTGAGAAACGTCAAGGAGACGCGGGGGACGCTTGGGCATCTTCGAGACGTCTCGGGGATGCTCAGGCGTCCCTCGAGTGTCTCGGAGACGCCTAGACGTCCTCCGTGCTAGGACGTCATGTAAAGTGCTTTTTAAAAAAAAATCTTTTATTTTTATTGGTTTGTGTGCCTAAGGTCGAACCCTAAAGCCTTGTGGGACCCATCTAAAAGCCTCTAAATGAATTAAAACACTCTAATTGCTCATTTTTTTACTCACATATGCATTTGATGTTTTGGAACAGCTAGGTGAAAAAACGGAAAACCAATAAGAAAAGTGAGTGAAAGAGTGAGTTTGAGGTGTTGCAAGTGCAAGAGGGTTGAGAAGGAGAAAGAAGAAGAAGAGGAGGAGCATTCTACACCAATTTTGAAGGATTTTTCAAGCACAAAGTAGGGTTTTATGACTGTTTTTTTGAAGTTTTTAATTGTTTTTTCAATTTTGTTTTCCAAATTTTTAGATTCATTTTGAAAATGTAGTTTGATGTTTGAAATGGGCATTGAAATGAAAATCAAAACATGAATATGCATTTGCAGCCATGTCTATGAAATTATGATTAATAAATTAATCATAATTTCATATACATGGCTGCAAATGCATATTCATATTTTGAATTTTCATTTCAAAGCTCATTGTTTTTTTTTCATCTTTCCATCAAAATTCATCATGAAGTTTTAAAATTTTATTATTTTAGTTTCAAATTTGTTAAACTAGGCTGAAACTAGGCATTTATAGAATTTATTTTTTTACTACACTGTCACAATGAGCTCTCATGACATCAACATGAGTGAGGATGAAGTCCATTCACATAGTGATACCGATCCTGAATATGCACTTGAGGATGAGGGGGGTGACCATGGGGTTGGGCATGAAGTCCAAACTAGTTCCATGGCAAGTGAGACAAGTACTTTTGAGTGCCCTTCTACAGAATTGGCAAAATATGCTAAGGGTCCTTTTGATCCCAAATCCCCTCTCAAACAATTTGCAACAAAAGATCTAAGCAGACAAGCCCAAGGGGCAACATCTGGTGGCACAAGGAGGTGGAAGTGCAACTTTTGTGGTATTGGGTGGTATGGGAGCATCACTAGAGTGAATGCACACCTTCTATTCATTAGAGGAAAAGGTGTGGGGATAAGTGAGTTTTTGGCAAAACTAGAAAACATGAAATACAAAGTTGAAATAAATAAGTTATGGGGTGTTCTTGATGATACTCTAGTTGCACTTGTGCCTACTACTTTGCAGCATAGGACACATGTTCAGCATAGCCAACCACAAAGATCCAGCCATATTTTGCAGACGAGAGTAGGAGGGACACCGAATTCTTCTTCTAGTGCCTATGCAGGAGAGGGGAGGGGGAAACGAAGATTGCAAAGTCAAACTCAAAATAACCCCATAGCAGATTTGTTTAATGTGCAACTCAAGGATGACATAGATGATGCCATTGGCAAGTTCTTCTTTGCCAATGGCATCCCGTTTCATGTTGTCCGATCTCCTTATTATAAGGAGATGATATCGATGGTGGCAAAAGGAGGACCATCATATGTGCCACCAGGGGAGACAAAATTGAAGACTACGATTTTGGATAAGAACTATTCCAATATCAATTTGTTGATGGAGAAGATGAAGGAGTGTTGGGTTAAGACAAGATGCAGCATAGTCATGGATGGGTGGACGGACATTAGCCATCGTCCACTCATTAACATCATGGTTACATGTACTGAGGGCCCATGTTTTCTTAAAGCAGTTGATTGTTCAGGGCATCGCAAAGATGCTGATTTTCAGTTTGAGCTTCTCAGGGATGCTATTGAGGAGGTTGGGCCACAAAATGTGGTCCAAGTTGTGATAGATGCTGCACATGTGTGCAAAGCTGCAGGGAGACTTGTTGAGGCTACTTATAGACATATTTGGTGGACCCCATGTTGTGTGCATGCCATGAACATTGCACTCAAGGACATGGGAAAAATTGATTGGATTAGAGCAGTGGTTAATGATGTGAGAGATGTGCAGATGTTTATTTGCAACCACCACACATCACATGCACTCTTCAGGACCTTTGCTAAGAAGGAGTTCTTGAAACCTACTGATACGAGATATGCTTCCTATTTCATTCTTTTGGACAAAATGATTGAGTTGCAAGAGGCATTGCAACTCATGGTCATGACATCAGATTGGAGTATGTGGGCCGAGTCTAAAACAGAGCAGGGGAAGAGGGTGAAGGATACGGTGAAAAGTGATGTGTTCTGGGGTGATGCAAAATATATTGTTGCCATCATTAAACCAGTTTTTCAGGTTATCAGGTATGGGGATGCGGATGCACCTAGCCTTGGAGAGGTGTATGAGTGCATTGATTCTATGCTTGATTAGATGAGGGCTGTTGTGCGAGAGAGGGACCCCACATTAGCATTCTACCACGAGCACATTCAACCAATCATTCATAGGAGATGAGAGAAGCTCAACACTCCCTTGCACATGGCAGCCTATGCACTTAATCCTAAATGGTATTTGACTAGGCCTGGTAGAGTGACACCTATAGAGGATGCAAAGGTGAAGGCAGGGTTCTTCAGGTGCATTGAGAGGATGTACAATGATGTAGATGCCAGTATGATTCGTACCGAGTGGACCAAATTTGCCACTCTTAAGGGTTATTCAGATGCAGCCAAGATGGATATGCGAACTATGGCGCAGGAGGACCCAATTTTGTGGTGGACTTGCCATGGATCAAGACCTTTGACTACCACTCTAGCCATTCGATTGTTATCTTAGGTTTCTAGTTCTTTAGCTGCTGAGAGGAACCGGTTTACATATAGCTTCATCCACTCTCTTAAGAGGAACAAACTTACCTCTAGGAGAGCAGAGAAGCTTGTGGTTGTACATAGTGCTTTGCATCTCATTGACTGCAAAACACTTTTGTACAAAGAGAGTCCAACAACATGGTGGGATGTAGAGCCAGAGGACCCAGAACAAATTGATGAGGATGCTTCAGTTTCGGCTTCAGATGCAGGGCTGGTTGGTGTTAGTTTGGCAAAGCTTGAGCACGAGGATTCCAGTAGTTCGAGTGATGAGGAGTTTGAAGATGATTAGAGGCCTCCCTTCACTACATTTTTGCATTTTGTACTTATTTTGATTATGATTCATATCAATGTATCATGCTACTCATTGTAATCATTTTTATGATATGATATTTTGATGTGACATGTCATATTTTTGATATTCATCTAATAGAAATCTCAAATTCGACAATTTCATTTGTCAAATTTCAATATTTATTTACTTTTAGTCTTTTAGTAATAGTATTCAAGTATTCAAAATGTTAGTATTTGCAATTTTACTAATTTGCCAAAGTTTAATTTGAAATGTTATTCTTAAACATCTTTTTATAACTAGTTATTCAAGTACCATATGTATATCAGCACCGCCCACCCCCTCCGTCCCCAAACTTAGACCCCTTGTCCCCCCGTCCCCGAGACGTGTCCCCGATAGGGGACGCGTCCCCTTCAGGAAACTCCGTGGACTGATTTTATTTTAGCTAAACAACTACATAGGACGTTGCTGTTATTTTTACTATGTATTCTTTGTCATGCAATGTTGTAGCTGTGCAATGATTTACTTGTTGATTTCTATGCTTGGCATTAACTTTTGGCAATTTTGAGCTTTGACTCTTTAGCAATGGCTTTAAGCATCCAGATTCCTCATGCTAGTTTATAGCATCTGTCCATTATGTCTAAAAACATTTACCTCCGTACACTAATACATACTTGGATTCTTATAAAGTATCATTTGCATTACTTGTCGCCAATTCAGCTACGATTTAAAAGCCTAAAAACTCACTCCAAATTTGATTCGCCAAAATCAAACCCATTTAATTCGATGTATTCCCATTTGATTTAAATTTGACCCTCTTTTTTTTTTTGATGGAGGTCATCCACAAATTCTTTTTTACTTGATACGGGAGCACGAGCCTTCTTGGGCTGAACTTCTTTGGCTAAGAGCCAAGGACTGAGGGGTATCCATTCTGCCAAATTCGCCCGGGGCACGATCCCGACCTCATCCCTTTTTCGGTGTCGGAACCTTTGCACTCAGCAAGACTTGATCCTTGGTGGGCTCATTTAGAACCTTTCAACTTCACCAGTAGACCAAGGGCTCATTGACAATTTGACCCCTTTTACTATATGAATCAGTTCATTGTAAACATGACATTCCTTATTATACCATCCATCTAGATGTTATAATGACAAATTGTTTGTTATTGTAGAGTATTTACCTGCATTTAGGGTACACTATGTTTCATCTCATTGGTTGCCATGGGGGATATTTTGATGTCAATGTACACCAGCAGTTGTGCATTTGTTGTGGTCTTTCCTATGTCTTAAAATGCATAAGGATGATTTAGGGGAGAGGACTTAGTAGTTGAGCATCCTAACTTTGCGCTTCTAATTATCTTACGTGGAATTTTTTACAGCAACTTACTTGGTAAGTCCCTTGCTTATTACTTTCGTTTCGGGGCCACATCATCAAATATGTTTCTACATCAGCATGCTTTTTATCAAGATGTAGTTGACCAATACTTGTGCATTCACATCATGACTAGTTGAATGCTGATGTGGCATATATGATTGGTTGCTTTTTAGATCAAAGGAATACATTTTGTTTAATTATGGGTAGTCATGTCACAACTATTGGTCCAATATTGATAAAAATATTGAACATTATATAAACAACTACTATCACAACTATTGAAACATGCTCAACTACTGGGTCCTCTCCCCTAATACACCCTTTTACTATTTTAAATTGTGTTGAATAAGATTACATTTTTGGGACATGGACACCAGCACTGGTGCATGTGTTGGCACTTTACTTTGTCTTCTAGAAGTGACAAGAATGACCAAAAGATTTCTTTTTCACTAAGAATAGGGGAGAGAACCCATTAGTTGTGCACCCTAACTTTGCACTTCTAATTATCCTACTTGGAAATTTCAAGTCACTCCCAATTTTTTACAGTAGCTTACTTGGCAAGTCCCTTACTTATAACTAAGGTTTTACGACCACATCATCAAATATGATGCCACATCAGCATGCTTTTTGTCAAGGTGTCCAAAAAGGCGCAAAAAAAAGTGAGACCAATACTTGTGCATTCACAACATGTTTTATTGAGCGCTGATGTGGAATCACATGATTGGTTGCTTTTTAGATCAAAGGAATACATTTTGTTTAATTATGGGTAGTCATCATCAACATTAACAACTTTAAAGTCACAACTATTGATCTAATATTGATAAAAATATTGGACATTATATAAACAGTTACTATCACAACTATTGAAACATGCTCAGGTACTGGGTCCTCTCCCCTATTGCGTATCCTTTTACTATTTAAAAGTGACGAGTAAGAATACATTGTTTGGACATGGACACAAGCACTGGTGCATGTGTTGGCCACTCTACTTTGTCTTGTAGTAGTGACAAGGATAACTAATTTATTTTCTACTTTACCTAGAATATTGTACATTCATTTACCATTTAAAGGTGATGAGTAAGACTACTTTTTGTGGACTTGACTGTGATAGACTACAATTTTTTACTATTGACATTGGATTCTCTGTATATCACAGACAATAAACACTTATTTGTTCTTTTATTCTTTAACTTAAGGTAAAGTTCCCTATGTTTCTTCCTCACAATGTCATGGGGAATAATCTGATGCCAATTAGCACCAGCACTGTGCTTTATTCGTTATAGATGAGACTTCTTGGTTTTACCTTTCAATGGTTAGAAGGATGACTAGGATTTTCTACTGAACGTGGAGGATATATTTGTATCATTTTACCGTTCAAGGGTGATGAGAATCTACTTCGCTGGAGTAGGTGCTGCAATTTCATAAACATTCAAACAGCGTAAGCTACTACATCAGACTTTTCAAAGGCCCTTTAGGCTTTCAGAGTACCAAGAAAATAATGTATGACTGCCGCTATGCCAAGGGTCAAGTATGGTTGAAAAACAACAGAAACTATATCCTGTCTTTTTGGACATTTGTTGAGTCTTGAAGTTATGTGATCGATGAGCTGATTCTTCGGTGCATCAAGGGTATGATACACCAAGATGATGGAAATGAACTTAAGCTTGTTCACCTGTCCCTTGGAATTGCTCCATTGATTGGGCGATCTATGAGCTGTTAGTCCTTTGCATTCAGGGTAAGATACGCTAAGATGTCAGGAGGGCACTTAAGTTTGCTCATCTGTCGAGTCTGAGTTGCTCCCGCTGATTGGGTTACCTGTGAGTTGTTAGTCCTGATCATGTAAGAAATATACTCACTTTGACTGGTCTATCCATGAGCTGTTTCTCGTGACTCTGTTTGAGTTCTATAACTTTGTTGCCTACTTTGGTTACTGGTGGATGCTGGTGTAGTTTTAATCTTTAGTGTATAGAGATTCTCACATCTGTCAGAATGTATGATAGAAGATTTATAACTCCAATCTACACAAACGATTGGATTTATTACAAGTTCAGATCTAATACAGCATATATTATTCTCAATAGAATAGGCAAAAAAAATGGATAAGAATTCCTTTTGAATGTGAACAACAGCCACAGTAACTGATTTACTCATTAATTCAATGTGAATTCAACTTACAATCAATATGGGCTTACTAGATCTTCTGGAAGAACCACAGTAGTTATTATTATAAAAAAATGAACAGATTAACAGTAATGGTCGCTAAAGGAGCCACCGCATATTTACAAACGCCAGGCACTAAGAAAGCCACCTGTCACCCAATCGAATAGGTGCTGTAAAGCTGCCCAAACAGCAGGTCGTCAAAGTTCAAACACAATCCCCAAGTGGAATTGCACAATGCTGGGTAAGGGGGTTTCGTTCACAAACCAGCTGTGGAAATCAGGGGGTTTCTGTTCTCCAATCTCTAGTGACAAACAAATAGGATGTCTGATCTGTGAGGGAATGAATTCATAAAATCAGGATATCATCACTGGTCTTTGACTTGGTTTAAATAGACACTTGAGCACCCACTTTCCCTCCAAAATACAATTTCAAATTCCTTCCTTTTCTCTCCAAAAGGATCCTGCTCACAAACCCTTTGGCGCACATCACTTAAAGAGATAAGTTTGATAATAAAGGAGGGCCTATAATCAGGCACTCATAAAATAGGACACACTTAAGTATAACAAAGTCATTTCCCTAATTTAGCTCACCAGGCCCACAGGAAATAGAAAATAGGCTCAAGAAACATCTTGAAATCTTATGGAAAAAGGGGAAAAGGGGACATGACACACAAACCCTATAATTAGACACTCATAAAATAGACACACTGAAGTATTACAAAAGTCATTTCCCTAATTTATTCCCCCAGGCCCACGGGAAATGGAAAATAGACTTTTAAGGAATATCCCAAAATTTTATGGAAAAAAGGGACATGACACACAAGCCTCTGTATGAGCATTTTGAATGTCATCCTTATAGCTGTTCTTGTATATAGATTTGATTAGCAATAAAATTATATACTTCAGCAGGATATACTTGTATATCATTGTTTTAGGTTTCCACCGACCAGGCTTAAGAAGCCTCACACCTTTCAGAAGCCTCTGAGCATTTTGAATATCTTCCTTAGTGCTGTTCTTGTATATAGGTTTGATTAACAAGTAAAATTGTATTGCTTCAGCAGCATATACTTGTATATCATTGTTCCAACGACCAGGATTAAGATGTTGAAGTTGCATGTTCTTGTGTATGGTTGTAAAATCGCACATTCCCTTAGTGTTTTACCAAGTGTCCTAAAGATGCTTGAAAGCCTGTTTACTCGTCGTTGTTCTGGAACTATGTTTGGGTTTTTATGGGTTATTGCCCCTATGCATCCATGGTGTAATGGACTGAGATGTTAGAAGGGTATATGCATCCATGGTGTAATGGACTGAGATGTTAGAAGGGTACTTAAGCTATACTAATTTGTCAAGTCTTGGATGATCCACAAGCTGTCACATGACCATGTACTTTAAGAGTACCAATTTTAACCGGGTTATTATGATTGGTGCTATGGATTGCTCTTGTGATTGTTGCACCATAAATTCTTGCAGCGAAATTTGTAATGTGCTCACAATGAAATGTGCTCTCTGGTCATTAAACTAGAGGACTTAAATCTGGTGTTAGTATTATCAATGAAATGAATGGACCTTGGAAGGCACAACCTATGCCCATCGTGTGAAATAGTCTGAGGTTGTTTTATGCTATAGCGCCACTTAATATGAATGAATGAATAACTTTTAATATCCATAAGGCTAAAAATAGCCTATGGGACAATCAGCGTTGTCATTTTTGTTTTTCGTATATCAATCCTTGTCTATTCAAGGATGTGAAGAGCACCCCCAAAATTATATGATCCACTGTTCAAATTGCTTTTGCCTCAGATTTGTCACAAGCAGCATCTCGTCCGTCTTGTCAAACTTACCCACTCGTTGGCGGATTTCACAGCTCTTAAATATATTCTTGTACCTTTTATAACTAAGAGTTGACTACCACAACCTCGTATAAGAATCTGTTGTGCAATTAGTTCCCTAACGGTGCCCTCCAGCTTTCTTTTCATGACACTCATGTAGCACTACAATGCGCTTTTTCTAGAACAAACCTTCCCAAGATTTCATCCATCCCCTTACATAATTATCTATTGATCAATTGATAACCAATGATACTAGTTGCTTCTTTTGGTAGATGACTTTTTCTCGTCCAGATATCAGGTACGCTGCAGTCTCCTCTATCTTATATAAATATAATTGGATTGACAAATCAACTATCCAAATCATTTTATGTTAATAATTATAGTTTGATTATTATTTTACAATGAATGTACTATCATTATATTCTAACAATCTTCCTCTAGTTACATCATTTTGTTAAGATAACACATCAACAAAGTTCAAAAAGCTTTGAACTTCATAGTTGCAAATTATATGGTAAAGATAGCAAGCATGTTGCTATATTGAAGTTAAATATTCTATTGTTGAACATGTTTGTGGATGTAGTGTCATTGACTTACAATGTGTTTTGAACAAGATTCAATGCACTTTGATTGTCATGTAGAGCAAAGTTATTGGACGTGTATCAAGAACTTACATGCTTGTCAAGATGTAACATAAACATATCACCTCATAGACAACTATATATGTGACATGATATTTTGCCTCTATGGAAGAGTGAGTGATAGTAGATTTCTCAATGTACCCCTGTAATGTTGAGCTAGATCCCCCCAAAAAGCTAAAGCCTAAAGTAGATTTCTTGCCATCTACATAACCTACATAATCTGCATATATGTATGTTTGTAAAGAAAATTGTTCAATCTACTTATGCATTTCAAGCCATACTCAATTGTACTACAAATATATCTTAAAGCATGTTTTGCTACTTTCCAATATGAAACTTTAAGTTTTTGCATAAACTTCAAAAGATAAACAACAACATAGTTGATATTTGACCTAGTGTAGATCAGGTAAATGAGACTCTCAAGTAATTGATGACAAAGAGTATCATTCCCTTGAGGTGATGGATTATAATGACAAAGTTGTAAACCTATCTCCATGGGTGTTGACATTTCACTTGAATTTCTTGAGCAATGTCTTGGCACATTTCACTTGAGATATGAAAATCTGATTTTTCTTTAGCCAAACTTCAAGTCAAATGATAATGTAGGAGCTCATGATCTATTATGTAGAATGATTGTTTGAGATTAGATTTTGTATCATCTATAATGAACTTTTTGTTAACATATATAATTAAAATTTGAATCTCCTCCCTTTGCCCTATGAGGTAGAAATTGGGATCATATGGATTCTTGGTGAATCAATGTTGGAGGAGATGCTCATCAATTTTGATATATGAGGCTCAAAGAACTTGTCTTAGATCGTAGAGGGATTTGACAAGTCTACACATTTTTTGTTGTTGTCCAAGTGTAATACACTCCTTAGGTTGAACTATGTAGACTTGTTTGAGATCTCCATTGAGAAAGATACTTGTTATGCCTTGCATAGCCATCCCATCTTAACTTTGGTCAAAATAGGCCCCCCTTTTGTTTTCTTGTCTTTGGTGTTTGTTCGAGACTTGGGAGTTGTTCTTTTCTCCTAAGTTTTTGTCTTTTTTCTTTTTGCTTTGTTGGAATCGGAACCGGAACCGGAAACGAACCTTGATTCAGAACTTACTAAGGTTCCATGTCTTGACTTGTTCCGACTCCCACTCCCACTCCCGCTCCCACTTGTTTCCTTGTGTTTTGTTTTTGGTTGGTGTTGTTTTCCTTTCGCGGGAACGAATCTTGAACTCAGAACTTTGACAAGTTCCAAGTTTGGTTCCCGTTCCGCCTCCGCCCCCGCCTTGTGTCTTTTGTTTGTTCCATTTTGGGTTCGGTCCTTCCGATCCCGTCTCCGCCTTGTTCTCTTTTCTTCCATTGGTTTTGTGTTTTCTTCGTCTTTGGCGGAACTAAAATCGGAATTGGAACCAGAACCAAACTGAGAACTTTGTAAAAGTTTGTTGGCCAGTTCTGATATTGATCCCGTCCTTGCTTTCTTGTTTTTGTTCCACTTTACTTCAGTTACACAATGGTTGTGTGCTCGTTCCCTCTGTGATCCTGCACCCGACCAACCACATTAATGACATTAATTGCAGGCTTTCCACACGCGTGAAATCAAATTCTTAACCTTAATTAAGGTTAATTTCCTCATTGTTATTATTGTTTAAATTGTGATATCGAACCAGAGCTTAAATAGAGGAGGAGCACGATTTTTATCAGAAAGCAAGAATCTACGCACGGATTGGATCAAGTTTCATCTTGTTGGGTAGCGTTTGAGGTAGGTGGAATTTTCTTCGCTTCGTTTCGCTTTTCGTTTTCGTTTGTATGCTGCTTTGTGTTTTTCGAGTGTTCACGAGAGGTTGCTCATGAATCTTCGCTCGTTTTCGTGGTGTTTGTCATTGTTTTCCCTTTTTGGTTTGTTTTCTCTTTTGTTTCCTTTTTGTCTTTTTCTTGTTTGTTTTGTTCCTTTTTGTCGCTTTCTTGTTTGGTGGTTTTCGTTTTTTTCTTTGCCTTGCCCTAGTTTTTAGGGTTTCATTTTCAACGGATTTTAAGGGCTTTTGGGGTCTCAAATCTGTTGAGTGGTTCGCTCCGTATTGATTCGATGATCTCCATGTTCGGTTTACTACCCTTCAAAATTCCCGAGTCGATCGGTTTTATGAGCTAGGGTTTCGCACATTATTTCTATTTTTGTGCCCTAGCTGGTGGTCTCCCCTTAGTCACATGATGGATTGACTCGCTTTGTTATTTTAAGAGCCCTTGGCTTACCATAGGACCTTGTTTTAGAATACTGTGAGTGTTCGATCAAATTGTGCTATGATTGATGATAACGAGCGAAAGCAGATCCAAGTTATGGGTTCAACCCATAAGTGAACTTTCGACAGTTCAAGTTTGATCCCGAGCTCGCTCTTGATAAGCTTTTGACTTATAAACGTCCTTTACTCCGGTGGAAGTGAAATCAGAATGGATGTGGGATGTGAAACTTAATGATGTTCTAGGTCCAAATTTTGTTTCGGTCCCAGTCCCGATATCCATCGCAACTATGGTCCCGATCTTGACATGAAGTCCAATTCTGGTCCCGATTTCGATGATGGTCTTGACCCCGATCCCGCCATACTTGATTCTTTTCGATTCTGGTTCCTTTCTTGGTTCCGCCTCCGGTGAGTGGTAAATTTGGTTAAGTATGTAGAGACTACATGAAGAAGGATAGAGTAACATGGAAGGTGAGCTCTCTAATACTTATTTTCATACTTTCGATAGATCTAATCCTGGGTTGTCATGCAGGAAGTGAGCGATGTCAGGAGCTTCTGTAGGAGCATCACAAATGGAAGGTTAGACTGCAAAAAGTTCAAAACAAACAAAGCCTAAGAGGATCAAGGTGGAGCAACTCCCATACACCTTGAGATATAAACATCAGAGTCTCAATGTTACTGCAAGCAAGTTGGATTCAGAGTTGGCTGATGTCGCGAACACCAATCTAGACCCATTCAATTATGAGGAATTGCTGGATGATACCTTCGCTGAACATGTGGCCAGGCAAACCGAGAGAATAGTTTAGTTGGGGTTGGCACATGTCACCATCTTTCCACTTTTAGTCTAGTGCCCAAAACTTATCATTGTAGCGATAGGAGCCTATAACCCAACAACTAGGCAATGTGTTGATCTTCAAGGAAATGTGATCATTGACTTGTCTCCACAAATGATGAAGTTAATGTTCAATGCACCTACCCCTCAGAATCCCAGGCTATTGAACGAGGTAGAGGCATTTTGCAATGGTTTAGCAAGCACAAGGAAGTCAATAGAGTTCATTTGAACAAAAGGTGGTTAAAGGCAAAAAAGAAGTCCCTAACCAAGGTGCCAGATCAACCTAAAAGGGTAGATTTCCAAAAGGACATAGGTGATTTAATCATGATGTTGTCTAGGGTATTTGGGAAGAGGGATTCCTCATGCTTCAAAGAATGGATGTTTCCATTTATTGAGACAATTCTGGCTGGGAAACAACAATTTGATTGGACAATGATTTTGTCAGATTGCTTGCACAATCAAATGCAAAGGGTAAGATAAACCAACAATTTCTTCATGACTTCTTATGTCATATATGTTGCAGCAAGGATGGGTATCTTCCCCAGATTAAATGTTGTAGGAATAATGGGGGAAGCTCCTGGACAAAAGAGACCCTGGGAACATTATGATCAACTTACCCTACATACATCAAAGTTGCACTAGAGAAGGGTAAATGATGCCTTCCTCTATGTTATCATTAATAGGCTAACTGGAGATGTTGGATATAGACTAAGTAGGGATGCTATGGCCTTTATTGCAGAATGGGAAAATTGGGATATCCAATACCCCAAGTTCTCCTATTTCAGATTAGCAGGATTTGATGGGCACCCTCACCTACTTCCAAGGTATTGTGGTGACAGGATTGTTCTCATGGAGTGTGTACCAAGCCTTAATAGTCAATAGTAAATTTGCTACCAAGCACAAAACAAGATGTCATAAGTTTCCCGTGAAGTTGGGAGAACACTGTTGTGCTCATATTGTGGCTGCAAAAGCAGTATGTGATTAATTGAGTCACTTAAGGTTGGGATTGTACACCTCTAGGAAGCATTTTGACCCAAAGAATAAGATGAATAAGTTGATTCCCACTATTTTTGAGAAGCACTACAATTTGCTAGAAGATTTTTGGTGGGATTTGCAGGATGACTATGATGTGAGGAGGAGGAATTATGAAAGACTTCCTATTCCTTGGATGATTGAATTTGGAATAAAGGAAGATATTCCCAACACATTGTCAGATGATGGTGTGACCTTGGATCCATGATATGAGGTTGAAAAGATTGGCACCAGGGACTTAGCTCCCATCAATTGGGAGGAAGAAGAATCCATTGACATCAAGCAAATTTCTAGGACCGTATTGGATAGAAGTATCCAATAGGTGATCATGAGAATAAAGGAACCAAAAGCTCAAGGTTCAAAAAAGAGGAAAGCAGGGGCCACTAAAGGATATCAAAGGATTAAGAGAAGGGCAGCCTCTTGAGAGCAACTTGAATATCTTCCTCCTATCTCTAGAGGAGATGCTATTCCATAAATACTAGCCCAAGAAGTCCAAAAATCACAAGGCATGTATGCTACAATTTTTGGAGAAGGTTCCTCTTCTCAACCTACCTTTACTCAAGAGCCAAGCAAATAAGTACCTACAAGAATCCTTCATGAACAAGCATAAACATTGAAGGGAAAAGAGCTTGAGGTTGAAATTCATGACATAGACACTGATTCAGAAGAGACACATTCTGATGATGAGATTGCTAGAGATATGTCTGCCCAAAATGTTGGAGAAGAACATGTTCTCACTCCGGAAGATCAATGAAAATTATTTGAGGATGCTAAGAAAGAGGCATATGCAAAAACATAAGCTGATATGCTTGCTAAACAATAGGAGTTGGAGGCCATTGCAAAAGATGAAGAATTGGCTAGACAACAGAAAGAGAAAAAAGACCTTTTACTGCAAAAAAGGGAGGCAGAGTAGAGGGTTAAGGAAGAGAGAGACAAATTAGCCTTGCTTCAAAAGATTCATGAGCTGGAAGAAGAGAAGGCTCAACAAAGAAGAGAAAAGGAAGCTCTTGAAGCCAAGTATAAACAGTAGATGAAGCCTGGAGAAAGAAAGAAGAAGAAGAACTGGAGCTGAGGAAAAAGGAGGTAGAGGAACAAGCCAAAATTGAGCAAGAAGCTGCTAAAATGTGGGCAAGGGTGGAAGAGCTAGAAAAAAAAAGAAATCAGCTATTAGAGGAGAGAAGATTAGAAGAAGAACGATTGGCCAAAGTTGAACAAGAAAGGAAGGCAAAAGCTGAAGCTGATAAATTGGCCAAGGAAAAAGTAGAGAAGGAGAAACAACAAGAGGTTGACTCTCAACCCAGGGCAGCAATTTGACAACCTCTCTCTCCTGCCACATCTTCTTCCACTCACATGATAACTCCCCCTGCTGCCCCAACATGGCTAAAGCTCAATCTTGAGAAGAAGCAGATAGTGCAACCACAACCCCTTAGTTGGGATGATGTTAGAAAGGAAATTGAAAAAGAAAGGCCGAAGAAGAGAGCCAAAATTATTCATTCTACAAGGCTAACAGATGCTAGAGAAATTGTTGCTGAATGTGCCATTCCTATGATTGACAAGGATAAACAAGATATGAAATTAAGTGATTACCAATTGAGCACTGTCAATCTAGGAAAACTCACAAGAAATCAACAAACGAACTTAATTGATATTGTAGCTTCTTCTACCAAGTCCAAAATGATCCAGGACAAGCAAAATAAAGATGAGCTTAAATCACAAGTGGATCAATTACATAAGTTTATGAAGGATCTCTCTTCTCCTCTCTTCACAATCGGCTGCTCCAGAGACACCTATTGCACTGAGAAAGAAAGATGCTGATAATTTGATTGAAATGAGGAATAAGGTAGGCATGATAGATAGGTGGATTAATAGATTGAATCAAGAAGTGGAGTAGTTGATTGTGGATGGTTGCAAAGCTCATGAAGGAGCATTGAAATTGATTAATGACATGGTCACACATGCTGAAACTCTTGGGAAACAAGAGGAAGAATATTCAAAGCATGCAAGGAGGTTGAAAGACATTAACAAGTTACCCAAGCATACCTTGTTAGAACAATCCATCTTGGAAGAAGACAATGGAGACTTTGTGGAAAAAACCATTAACATCATTAGGTTTAGGTCCTCTTTCATTTTTACTCACAGGAATGAAGTACAACAGCCAGGGAAAGATCTTAATGAACAGGCTGAAGAATTAGGAGCAAGTATTGCCATACTTGTTGATGAAGATATTCCTATGGAAGATGGCCTCATCCTTGATAAACTCAAGGAAAAATGGAGTAGTAGATTTGAAGGGATGATGCAAAGAGGAGATGATGGTGATGACCTTTTGATGGATAGACTAATGGATATTAAGGAAGAGGTCAAGGCTGCCAGAAGAGAACTCATAAAACTTAAGGATATGAAAGAGTTTGCCTATTTTGAGCTAACAAGAATAAAATTTGAAGATAGTTGGGTGGATGGCCCAGATATAAAAATGCTTCAACATGTAATCACTAGTTATGATGAGTATATGCTGGAGCAGAAAACACAAGATTAGGGCACCCATACATCTGTTCCTTGGCCATATCAACATCAATTTCCTATTTTGCAGGGAGGTGACATAAGTTCAACTGAAGATCTTAGCATGTTCATCTTCCTCCTTTTGGAACACAAGTTTTGACAAGAAATCTTCAATCAACAACTACAAATCAAAATGGACACTCATCCTGCATTACCTTAGTCACCCCATAATTTGTGGATCTAGATTTTGATGAGAGGAATTAGTGCTAAATAGGTTTATATATAGAATTTCTCTCCATTTTGTAAAGGTTGGCTCATTGAAGCAAGATTAGCCACCTAAAAGGAGACTTAAGAGATAGTTTACAATTTTAGAAGATTTTACAATTTATGCAAGATACACTTGGATACATTTTCTTTACAAATTTTCAATACAAGTTATGTTACTTTTGGAATATTGTTCAATGATAATGTTGATGAACCATAGCCATTTGTATGCCAATGAATGTTATGCATAAGTGTTTCTTACTTGATACAAATCAGTAGAAGATTCCAAATTTAAAGCCATTTAATTAAATTATCTATAAATGAGATTCTTTTATGTTTGTTGATCTATGAATTAATGATGAGCTAGTGATGTGTTACTGTCTGATTTTGAGGTTTGATGGTTGTACGTTTTGAATTATCACTATGAATGAATATAATGGTGCATAATAGTCTGTGGATTGTATCA
The DNA here is from genome assembly GCA_007115665.2 of Sequoiadendron giganteum. Classification (NCBI taxonomy): domain Eukaryota; kingdom Viridiplantae; phylum Streptophyta; class Pinopsida; order Cupressales; family Cupressaceae; genus Sequoiadendron; species Sequoiadendron giganteum. The sequence goes on from CM021101.1 coordinate 855,063,201, forward strand.
TTTTATAGTTTCTTAGTTACTTGAAAGGCTCATGGTGAAATTTATATGTCTGAATTGAAAGGAGTTTACATTTACGATTTGCTGTTCTATGCTTTGATCTATCTTTTTCTACTTATTTTACACCCCCAAACATTAGATTAGATCATATCATGCAGTTTGTGTCCTTTTACCAGCAGGCCCCTTGAATATTATGGTTGCATGGACTACTGAACGAAACAACACAGTTGAGAACCAACTACAGAGACCTTGGAAGATAGGTGGTTTTAGATCAATTATCTTTTTCAGGAGAAATAGAGTAGAAATATTTTGTTTAACGTTGTGCTATTTTGACCATCAACAATACTCTTGACATCCATTTCATGAATTTGCCAACCAAAATGCACTATCATATCCAAAACCATTTGGCTGGTCTTGATCTTTGGAATGGAAGCAAATGTTTCATCATAATCAATGTCATCTTTCTAAGAATAGCCCTTAGCCACGAGTTAAGTTTATGTTATTATTTTCCTTTTATTTGATCATGAGGACTCATTTGCATCTAATAGTTTTCTTCCTTGATGGAAGATCAATAAATTTTCAAGTATTGTTCCTCAACAAAGCTAGATATCTTACGTTTATGAAATTTTTCCAAGGTGGTGACTCGAGTGTGTTGCACTATGGGTAGTTCAAAATTCTGAATAACTGTACATAAAAGCCAAATTTTCTTCTTCATGCGACTTGTTGCAAGTCGTCGACCTAGTGTTAGATATATTTGCAGCTGCATTTTCCTTTGCATCCATCATTGTGGTACAATACCACTTAGGAATATTTTTGCACACAAGCTAAGGATTGAGGTAGAGATAGAAGTAGACATCGGTCTATTGTTAACACCCTTTCTTGTGCTTTATCAACAAGTGCCTCATCTTTAGGTTTGGTAATCATCAATGTTTGGGAATTGACATGTGATAATAAGGAAGAGGTGTTGCATCATTTTTTATCATAAAAAACAACCATATTGATGTGAAAATTCTTTGTAGTTGGATCCATAAGTTGATATTCCTTCAACTCTAAATTGTACCAAAGAAAAACACATTTAAAGGATTTTTCATCCAACTTTGTCGTTTGCACCTAAGGAATGTGCATGAAGGTTGTACACCCCAACACTCTCAGATGTAAAATTGAATGCTTCTTCTTAGCTCATACTTCTTCAAGAGTGTAGAAGAGGAAATTCAACACCCCGAAATGACATGATCTCAAAGGGTGAATGTTCCTCAGCTACCTCGGGGATCGAAGCTCAAGTGACAAGATGAGAAGACAAGGAGATTTGTTTATATTTTATGTTTTATGTGGAATTAGAGGACAAGAGTTTTAGAGTTTGAAAGAGTAGGTTTTAAAGGCCTTGTGAGTAAACTAGTAGGTTCTTGACCAAGGATGACAACACATCGTGTGGATGTCTCCGTGGTACGTTGTAGTCTTATACGAACAAAATTTGAGTTTACTACAAAAACAACAAAGAACCCACTTAACTATTCAATACCCAAAATATCAGGAACACACTAAGATAATAGAATAACGTAAATAAAAATAATAACATAAATTAACATAAACTAAATGCAATAGAAAGGAAATGACAAAATGATAAAAAAGAAAGGAGGTACTCACAAGAGGTCCATGAATGAAGCCTCTTGCAAAGTTGTTGAGAATGTGTCTCAAACTCATTGTTAAAACCCTAGCTCAGTTGCCATCAAACTTAGACTTCCCAAATTTTTGCATTTGGTCTTTACCACAATACCATAGGGTGCAACTAAGAGGGGTGAGGGCTGGCGGTGTTACCCACTATCCCGCGGTGGTCTTCATTAGCTTGTGCGGGTGTGTGGGGCCATACCACCACACCACAACGGTCCATGAAATGGTTGGCGGTAGAGTTGGGGTTACCTCACCACCCTGCGACGGTCTAAGGAAAGGTTAGTAACTTGCGATCCCACGATGACTTGAAATGTAGCCTATAGTATAGCGGTGAATGTACTATCCCATGAAGGTTAATCTAAGTGGTTGTGATAGTCAGACAGAATGGCAGGAGCAAACCGTAGTCCCATGGCTAGTCACAAAGGCTTTGTGGTATTGCGGTTAAGACTAGGAACAATGGGTAAAGACGTGTGAATGACCATCTGACTATCTTGTGACTGTTCGGTTGTAGCAAAATTTGAAGTGTGCATATCGTTGTGTTGAATGATCCTGACCAGTTAATCCTTGTGCATATAATGCATACAAATCTAGTTTCTGGATGGGCCGGTTCAATGGCTCTTTACGAATTAGCAGTTTTTGATCCATCCGATCCTATTCTTGATCCAATGTGGAGACAAGGTATGTTCATTATACCTTTTATGACTCATTTAGGAAGCATTGTTTTTGTTACCCTGATTGCATGTAGGTTATGGAGTTGATCATTGGATGATCTGAAGCTTTTGCAATAGCTTGTCTCCCTCGGATGCCCGTGCATGTTGGTGGTTGTGGAGTTGGCCTAAAATGGGCATGGAGTTCTTGAACTAATTTTTCCTTTTATGGATGCTTTGTACTTGCATGGCTTGGATTCATGTTCCTTAGATCTAAGGGTTTTATAGATTTTCGTAAAAAAATATGTGGTTATTCTAATCTATGATAATTCATTATTCTGGTTTAACCGTTATGGTATTTTTTGTTTTAGACTTTTGAGTCTTCCAGATGTGAAGTGGGTGTGGATGCATATGGGTGTTTTACAAACACAGTGGTTTTGAAGATTTTGCATAGTCAAGGAAAAAAACTTGTGGTTTTGTGGAGTTGTGGTTAAGCTATTTTCTAGACCCTGGGATTTGGGGTGTTACTGGATGAGATAGCTGTAGTTTTGCATGCATGTTTCATGCATGGTATGATTAAGTGAGATTCTTTCTCTGCACAGAAGTGTTGGTACGTGATTAGTCACTCAACATTTATGTGGTGATGCTTGGTGGGTTCCTAAACTATGGTGCTCGGGTTGTGGACTTGTTTGGAGAATCGGATTTGTGTATGATTTGGTGCTTGTCATGTTGTCTACATGGTTATTCTCTTTGAGGTTTTAGCTTTGTAGTTTCCAATGCATTAGTGGGTTTGCATGTTATATTGATTGGATCTATGAGTTGTGCAAAGTTGTGGGCTATCTTTACCTACATTTTTGTTGTGGGACAACTCAAAAGTGGGCTGTCTATATCCACAAGGCTTGATTCCGTGTTGATGCAAAATTGTTAGTTGGCCTTGTCTGTGGCCACTTGTGCATTTGTGTGGTTGCTTTGGGATGAGAGAATGGATGATGCAGAGTACCTGAATAGTCGGTTATGGGTACCTATAGAATGTGAATCATGATGTCATGAATAGCTTGGATACACAACTTGGTGTAAGCTTTTGACAGTGACGACATTTTCACTTGGTTTGGAGATCTTGGTGCCACTTGTTATTGTTTCCAGATGGACATGTTGATGTGTGGACTTGGAGGATTTTTTGGATTAAAAAATGTTTTGTCATGATGCTTGGGGAGCTCGATTGTCACAGTTTAGTGGGAGATTTAGCAGTGACTTGGTCATGATGCTTGGAGAGCTCGATTGTCATGGTTTAGTGGGAGCTTTAGCAATGACTGTGGATTCATCACTTAGCGATGGATAATCTTCTTTAGTGTTGTAGATGTTACTAGAGGAGCTCTTAGATCCTGCTACTACATAAGGGTTCTTTCGCATTTGCATGGACACTATTTGAAGATGTGTAACATCTCAGAGCCATGGAGGACTCTTGTGTTCTTTGGGTTGAGATGTTGGTGGTGCTTGATAGGTGATGTTGGTTTAGAGTTTGTTTATTTTATGTCATGGTATACTCTTGTTTACGTATTAGAGTTTCAACATGATACTGTATAGGAGCGAATTTGCACCCCTCTTACAAATTCCCCTTTTGCATCCCTCTACCTTAGAAAATCAAACCTGACTATGAAATTCCACATCACCCATTTGCAATGCATCCACTTGGTGCTTTTTGTGTCGGTGGGGGAATTTTTGTCGAGGATGCGAGTGTGGCATGTAAACGTCTGTGCGGTGTGCTTCCATCCCTGATATATTCCTACCTCTGGAGTCAGTAGGGAAGTTACACTCCTCATTGGGGATGAAATGTAATGCCTCTGTGTCGACCAACCAAGCTCAAAATCGACTCCTTCGACTCCTTCCTTCATTCACTTCATCTATTTTGGAAATTGGACTCCATTCTACACCATCTTGAGCTTTTGAGCACTCTTTGAGCAACTCAACACGCCTTCTCCACATCTTGCTACATCTTTAGCCACCATCGGAGTTGCAACTTGGTGTCCTGAGGGACCGCTTCTTCATTGTTGTGGCAACGTAGACCTTACCAAGCTTGCATCCTCTTCTACGTGCTTGAGGGAACTTTGATTAAGAAGGTGATATTGCTTCTTGATTGACGTAGCATTATTTTGTTGTGATTGTCTGGTATAATTTATATTGTTCTTTTTATCACATTTTCTATCTCGTGGCTTTCCTGGATGTCTGTGGAGGTAGAAACACCAAAGCAAATGTTTGACTGAGGCAAACCCCTATACAACCCCGAAATTTTTCCTCTCTTGGTTGTGTGTAGGTGTATATGTGCATGGATCTTGTTGGCGAACAAGACTCTCAATGAGTTAGAATTTGTCACCTTTTCCTTAGTTGTCCTCTTTACCATCTTCATAGTTATTTCTTACATTTTTCTATTTATCGTTCTATTCATTACATTAAAACATATTGACTAAACCATTAGTAGGTTTTCTTGAAATATGTCCTATATTTTTCACTTTCTGGCCGTACGGATGCCAGTGCTCCAGAGAGATGCCAACACATTGCGCTGTCGTCCCTGACCCACATTGCTTTCCTCAAGAAAAAAGCTATCTAAGGTACTGTTACTAAATTTCTACACATGCTGAAATTTAGCCTAAATAGTAACATTACATAAGAATTCACAGGCTGCTCTTTTCTCATTCATCTGTTTTCAGATCATTTCTGTTTCCAATTATTTTTATTCTGAACAAAGAGAAGGAAGAATAATGTTCATTGTATTATCATTAACTGATATGTACAATTTTCATTTACAATTGATTAAATGATTGTAATGCTGAAAGGAAAAAAAGATCTCACACAAACCGTGAGTGTAGCTTACTAACTTGCATATGCACAAAGTAATACATGAACAGATAGAATAAATGAAGTTAGACCTAACCAGTCATTGCCTTTTTTGCTTTGATTGGTTATGTGTCCCTTGACGTCATTCCACATCCAGCTCCTAGCCCCTGAGTTCCTTAGTAACTGCATAAGAGAAAGAAAAGTGGTATTAGATCCCGAAAGATCTAAGCAATGACTGAATATCCTAACTAAGTTACTACTACACATATGCTATCTGTTAATGCATTCTGTTACAAAAAAGAGTAAGCTACACTCAACATCAAGACATAAGGTATTTTTATTGCTAATATGTTTGTTCCATGTACAAATCCAAACGCATCTGTTACTAATATGTGGATGAAAATGAGGCTCCCACAAGGGTTTGAGCCTAGCATATCAGTAAGAGATGTTTTCTTTCATTATACACAGGCGATCAAAGCTACAAATATTTTTAATATGAAGTATTAAAGGGACGTTCACTTTGTCTGAAACCTTTTGCTTCAGAAAGCAGAAGTTTACAAGGAAGTTAGAATTGAAAACCAATTTCAATGGAATTTAGTGTCAGTTTTCAAAATATATTTATGATTGCCTCTAAGAGATAGACAGAAGAAACAACAGAGAAGGGAGAAACAAAGCAAGTACAAACAAAAATGACAATGGAAACCAGTATGTTACAAAAGGAAACAGTGTATGTTTTCTTTCTTCAATGGCGGATATACAATGAGCAAAAATTTTAACAACATAGATCATTCTCCCAATACAGCAGAGGTGGCAGACAATGTTTGCAAAATGAGAAAAGAAGATAGCAGCAAATCTCTTTCAAAGCCACGTTATTCCAACAGAGAATACATTAGAAGTGCGTGGTTTTGAAACCTTGTAAAAATGGTGAACAAAAATTGACAGGAAAAACATGCAATATTGCACCCAAAAACTCCCAGATATTAATAAAAATGCAGTTAAGAATGGTGTAAATCACTCTTACACAATACAAATGGCGGTTTTGAAGATTGAAGACTTCTCAGATGCAGCGTTTTCCTCCAGGACTTGCGGCCATAACAGCAGAATTTTTTCCATTTTTCTTGGCTTTTCTCTAGGGTTTCGAAACCCTCTTCCAAGCAGCTCACGTTTTCTCTAAAAGATATCAAATGCAAATAAAGATTGAAAGTTTATTTTTCTTTTAGGGCTTCATAATTTCAACTTTTTGTATTATTTTTTGAGGTTCGTGGCTTTTAGAGTTTGCATCGGATATGTTTTTCAAATCCACATTATAATTCATAACATGTAAATATTTACTTTAAGTAATATAGTAGTGTATTACCTATATTACTATATTACTTAAAGTATTTAATAAAAGAGTTATTCTTGTATAAATTTTGCAATGATGTAATTAAATAATAATTAATTGATGTGTTATAAATTGATTAATTATTATTTAAAATTAAGATGCAAGGTTAAGATAAAATAGATTTGGATTGAAAGAATAAGTCCATTTTTCGGATTTGGAGAGATAAGGGGTTGAAAAGTCAAGTTGTGACTTGGGAAAAGAGGGAGAGGTGGCATTTTGACATGTTTTTGGTGTTTGTTTTAAAACTGGACTCTTTTATGAGTCATTGGAGTCATTTTAGGGGCTTTTATGGCCAGACTGGAGTGATCACTTTTAGTCCTTGGACAGATAGGTCTTTTAGACTATTTGGACTTCTTAGGTGGAGGTTTTGAGTCCTTTTTGGGAGGGATTTTTCTCACATCCGACCCCTGCATTTTAGGGGTCTTAGGTGGGAGTATTTTCCTTTATATTGGATCTCCTTTGTCATTTTTGGCAGTCAGTTTTGGGGAGAGCAGAGCCTTTGCATTTTTGTGGATTGTGCTTATTTCTTTCTAGCTGTATCAGAGGAATTAATTGTGGAGAAGCCTTTCAAAGCTTAATACATTGGAGTTTGGCCTACTTCTATTGTTTATCAGGTGTATCTTGTGTGATTGATGCTATTTTTTTTTGTGTTCTTTTAAGAGCCTTAAGATTTAATGTCTCATTTCTGCATATTCCTCATCTTGCATAGGTTATATGTTGTGTTTTATTGAAGTTTTACTGATTGTGATTCAGTCCTTTCAGTTTCAGTTCATATAGACCTTCATATGAAACATTTTTATGCATGCAGTTACCATTAGAAGCTGTGATCAATAACATGTTATAAGTTCTGTAATTGTGTTTATCAAAATATTAGGTCCTCCATCTTTCTTTGGTGTATCACCTTCTTTTAACAATTTTAAGAATTTCATTAAAGTCTTTCTATCTCTTTCCCTATCAGTTTGTAAGTTTTTCAAGTAGCATAGGTGATCCATTTTCAAAGAATTCAATAGGAACCGGCCTAGAACCCGGAGGTTTGGTCACCTTCAGAGTTTACCCCACAAGCTAGTGACTGTTCCAATGTTCTCTAGAATTTCTAAGTGTTTAGGTGCTTAGTTTTTAGGGTGAAAATTCTAGAGTTAACAGGTACGGTTCAGGTTCTAGAAACTGGATCATTTAGTCCCATTCAAGCATTCATATTAGTAGAGTGACAAAAGCACTTGAGAGTGCTCTTCATTCTCTACCCTTGACCTAAAACACTCACTTAACTTGAGGTAAGTTAGGTAAGTACTCCACTCTCGACTCTCTATGACCTGGAGCCTTGGTGTGGTTGGTCTCCCTACTTTACATTTTGGTGAACTTGATGTGAAACAACGTCTATCCATTTCTTTGTGTTTAAATTTTTTCCCACACACTCCATAGGTGAGTTAGACTTGGGTATTGTGAGGGTTTATGAGCATCACAACTCATTCCATGTCTTTCGGGAACGTTAGGAGAAGTCTACGACACTTTCCAATGGAAAAGACGAAGGTCACTTTTGGCTATAGTATTGGTTTTTCCATAGGTTTTATAGACCAGATGGGTTTCATTGATGAGACCACTCATGTACCCACTCCTCCAACATTCCCCACAACTTTTTCTGTGGATGAGGATGATGCTGTTCATATTCCTACAAAAAAAATTGTGGCATTAGATAGGAGGTTGTTGGACCTCGTGAATCATTTGGAGAAAGCACCGAATATGGCGAGATCTGCTAGAATTACTAGCAAGGTGAGATATATGCTAGGTAAAGATCAAACAGGTATAGAGTTCTTACATGGCCTCATCGATCTAACCAAAGCATACATCTCTTCATATAACACTAGATTGAGTACTACCTGAGGGGAGGTGCTCAATGCCTATGAGAAACAAATAGGTGTTCCGATGCCTACCACGTCTATATATGCATGGCCGAAACGGGCCCCTCGATTAGTGTTTGCTTTGCTTCTCAGAAGCCTAACACTGTTAAGATAAGTAGGATACCCTTTGGTTTCAGTTTCACCCCTCCTACCACCCCTGGTGGTGGGGGCTCTAGTGGGATGAGTAGTGGTGGATTTGGTAGAGGTGGTGGTGCTGGAGGTGGTGGCTTGGGTGGTGGTGGCATCAGTGGAGGTCATGGTGGTGGCTCTGGCGGGGGTCACATTCATGGTTCCAGTGGTGGCCCCAACAGGGGTCACAATGATGGCTCCAAAGGTGGTTTTGGGGGAGGTTCCACTAGGCATTTTTCATCCTCTAGTCCCTTGTTTTGAATGCTCTTCTTCAGAACATGGGTCAGGTGCAAAACCAATTGCCGAGCATTTCTCAAGCCTCTGCCCAACCTATCTTCCAATGTTTTTTCTGACATAGCCCACTATCGGTGGTGATTTTGAGTACTCTTGTCTTGCAGGGAATGAAGATTCCTAAGTTCAAAAAGTATGGTGGTAAAGGAGATCCATATATGCATGTGTTAGCTTTCAATTTCATGTGTATGAACTTCTTTCATGATGATGCTCTAATGGAAAAAATCTTCCCCTGATATCTCAAGGATACAACACTTGAGTGGTATTATTCCTTGCCTGATAATTCTATATTCTCATTTGATGAGCTCATCAATAAATTTATCTATTAATTCTAGTCTAACATTAGTCTGAAGATGACCTTCTCGGATCTCGTCTGGTGTAAGCAGGGAGAAAACAAGAAGATAACTAACTTTATCACGCGTTACCAAGCACTCTTTTCCCAAATTTCGTACCTGTTGCTCAACTCAGATATGTAGAAAGTATTCATAGGAAATATGCAATGAGCTTGGCAGGAGAAGTTCACCCTGATGAAGTACCCTTATTTCGCACACTTGTGTGCCATGTTGCGTGAGTACCAAAAAGCGGTGGCTCAGTTTAGGGGATCTTTCTTGCACTCTCGTTTTGAAGGAAATTCTATAGTATCCATCTCAGGAAAAGGAAAGGTTGTTACAAATGTAGGTGTCATGACTAATGATCATGACTTTAGACACAACAAGAAGTTTACAAAGTTAGTTGAATCTTATTCTTCTATTTTGCAAAATTTATTAAAGGATAGGATCATAAATTTAAAAAGTCCCAGACCTTTGAAGAAACCTTATCCTGATTGGTATGATGGGAGTTCTTTTTGTCAATACCATTGTGTTAACAAACATGACATTGAGTGTTGCATGCATCTGTGTCATGAGATACAAGATTGCATTGATGATGGTACCATCCGTCTTGATGGGAAGAAACAAAACACAAATAAGTTGGTAGTGAAGGCCAATAGCAAGTTGCAGATTTACATAGACCCATTTTCGTCCCATTCTGCAAACTTGATTATTGACCCCTCTGATGCTTCTCCTCAACCCTCAGCGTATGTTAATTTGGTTTCGATTACTCCTCCCCCATAACCTGCAATTGGTTCACTAGATGTGACTTTCACCTCATAAGACTTGCCTTTGAACAATAAGCCCTCTCCTCTATAAATTCCTGCTTGCCCCAATGGAAACATTTGTGACAGGAGTCCTAGTTGACCTTGTGAGCTAGGTGTAGACATGGAAAATATATAGTTTCATTTTGGCACTCTTGATCCCGATCATTAACATCATTTCCTCCGAAATCATACTTTCAACACTTCATCATATTCTGTCCCTTAATCTAATGAATCATTATTTATCTGATTAAGTCTATCACCTCCTCTGATTAAATTAATCAATTCAGTTAACCTTACATTTCTGTTTAATTAAATAAATCATTTTATTTGATTAAATTCTCTAAAATCCTCTTATTAAATTAAATAAATTAAACCTTATTTGATTTAATCTAACATATTCCTCTTTGAGTTAAATAAATCAAATCATTTCTTTAATAAATCTTTTCTTCTCAATTCTTGACTTAAATCAATCCATAAATTTGAGTCTAAATTGTCACATCATCTAATTCTTCATTAAATTAATCAAAACCTTGATCAAGTTAATCTCTCTCACTAAAATCCTCTAGAGAATGCAACTTACACAATAAATCAATTACTTTGATTTATTTAATTATTATTTTTCCCTCATTGGAGGCTTCTCTCCTCATTTATCATCCACAATCTTCATGCAAAGTTACTCTCTTCACATTGAGAGCCAATTTTGCCCATTTCACCCAACCATCTATCATCTTTCAAGATTTGTAACAAGGTTATGCTCAAATCTCTTTGAAGATTTGACCATTTTCTCAATCAATCAACATTGCAACTTAGGAATTGGGAAAGGGCCAATTGCAACACTTCATTGGCACTAATTCCCCCATGGGATCACCATGCTATTCGCTTAATTAGGATTGAATGTCTTTTATTTAAGTATTGTGTTCTTCATTTTTCCTAATTTTAGTTTGAATGGATGGATTTCATGGGGAATCTCTCTTACTTGTTTGCATGCATTTGATCTAACAACCTAATGTGTTTTGTTGCTCTTGTGCGTTTGCAGGTTTAGGGGTTCACATTTTGGTGCTAGGAGGGTAGACTCAAAGAATTAATCACGTTTTAAAAAAAATTTCGTGTTTCTTAACATTTTCTTGCAGGACACATGAAACTCAACCACGCGGCACTATATTGAGCCGCGGTCATAGGCGCGACACAATACTTCACCACTTTTAGGAAAGCGGTGCCATATTGACCCATGCTTAATTTCTTAACCTCGTCGCATTTTCTTCCTGCTTGTCACTTTTTCAAATCTCCTAACTCCACCACGTTCACCTTCGCGGCGCAATAATTCACCGCTTTCAGTACCGCGGTGCCATATCGCACCGCGTTTTCTCCAAACTCCGCCGCTTCAGCTTTCCCGCCTAAAAAATTCAAAATTTCAAATAGGGCCGATTCCAAACTCCGCTGCTTACCCCTATCGCACCGCTTTTTAGCTCTTTGTTTCTGCAGAGAGTCACCCAAATATAGCGTCGCTTTCACCCAAACTACGCCGCAGAAAAACAGTGAGGCCTAAAATTGACATGTGCGTTTTAAATTTTGATTTTTTTGCTGTCTTTTTGCTCTTTGATTTTCTATCATTTTGAAGGTTAGAGCAAAGGAAGAAGTTCATCATGACATCATGTTCACCAAACCCAAAGTGTTTTTAAACACTAAAGTGTTCTTCAACACTCTTTAAGGAATTTTCTAAGTTCTTTTGCCTTAGAAACACTAGACTTCTTTTGGGTTTAAAAAGAACAAATCAATTTTGTTTTTTGTTATGACACCATGTTCATTAGGCACAAAGTGTTTTTAAACACTCTTTAAGGAATTTGCTAAGTTCTTTTGCCTTAGGACTACTAGACTTCTTTTGGGTTCTAAAATAAACAATCAAATTTCTTTTCAAAAGTTGCCAAGGGGCTAAAAAGAACCTTAGACAAACATACTAGATTTTGTTTAAAGGTTAACAATTGAACAAAACAATCTCACATTTCCTTTGGTGCTTAAAAAAAATTCATCATTGCTTTGAGGGATTTAAAACGAACATGTGTCATTTGTATCTTGTAATTTTTTTTGTAAAATAGTATCATTTGAAAAGGCGTATGCACTTCTCTCGCGCTTCACGAAGATCTTGAGAATCAAAAGTATTTTTGGTGACACTAACTTGCATAAAAGATTGCCTCCACATTTCAATTTGGGTACCTAACAATTGAACAAAACATGTGAGTGTGAGTAAAATTATTGCAAGTGTTCTCCCTTTGTTTCTAAACGAAGGTTGATCGAATTACAAATATGTTTACTCACTTTTGTTTATCTTAATGGGCCTGCCTTGTGGGAAAAAGTAATCACCCAAGGGAACGACCCAATCAGGAACACGCTAAAGCCAAGCGACTTCCAACCGGTATACAAGTGTGGATTCTTGAGGAAAGTTCAAGAATCATGAGGATTATTCTGATGAGATGGACAGAAATGGACTCTTGCCGACGTTGGATAATCCCCCATGAATGGAATGCCCGAATTAAAATCCTTTGTTTAGAAAAAGGCCAAAACCTTGTCTATTTTGTTGGTGCAAAAGGTCATGTCCTTTGAAGCCGCCCCACGATATACATGCGGTTTTGTTGTAGAGATGGAAAGTATGCCATGGGAGATTCATGGGTACTAATGCTTGGCTGACCTGAGAAGTGTGTGCCATGGAGGGGAGCCACTGTGGTCAAACATTTAGCCAATCGCACAAAATATGCGCAGCTAGATTCGTCAAAGTGGGAACCCAACAGAATATTGCCTCATCATCCTAGGGTTGTAAAGAGTGCTTGGAAGTGAAGAACACATTGCTTGGTTCTCGAAAACATTTGCAAAAGGAACATTCACAAAACCTCCAAATTTCAAACCCCTTGGAGGAGACAAATACCTTTGACGAATTCAAGCACTCTTGCTTTCCCTAGGGATTCTATCCTTGGAGGTTTCTAAGTGCTTAGATTCTATCGTCATTTATTTTCAACAAGGTTAAACATAAGTAACTTTTGCCCTATTTTCCTTAATTTCCACACAATGGACTTTGTGGGATGAGAAAGAAAGTGGGACATTAGATATATAGTTTGAAACATAAGCAAACAAGTGTCTTTGTTAAAAAGAATTCATTAAACCAAGATAAAAGGACAAAAAATGAACCTCCTATGTTTGTTCCAAATGATTTCCCACAAGATCAAGATTCCGAAATCGAAGTTCAAGAAGCTTAGTCTGAAAGCCCATGAACAATGCCTTGAAATGATCCTTGAAGTCAGAGAGAGACTAGTATACAACTTCTATAAAAAGGCCTCAAGGAATAATCCAACTTTGTATGCGTTCTACTATCAAAAAAATCTCAAACTTTTTGAAAGGTTTTCTTTCCTCTCACAGGAAGTCTAGCGTGTTCTTCAACACTGAGGTTTTGTAAAGAGAATTGTGTCTAGGTTCGAGTCTAGGATGAAATTTGTCATCTTCATCCGTCTTTCCATCAAATCAAGTCTCATTTCATCAACAAACCTTCTTGGGAACTCTAGAAAAATCACTTATGCTAAACTTAAAGGGCTAAACCAACATCACCCTATCTTGGCTTAACACACCTACCCAAAATAGTCAATCTCTTGGGAAAATTTACCTTTAGGATAACACAACTTCCTAAGGTCTACTACTTCACAATCACATTGAATTAATACACTTAGTCAATTCATCTTCTTGTGCAAGGTCCCCTAGGATAACACAACTTCCTAGGGACTACAAGTTCACTACAATCATGTTTGGCTCAATACACATAGTCGAACCATCACAAATCAATCTAAGTCCTAACAAGTTTAGCATAACCCTTCAAAGGTTCTCCAAAAAGGTTTCACTCACTCACTTCATCCATTTATCCCATCATCATTACCACCCTCTCTGATCTTTGACTTCCCTAGTTCTTCTCTTTTGGGCCTAAAAGGTTAGGATCAAATGATTCCTATTTTTTATGGTTCAAACAAGATCACAATACAAGAAGAACATGGAGAATATTAGCGAAATATCAACTTCCATTGACATGAGTCAAGTAACCTCTGAAATAAACCTTGTGGGATCAAGCAATCCCCCAAGTAACTCTTCTTTGCCATCGAAAAATCCTCAAGAGGAGAGTTACGAAGAGGATATTACAAACGAGGATATGGGGATGACACAATCTGAAATGATAAAAATGGTTCAAAATCTAGAGAACCACAAAATTGTTAGTGCTATGTTCAAATACTTAAACACGTTAGCGGAAGGAGGGGTCCAATTCCCTTCTGACCTTGACGCAAGTACTAGTACGGACATGCCTCTTACAAACACATCCCCTATATTGAATGTCAATCAAGAAATGCCTCACACCACATCGGCCATCACACCAACCTCACCAATGGTGAACAAAGGAAGTGCTATGTTTCGAGAGTTGCAGTAGCATCACCTTGTGGCCAACAAAGAGGTGGCCATCATTGCCGTACCAGATAGTTCTGTCCTGATAAATCCATTACACCCTTACGTCCCACTCACATTTAATAATCTCGTTGGTTCATCTTCATTCCATGCCTCACCAGCCTATCAATCAAACATAAAAACTTCTCTACCACAAGGAGAAGGTGGTTTGTTTGGGACAACCAATGTGGCTAATCCTTTTTTCCAGGGTAGCATACCATCTCTTCCCCCATTTCCATTCGCAACCACATCACCTCTTAGATTGGGTTTTCCTCCCTTGAATACCGATAGTGTCTTAGAACTGGGCAATGTGAACATTCCATCAAATTCCCTCTTTTTTCCCACAACATCACAACAACAAGTGGCAACCATTCAGGCCACTACATCGATCAACCCTCAAATATCCCAAAGCATACCCTTGCAAGGACCAAGCATCTCAACCACCCCCCCCATCAACCCAAATCCCAACCACCACCATAACCCTTTCACCTGTCACAACAGTTGGCATGATTCCCATTCCACCACCAATCCCACCAAAGGCCAACATGACAAATTCATTCACCACCCTAATCCAAACCCTTCAAAAGGCTAACCAACAAAGAGTACTCAAGCAAAAGCAACAAGCTCTAGCCCAAGCTCAAGCTCAAGCCCAAGGACAAGTGCAAGCTCAAGCTCTAGCACAAGCACAAGCCCAAGCTCAAGCTCAAGCCTAAGCGCAAGCACAAGCTCAAGCTCTAGCACAAGCACAAGCGCAAGCCCAACAATAGGCACAAGCCCAATACCAAGCGCAACTACAAGCAATCCATCTGCAAGCATACCAACAAGCCTTGCAAGAATTTCAAGCACAACAACAAGCCAAACAACAAGCTTTGTTGGCACAATAACAACTCGACCAACAACAAATTTTGTTGGTGCAACAACAACTAGACCAACAACAAGCCTTGTTAGTGCAACAACAACTTGACCAACATCAGGCTTCATGGGAACAATAATAGATGGCCCAACAGCAAGCGTTGTTGGAACAACAACAATAAGATCAACAACAAGCATTGTTGACACAAATGCAGACATACCATCAAGCTTTGAACGCACAACAGAGCTTGTAGCAAATGCCCACTAGTACTCCTCCCACCCATCAAACACCTCAAACACCTCACAACTCATTTATTCCACATCCCGACCCAAGCAAAGATGTCGCAACACAAATCAAACTGATTTTGCAGCAAGTGTTGGACTCACAAGCAAGGAAAACCACAAGAACACTCGGCAACTTGTGCCCTTATCCTTTTGACAAAAGTCTCACCATGATACCGTTCCCAAAGGGATTCGAGATCCCCAAATTTGACAAGTCTAATGGAACGGGTAACCCTGAAAACCACATCAAGGAATTTCAGGTGCACTGCATGGAGGTTGCATATGATGACACGTATCTAATGCGACTATTCCCCCAAAGTTTGAGTGGTCCAGCTATGGAATGGTTTTCTTGCCTACCCACAGGCATTAAAACATTCGAGGAAATTGTGGAAGCTTTCCTTAAGAATTATGCTTTCAACATGGGTGCGAATGTTAGTTTGGAAGAACTATCAGCACTAAAACAAGGAAAAGGAGAGCTGTTCGCATCCTTCTTGCAAAGATGGCGATCCAAGGCCAATCAAAGTAAGTGGACCATGCCAGAAGAACAACAAGTTTGCACCATCATATCCAATCTGGATGAAAACTTGGCGTTCTACTTGAAAATGCAATGTATCACATCTTATGATCAACTGATCCCAAAGGCGCTCAACATCGAAAGAGCCCTTACTGCGTGAGGAGGCGCATCAACATTCACTCCACCATAGGATAACCACCCATCTAACAACTATAATGATAAGCCTCAAACATGGTCGAGGAATAAAAACATCATGAATGACGGCGTGGTCAATGCTAAAGTGGTGATCAATGCTCCTAAGCAAAACAACCAAACCCATCATCAACCATAAAATCATAATCGCAATAATGTGCAGACTAATGCGGTAGTAGCACAACAACAACCAACTCCCACCAATCAAATCAACAACTTGGGTAATCAAGGAGGACCACCTCTTCGAGGCAAGTATCCCCCCAAGAGGAACTTCACGGCTCTTGGTGAATCGATTGAGTCCATAATGAGGAAGTTAGTCAAAGAGAATCTAATCAAAGTCTCTAACTATGAGCAATACGTGAAACCATGACCAATCCGCCATGGTATAACAAAAATATCCTTTGTGACTTTCATAAAGTCAAAGGACATACCACCGCCAATTGCATGAGGCTAAAAAACATCATCCAAGACCTCATTGAGGATAAGATTATCAATATCGAGCAGCCAACCAAAAACCAAGACTTGAAAATATACACGAATCCGATGCCGAACCACAACCAAGGGAACAATCAAGGAAATAATCAGGGGAACAATAAGGGCAAGCAAAAATATGCTAGTGCTAACCTAGTGTATGAGCAGATAGCTGGATGTGTCGACGAAATGGTCACAGTCATAAATGTCAAAGGAGCCAACAACAACCGTGGAGTCACCACATGTGGTAGAAAGGTTACCATTGCTGGGGCACTAGCTAAGACCCCCATTTCTAATACAAAATGCATCCCCTATGACTACAACATCATTGACCAGCTGAAGAGAACTCCCACCCAAATTTCCATCATGGAACTATTGAAAATCTCCGCAGCCCATAGGAAGATCCTTGATGAAGCATTAGCTGCGTCCACCATCTCTGCCACCCTTGACACAGAGCAGTTCCATGCTATGGTGGGTAACATAGATACCCCAAATCTCATTACTTTCTCTGAACAAGATTTCCCCCCTCAACCATCTCATAACCGCACACTCCACCTTCAAATGCTCATCCATAAAAAGAAAGTCAAAAGAGTCCTGGTGGATGGAGGTGCAGGCCTTAACATTTGTTCTCTAAAGCTCATAAAGAAATTGGGATTCACCGAGGATTCCATTAATAAGAAAAAAAGCATCACGATAAGGGCGTATGATGATCAAGAAAGAGTGTCTCAAGGCACTATCAAAATCTCCATCTAAGTAGGACCGACAACTATGGAACCACCTGTTAGGTCCTCGACCTCGACCTACCATATAATATCCTCCTCAGACGCCCGTGGATTCATGGAATGAAGGTAGTGGCCTTGACGTATCATCAATGTATCAAGTTCTCACACCAAAACGAGGAGGTCACTATATATGGGGATCTTGAACCTTTCACCTACTGCAAAAAATTGGAAGCCAAGTTTTATAAAATCCCCCAAGTACCAAACAATGATGAAGGCCCATCCACTTCATACATCGACCTAGCCAACCTCGCTTCCACTTCTGCGACAAAGACACCCACCATCCCTGACATATCCGATATTAAGAACATGATCCAGGACAATGGATGCGGTGACTACAGAATGAAAAGAAACACATTTGTTATAGGAGAGTTACCACAATCTTCTAGGTCACATGGACAACATCAGCCAGCTGAAACACCTGTCCACACTGTTAGGGAAAACCCTTCTGGATTCCATCGTTGGGGGGATCTCGGTTGAGAAAATGTGGATGAGGGAGACATCTCAAACAAATTTTACCAAGATGAAAGGCCCACCCCCACCCTACCCATGGATGAAACTAGGAAAGGACTGCAAATGATGTTTGGTATGGGCTATAACAGGAACAAAAGCCTTGGAAAAAACAGTAATGGACGACTGGAGCCCATCATTGTAGAAAGAAGAATGTGGAACCTTGGACTTGGGTATACTCCTCTAAGTATAACTGTACATGGGAGAGGTACTCCTAGAAGGGCAGTCAGGTCCTCTCCTCAGGTAACAACAACTACCCCTAGACCACCTATATGCCTAGGTATCCCACTTGATAACTTTACCTTTGACGTCACCGATGTTTGTGCCAGTAGTGACGATGATGATACCATAGCAAGTATCCCTAGGCTCTTTGAGGATTCCACCTTGTTAATGATTAGTGCCTCCCCAACTGAGTCAAACCAACAAACCCACCGAGTCACCTTAGTACACCTGCAACTCATCGATCGCTATCAATGAGGACCGCCAATTCTAGACTCATTCGAAAATGATGAGGCACTCTTAGAATTCATGGGACTAAGGGATATGGTTCCATGTGGGGATCACAAGGCAGGCTTCAACATCACATTGGACACCCAAGCATATTATGGGGAGATGATTGAATCCTTCAGTCGCAAAAGGAAAATATCGAGAATAAGCTCGGGGTTATTGAGTGAAAACCACACTGTGGCACTCTCTAACCACAAAACAGTAAAAATAAAGGACACATCCAATGGTGAAAACCTCTCTGAGGCATCGAAGGATCAAGGATTCAATCTCCCCCCTACAACTCTACATCAAGAAAAGTCAGCAGTCCTGGTAGAGCAGTGCAACCCTGTCAACTTGGGAACAAAAACAGAACCGCAAATCACATTCTATGCTCAAACACTTCAGATAGAGGAACAAGAATTGTTGGCTGCATTCTTAAGAGAAATAAAGAAAAAATTTGCATGGATCTACACTGACATGCTAGGTCTGGATCCTGAAATAGTAGTTCATCATTTGGCTATTCACCCCAGAGCGAAGCCAGTCAGACAAAAGTTAAGAAAAATGCACCCACAGATAGCTCTGCTTGTGAAGATAGAATTACATAAGATCTTAGACGTTGGATTCATGCGACCAATTGACTATCCTGAGTGGGTATCCAAACTTGTACTAGTCTCAAAACTGAATGGGGCCATCCGCATCTGCATAGACTTTAGAGATCTAAACAAAGCTTGTCCTAAGGATGATTTTCCACTACCCAACATTGACATGATAGTGGACATGACGACCAGACATGAGATACTGTCCCTAATGGATGGTTTCTTGGGATACAATCAAATAATGATAGAAAAGGAAGACCAACATAAGAAAAACTTTACATGTCCTTGGGGCACCTACTGCTGGAATGTGATGCCATTTGGGCTAAAGAATGCAGGAGCTACATACCAAAGAGCCATGGCACTGATCTTCCACGACATGATTCACAAAACTGTTGAAGATTATGTGGATGACATATTGGCCAAATCAAAGAAGAGACATGATCACGTAGCAACCTTAAGTGCAATTTTCGATAGAATGGAACAATACAAGGTCAGACTCAACCCAAAGAAATGTGTCTTTGGGGTACAATTAGGAAATTTGCTAGGGTACATAGTTTCAATGAGAGAGATAGAGGTGAATCCCGCAAAAGTAAAATAAATCCTTGATATGGAAGCACCCAGAACACTAAAGCAACTAAGAGGATTACAAGGTAGACTCCAGTCCATTCGAAGATTCATAGAACAACTAGCAGATAAACAGATCACCTATTCACATCTGCTCGACAAGGGAGTAACATTCAGGTGGGATGACAAGCGTGAAAAAGAATTCAAAAAGATCAAGGAATACCTACTTACACCACCTGTGTTGATGCCACCAATCATAGGGAAACCATTGATTCTATACATCTCAGCAACAACAACCCCCCTTGGTGCCCTTTTAGCCCAACATGATGAAAAGGGAACCGAGCGATCCATTTACTATATCAGGAGAACAATGGTGGGGCACGAGATCAATTATACATCCATAGAAAAATATTGCCTAGCAGTGGTGTTTGCAGCCCAAAAATTTAGACACTACATGCTAGCTCATCAAATTAAGCTAATTGCCAAGATAAACGCTTTCAAATATCTATTGTCAAAAGCAATGCTTACAGGCATAATGGCTAAATGGGTTATGATACTATCTAAACATGATATTGAGTATGTTGAGTGAAAGGTGATCAAGGGAAAAGTTATTGCAGACCAGCTAGTAGAAGCTCCCCTCTACATAGACAACCCACTCATATCAAAGTTTCCAGATGAGTCCCTTTTCAATCTTAGCATAGCTGACCACTAGAAACTGTACTTTGATGGCTCCCACACACAACATGGGTCAAGAGCCGGTGTGTTCTTCATCACCCCGCAAGGAGACTGTATACCGAGATCTTACAAGTTGGCATTCCCCTGTACAAATAACATTGCAAAATACGAGGCTTTAACCATAGGTCTCAAAATTGCAGCACAATGGCGAATCATGGCTTTGAAGGTCTATGGAGACTCACAGCTTATCATCAACCAAGTCAATGGTGAATACCAAACTAAAGATGATAAGCTCGCACCATACAAAAAGATAGTGGAAAGCCTCAAGGAATCATTTATCGACATCACTTTTGAGCAGATACTAAGGGAAAACAATAGAGCAACTGATGCAATGACAACAAT
The DNA here is from genome assembly GCA_007115665.2 of Sequoiadendron giganteum. Taxonomy (NCBI): domain Eukaryota; kingdom Viridiplantae; phylum Streptophyta; class Pinopsida; order Cupressales; family Cupressaceae; genus Sequoiadendron; species Sequoiadendron giganteum. The sequence continues at coordinate 855,083,969 of CM021101.1, forward strand.
CAGATCCTTGCTAGATTTCCCTCGCAACGTCTCGAAACATGAATTCCTCGTAGAACAACTTCTCATACCCATGTTCGAGGTACCAGAGTCAGAATATGCGTGTGAAATCATTGGTCTCGGTGATCTTTGGTACCATGACATCTACACCTATCTGAGATTAGGAATCCTCCCAGCCGACATTACCCTGAGCCTCAAATGAACCTTTTTCAAAAGGTCCTTACGATTTGTCATCCTAGGAGAAACCCTCTTCCGTAGAAGTATCGATGGAACCCTGCTATGTTGCTTAATACCTGAGGAGGCCTTGACTACTTTAACGGAGGTACACAATGGCACTTGCGATTCCCATTCGAGTGGTATGACCTTGGCTAAGAAGTTGCTAAGAATCGGGTACTACTGGTCGACAATGGAGAGAGAGGCACATGACTTTGTCCGAAAGTGTCTACAATGCCAACATCATGGAGATCTCATTCACACACCAACTCAAGAATTACATCCCATTGTTACACCTTGGACCTTCTCCCAATGGGGGCTCGATCTCATAGGTAAAATCTCACTGACCTCATCCAATGGCCACAAGTTCATTATCACCGCCACCGAATATTTCACAAAGTGGGTCGAAGCAATTCCCATGACCTACATCACGGGTAAACAGATATCCAAGTTCATCCTGAACTACCTCATCTGCCAATATGGTGTTCTCCAATCCATTATCTCTGATAGTGGGACACCCTTCAAGAATTAGGATGTCTGTGACTTGTGTGAAAAATTCAAAATCCAACACCGCTTTTCCACCCCATATTACCCACAAGGCAATGGCGAAACAGAAGCTGCCAACAAGACTATCCTGAAAATCCTCAAGAAAACAGTCAATGACTCTGGTTGTGACTGACATCTACAGTTAAATCCCGCCTTATGGGCCTACCGCACTAGCATCCGCACGCCAACAGGTGCCACCCCATTTTCCTTGGTCGACAGATTAGAATCCATCTCCCAATTGAGATCGAGCTTCTGTCACTGAGGATATCATTGCAAAACCTCATCACAGATGAGGAATACAAGGTTACAAGACTGAATGAGCTGGAATTAGTAGATGAACGGCGAATGGACTTCCTAAATCATCTACAGGTCTACCAGAATCGCCTGAAATGGAGCTACAATAAGAAGATTAGGCAACACACCTTCCAAGTCGGTGACCTTGTGCTAAAAGAGAACTAAAAGAATGTACTAAACCCGGATAGAAAGGGGAAATTTGAGCCCAACTGGATGGGACCTTTCATCATCGCTGCAAGCTATAAATTAGGGGCATACCAGTTGTCGACACCAGAAGACAAACCTCTACAGGAGCCCATGAATAGCTCTCATCTCAAAAAATTTTATGCCTAAGAATGTGCAAGGTATAGAAACAAAAAATACAAAAACAATCAGAAAAAGTCCTGAAAAAATGGTTACTTTGATGAAAACCTGGCAAACAGGCGTCTTGGTGACAACAAAAAATCAAAAAATTCAAAAATCCAAAAAAATCAAGAAAAGGATTGAAAAAAAAAAAATCATCCTCTAGTGAAAACTATTTCCGTGGCGCTTTGGACAAGCACCTTGGTGAAAACTTGGCAAATAGGTGCCAAGCATAAATAAAACACTCTCCATCCACCAGGATTTGCACAACTCACTCATCCATTCCATCACACTTCATTAACCATCCATCCACCCATCCGCTCGCAACCATACGATAGCCTGAGCCGATGTCCATATCATATTCCACCATAATACTACTTGGCATATTCCTAACGACAGTTTGTCCTACCTTTATCAAAGTAGTCTATCGTACCACGCTGGGGGCATGTTCCTGTATCGGCATCGGATCAAATTCGTGTATATTCTCGGAATCTTCTCAAAACATCAAAAAAAACCAAAAACATTCAAAAATTCATCAAAAATCCAAAAACATGTCAAAATATCAGAAAATCTTCAAAAAATTCATCATTGAGTCTTGTTAGTCTTTCACCTTGGTCAAACTACATCATCTCTGAGCTTGAACATAGGCAAGGTTGATCTTTGATCATCCCCCGAGACATTTAGGGTCAGTCCTTTACGCAATAAAATGATAATGCGTTTGTCCATCTTATCATCAAGTTAGTCCATCGTCAGTCGAACTACGTGGTCTCTGTGTGTATAACATAAGCAAGGCTAATCTATGAATCAAATCCCGAGACCCCTTGGACAGGTCTTTAAGTTAGTCCTTCCGTCGTAAAACCTCAAAAATACCAAAAACATTTGTAAAACATCTAAAAAATTTCAAAAACAACCTCAAAATATATGAAAAATCCAAAATGGTGCATCCATTTCATCTCGCTTTCACCCGCAAATTTTATCACTCATAATAAAGTCAATCGTCACCTTCACCCTTTGGTGAGTCAGTCAGAAGCAAGTCTAGTAGGTTTAAAAGTGAACACTCTAATTGTCAAAGTATTGAAAGTCTAAGTCAGTAAGCAAGCAAGTTGGTCAAGTCGGAGTATCAATAGCTTATCACCCAAATCAGTCTCACCAAAACCCTGATCACAACATGTCCTAGGATGAAGCTTTCCTGTGATGGACATAAGCATCAGGTACCCCACAGTAGTTAGTCTTGGCTAGCGGTATGAAGAACATTAGCTTGTTTGGTTTGCTTTATTTTAGTCTTTTATTTACTTATTTTATTTTGTGCTCATTCCAAGGACCTCTCGATGATGCCTAAACAAAACAGGTTTAGAAAGAAAGGAATGAGACAATGATCATTATCTTTTTATTTGCTGTGCTTGTTGGATATTCTTGTAAAATAACTTTGTCATGCATACTTTGTTTTGTTTGTAGGAAGGATGTTTTAGGTATTTTTTTGACCACATAAGAAGGCTTGCCTTCTTATGTTTTGGCCCGAGATGTTTGGAATATCTGAACTACATTCTGAATAAGGTTATGCTTGTTAAGTGTGAACAAGAGTACTCCTATCTGTTTGACAAGTCAAAGTCCATTACACTAGGTACAAATGTCATCTTGGTCCTTTATACCTTGATGCATCGTACCTACGTGTGTTATCAAACATAACACAATTGACCCTTTGAAAATCACAACTCCTAGCAATGAAAATCACCATCACCATTCTAACTAACTCATCAATTCTAAATTCTTCTATCTTCCTTCCACACTAACATGGTATCATGACAGTAATCAAAACATCACCAATGCATACACTCTGCGTCTGCATAATCATTAGCACATTGCATCATATCAGTATCTTGAGTTATGAGGAATAATATAAATTTATTATTCTAAGCATCTTAAGAAAGCATTACATAATCATTTGCATCCATTACCATTTGCATATCATTACACCACTATTAACATGCATTACATCATTAAACATGAAAAATATACAAAAAGAAATGCATCCATTACATACATTACATCACATAAGCATAAGAATAGAAACATCTCATAGCATCATACATTTGCATATCATACATGTGCACCATACATATCATAAAGGGCGAATCATTTCATATATATCATCAAAAAAAATATTGTTATGATACAAGTCGGATCAAGTGTACATCGAATACATGGTACAATAAGGCCAAAATAGTACAACCCATAAATAAAAAATGCAGAACTATCTATGATCAAAAGGGCTAGCCCTATTGGCTGCTGCCCTCCCCCACCTGTCTTTCACCATGATCCTCTATCAGTCACCTCCTTGTCTGCTAGGAGAAATCTGGCACTCTACTCGCTGATGGCATTGCCTACTAATAGTACTCGGCCTTTTTGATAGCCTCTCTGTACTCCCAAATGTCAACTGATCAGCCCCAGTATGTGGACGCTGTGCTTTCTAATTGTCTCCATCGGCCCACCTCCTGATCTCTCTTGGCTATAACTATAGCAACCTGTTACCGGACCTCATCTCGCTCAGCTGTCAGAACCTGCACCTGGCCCTGTAGCTGGTGAATCAGTGCATCATGGGGACCTGACTGTCCCGCTGGTTGATGCTATGGTGCCACATGGGGCTGCCCATCCTATCTTGGTACCTGTTGTGCCTGGTCCCTCGGAGGTGACTGCTGAGGAGGTGGTACACCTCCTCGACCTCTGCCTACTGACCTACCTCTGGGCCTCCGACGTGGAAGCACTGTCCCGGGAATTGTCAATCTCACTGGCAGTTGAAACCATGCCCTATATGCTGGAGTCACCCCTGTGTCCGCTGGCCCCTGATCATATGGCCATGACCAAGCCACTAACTGTCTAAATGAGGACACTGCCTCCTTTGCTGGAATCAACTGCCCCCATGATGTCTCCCTCACGCTACAGGAAAAGAGGGCCATAGACTGATCATCAGGTATATCCTGCACCTCACCAAACTGGCTGGCTACCCTGTCAAGAAGGTACCTCTCTATCATAGTGTGCTCTTGGCCCTGCATAAATCTATCCTGGAGAGCAAAGAAAAGCTACTGAGCATCATCCTACCATGGCCCTATACCCATCCATGGCCTACATATAAACACTGTCATCTCATCCAGAACCTGCCGCTAGTGGGCTATACCGTATGTACCCATGTGAGTGAAGCGAATCCTCACCTCGCCGTACCGCCACACCACGGGGTCATCAATATCTATAACAATCGGTGTCACAATAGGGCGAAGCACTGGGATCCACTCCCATGCCCAAATATGTAAAAGAGTCAACCCAACCCAAAGAGCCCGACCATCCAAATAGGAAAACTTGTGCAAATCTCGGTACAAAGAGGCCAGCAGTACTGATCCCCAGGAAAAACACACTCAGTGAGCGCACATCTGCTGCCATGCCAATCCCCAACCTGGACTGAAATATCGGCCACGTCGATCAGGAGCTACAAGACTAGAAATAATGGCAGCCACAATCAAACTGTAAGTAGGCGCTGGGTAAAAGCACAAAGTTGTGTCACACTTTCAGCCAACTTATCAACACAACTAAATTTAAGTATTTCTAACCGAAAATTAATTTTAGTCAAACATATGATCTAGTAAGGTTCATTCTAGCTAAGTTAGATACTTCCATAACTTTTTCAACTAAAATAGTTGGCTAAAAATATATGGAGCACCAATTTGAGTCCAATTTACCAAAAAAATAAAATTATTTGAAAAACTTGAAGTTTCAATAACTCCTGTTAATGTAAATAACATTTTTAAAAAAATATAAAAATGCCCTTTTGTAGATCAATAAATGTAGTTTTCAAAAATATATTTATTTTAATAGTTTAATTATTATTTATATTTTATATTTTATTTATACTAAAAGTAGGTTATCAACATAAAATATTAGGTTGATTACCATGCCAAGGAAAAATACTAAAACTTATTAAAAAAAATTGAAAAAAATATGATGCACTAAATAAAAGAATCTATTTCATGATGGTATAATGTTTTTTCCATTTTAATTAAATATTTAATATAAAAGTTGACGTCCAATGGAAACAATTATTTTTGTATTCACACACATTTTAATATTTATTTAAAAATATGTATTTATCAAAATTAGAAAAAAATATATCCATGCACTAAAGTTTCATGTTATAAATACACACAAAAATATTGAAAGAAAAAAAAAAAATTTACTATAAAAAGTTTGACATCCCATGCAACTTCAATTTTCAGCATTTTATCAGCAACTAAATTATAGTGTCAATTTATTAAAAACTAGTTTAAAATAATTTTTTATTTTTTTTAAAAAATACAAACATAAAATATACTAAAAGATACACATTTTACTAGTTTACATAATTTCAAAATTCAAAACATATATACCACTTTTTAGTGATTCAATTTTAAAAGTTGGATCAACGTTGATTGTTTCTTTTATAAAGTGTGACACAACTTTGTGCTTTTATCCCGCTATACCCCGGTACCTCTCCAAATCTATCTGGCCATCACAAAAGATGAGTTCATCAATACCCATAACACCAAAGTAGGCATCCCTACCCTCCTCCAAATCATAGATCACTCGGGCTTCGTGAATGGGTAGTCGCAGGATGTGCTAGACATCCTCAAGAGTAATGGTAGCCTCGCCAGTAAGAAGATGAAAGGATGACATCTCTCTGTGCCACTGCTTGGCCAAGGCATGCATCATACCTAGATTTGCTTGAATAGGACGGATGTATGCAACTTGCCATAGACCAAGCATCCCAAGCTGCTCCTAGAGGAATACATGCATATCCTACAATCTCTCAAGTACTGGCCACCAGTGCTCCCTCAAATGAATGACATCATGAATCTCCTGTGCAAGGAAAGAAGCCGCATCAGTTTCCCTAAAAGAAATCTGCTATTCGTATCGCATTTCACTTTTGAAACAACAAAAGTAGCGCTATTCTCAAAAGCAGCGTAGTTTGTAATGTTCCAAATTGCGCCGCGCGACGCTCTAAGAACAAGCGATCCTGTATAGGATTGCGTGACCCTATTTGTGAATTTTTTGTGGTGCTATATCGTGTTGCACCACCTAGACCATGCCTAAGCCCTAATTAATGCACAAATAATGAGAAAAACAAAAGTCGGATATGGGTACATACCACGGGTCCCGCGGTGACTGGTCGTTGATGTACTCGTACCCGCTTTGACACATGCAGAGGAAGCTGTTGTTGTGCCATCGTGACCAAGTCTCAGAGCTCTAGGTGTCAACTTTTTCAAGGTTTAAGATTGCAAATGTATTGAAAGTGACCCCTTGAGGTCTATTTAAGCCTAAAATTAGGGTTTTTTGACTTAATTTGACCTTCTAGCTAGGGTTTTGGTCCCCTGATCCCGTTTTCATCCAATCGAGGGCCGTGTTACATATTTTTTTGAGCATCTTAACCTATTTTTAGGCATTCTAGGGCAGTTTTGGCTTGTTAAACACTTTGTCATCTTTTTTCGCGAGATCATCCAAAAAATCAAAATTTTCGTCTGATCTCTCGAGGGGGCAATATCCGGCATTATCCTTCTGTTGGGGCAGTAGTGGGGCATCTAAAAAAATCAAAAAAGTTTCTAAACTTTTGATCACAATAGTTTATTCTTTGAATCAATGCAACAAGTACATTGTTTCAAAGAGGGGCAAAATGTAAACATAGAAAATGTACAGTTTCGTTTCGGCATGCTTGATCCCGATCATTAACATCATTTCCTCCAGAATCATACTTTCAACACTTCATCATATTCTGTCCCTTAATCTAATGAATCATTATTTATCTAATTAAGTCTATAACCTCATCTGATTAAATTAATCAATTCAATTAACCTTACATTTCTGTTTAATTAAATAAATCATTTTATTTGATTAAATTCTCTAAAATCCTCTTATTAAATTAAATAAATTAAACCTTGTTTGATTTAATCTAGCACATTCCTCTTTGATTTAAATAAATCAAATCATTTATTTAATAAATCTTTTCTTCTCAATTCTTGACTTAAATCAATCCATAAATTTGAGTCTAAATTGTCACATCATTTAATTCTTCATTAAATTAATCAAAAATTTGATTAAATTAATCTCTCTCACTAAAATATTCTAGAGAATGCAACTTGCAGAATAAATCAATTACTTTGATTTATTTAATTCTCTATTTTCCCTCACAAGGCATCAAAAGAGAATAATCCCTCATTTGAATTCAAAAAGTCCAAGTGGACTTGGTCCTTCCAACAAGGCATTTAAGGCCTCTTACATGTCCTTGGCCTTGAGCCAAGTGACATTAACTTCATTTCTCTTCCCTCTTCAACAAGTCATTTCACAAATTCAAATTCAAATCAAATGCATTTATTGGCACTTTGGCCAAAATGTGCACAACCACTAACCATTCAAATCATGACATGTGACATTCAACCATTGGATTGAAAATTAGTCCCACATTGCTCAAATCTCACTTTCTTTTCCAAATTGAAAGTTATAAATTGGAGGCTTCTCTCCTCATTTATCATCCACAATCTTCATGCAAAGTTACTCTCTTCACATTGAGAGCCAATTTTGTCCATTTCACCCAACCATCTATCATCTTTCAAGATTTGTAACAAGGTTATGCTCAAATCTCTTTGGAGATTTGACCATTTTCTCAATCAATAAACATTGAAACTTAGGAATTGGGAAAGGGCTAATTGCAACACTTCATTGGCACCAATTCCCCCATGGGATCATCATGCTATTAGCTTAATTAGGATTGACTCTCTTTTATTTAAGTATTGTGTTCTTCATTTTTCCTAATTTTAGTTTGAATGGATGGATTTCATGGGGAATCTCTCTTGTTTGCATGCATTTGATCTAACAACCTAATGTGTTTAGTTGCTCTTGTGCGTTTGCAAGTTTAGGGGTTCACACTAGGTAAATGTTATCACAGAGGAAACGTTATGGTTAAATTTGTTACAGAGGGAGGAATATGAGGAAACAAGATCTATCGTACGTACACATGCCGATCTCTCTCTTAAGCCATATGGCTCTATAAATCTTTCTGTCCTAGTTGGACCTAGGGCTATGGATACAACTTTTGATGTTATTCTATAATCCGATCTGTTTAGGGTGAAGTTGGGAATCCGGCGGCTAGATTCCATGAACATAATTGCTTCCGTTATTCACAAATGTTTAAAATTCTCCCACGAAGCTGCTGTACACATTGTGCATGACACTGGATACTAGTCTTTGGTATCCCATGGGGGTTATTATTCCTTGGATCATTTTTGGCTCACCCCGATTGGTCCGCTCCGTCCTAGAATGGACCTACTTTACCAAAACTACATAAAATACGAAATTGGGGGCAAGGGATAGCCGAAAGAAACTTGCCCGATAGCAGAACAAAAAGATGCCTCTTCCTCTTGGAAGGGAAAAGGAAAAGACTACCTGTGCTCAGGGCACCAATTCTACCTCCCTTCCTGAAGAGGAGATTTGGGTTACTACTAGTTTTCGCATAAGGAGTCTGATGGTGCCTGCTTGGCGTAAAGCTAAGATTCAGGTATCCGACCTTCCTACCATACCCACAGGCCCTTGGCTCGATATGTATGGTAAGGGTAAGACTCCTTGTGAGGAATTCTCTATGTCTCAACTTCCATGGCCTCCTACCGCTCTTACTCCCAAGGTAGTGAATGGGAAGAGGTCCACCGCCAAGGTGTTAGAGCCGACTCTTGCCACTGTTGCTCCAACCCATTCTCAATCTCTCCCTCCTACTCCCATCCAAGAGTCTTTCCCTCTATCAGAAATAGTCATGATGGACACTCTAATGGCTGAGCAGGAGCCTTCTATTCCATCCCAACTTTGTACCTCTAGCTCCCGAAGTCATAGGAATTGCCTTATGCATGAGTGCAAGCATTGATGAAAGGCTCTGGCCACTGAGTAGGCCACTCTACAAAGGAAGGAAGAGGACCCAATGAATCCTATTGTATCATCCTCTCTTGTCCCCTCTACTTTAGTTCCATCAGCCTCAGTGCTGCTTTTGGTTCCTACTATGAGTGTAAACACCCCTAACCCTAAAAAGGTGTAGGTGTTTATTTCTCCTTTGGTCGAGCCGCCTCTCCTAATTCCCTCCCAGAAATCTTGCCATTATCAAAGCCCATGGATATGTCAAACACCTTGGTGGTATCCATAGTGGTCTTTTCCTCCTCATCTGCACCTTCTGCCTTGTCTGTGGCGATCTCACATCCTCTGACAAAATAGAAGATGGAGGATGGCCCTGCTAAAAATTAGGCTCAAAAGAGGAGTCCACCTTCTTTAGAGGGAGGTTTTGGATTAGTGTGTGCCTTCCTAGTGAAAAAGGAAGTCTTGACGTCCCCAGAGTTTGTCATTGCTCTTGAGTCCCTCAGTGAGCCTAGTAGTGATTGTTGGGCATTGCTTCCCTTGCCCATTGAATTAACACATGGAACTCATGAAAAGTGCATGTTTAACTCTCTGGACGAGGTCTCGACCCTTTCAATGATCTTTGCAAAGTCAATGAATTTCACACCACAAGAACTGAGCGAAGAAGACCTCGAGAGGTCTCCTTCCTTGGCTCTTGTTGTGGGGGATCAGAGGGGTCCCCCCTTGATATTCCACCCTTGTAGGCTCATTCGCCTTCCCCATATAATGATCTAGATTGGGAGGTTGACGATCTCTTGGTTGATGAGTGGTAGGGGGCGCCTCTTCTTTATCTATAGTGTAGATTGTGTGTGGGTTTGTGTTCCCCCGTGCTTGCATTATGTGTTCCTGGATGACCCTTTTCACCCTTGTAGGTGCTTGAATACATGAGTGTTTGTGTGTCGCACAAATTCCTCTATTTGTTACATCATTCTTCCTTTGTTATATGTATTACTTTTTGACAATTGGGGATGATGCAAAGGGTTGGAGGCATTTAGGTTTCCCTTCAATGTTGACCTAATTTTTTTTTTCTCATGCATTCTGCATATAGTCTGATATAGTAGGGGGTTGATGATAGTTCATTAATATACTATTATACATATATATTTATGATCAGTTCTGACCTTGAAATATTAGATCGCTCTTGTGTCCCTTGTTCGTAATATTATTCTTTCTCTTCTTAAATTTTTGCTCACTTATCTTTTGTGCTTGCGTTGTGATGTTGTGGTGCTCATGTGTTGTCCATTGCGTGTGTGACAACATTACCACAGTTACATCTTGCTATGTTCTGCAAGCCACAACATCACTTTTTCATTCTTGCTCTTCTCTCCTTAGGACGTCACATGTCTCTGCATTCAACACACACCATCCTAAGGGGGGATATTATGTCAACTTCAATTTTTAGAAAATGCATTCGGTGGCCAACAAATCTTTTCTTGAAAATATTTTCAAATGTTTTTAAAAAAATCACATTCTTAACAACGACCCCTAGTGGAATGTGTTTCCTTCGTCATGAATTTGTAAAGAAAGAAATTGAAGAAATTTCCTTCGAGGAGGGATAAAATTTTCCTACCAGAGAAGTCTTGACCTTACCCTCGCGAGGGGGAATTTTATTCCTTTTGAATTCCTTGATGAAGTGAACATATTTCGAAAGGATTCCTTGATGTTGAATTGATTTGCAGAAAATATTCCTGAACTTTCAAACAATGCATCCCTTGAGTGGACCTATTTTATTTTGAAGGGTTTCCGAGGGACCCCTTTGAAATCTCTTCCTTCAAATTTTGACTATCTGCGTGACTATCTGCTTGTTTTCATGTGTGGCTGCTCTTTATTTTCTAAGATGTTTTAGTTGTGGATTAACATGTTGCTTTGTAGGTGCGCCTGTGAAGCTGATTTCCAGTCCGACTCTGCATAGTCCCCTTACATTGTGCTTCCTTTAGGAGAGAGTACTTGGGGGGTGCCTTCTTTGTAGGTCTGAGGGCTTATGAAGTGCTTGCATCCTATAGGATTTTTCCATCATTGGTTTGTGGGCCTTCGGTGTACTTTGTTCAGCTTTGTATTTATGAGAATCTACGAAGTCCTTTGTTCGAACCTCCTCAGGAGAGAGTACCTATGGAGTTATTTGCATGCCCTACACTTTTGAGCTCGCTATATTGTTGTCTACTTCCTTGACGATTTAGGTATACATTTCTAAACTCTTCGATCTACTTTACCAAACATTTTTTGACACTCATGCTTGCTAAAGTGGGGGAAAAATGTATAGGAGAAAATTTGTACCCCTCTTGCAAATTCCCCTTTTGCATCCCTCCACCTTAGAAAATCAAACCCGACTGCGAAATTCTACATCACCCATTTGCAATGCATCCAATTGGCTCTTGTATTTTGTGTCAGTGGGGGGAATTTTTATCGAGGACGCAAGCATGATGCACAAAAATTTGTGCGGTGCACTACCGTCCATGACAGATTCCTGCCTCTAAAGTCCGCAGGGACATTGCACTCCTCATTGGGGATAAAATGTAATGCCTTTGTGTCGAACAACCAACCCAAAAATGGCCCCTTCCTTCCCATTTTGATCTTCAAATGCCTATCTTGCTCATTCACTTCATCTCTTTTGGAAATTGGATTCCATTCTACACCAACTTGAGCTTTTGAACACTCTTTGAGCAACTCAACACGCCTTATCCACATCTTGATACATATTTAGCCACCATTGGAGTTGCAAATTTGTGTCTCAAGGGATTGCTTCTTCATTGTTGCGGCAAAGTAGACCTTACCAAGCTTGCATCCTCTTCTATGTGCTTGAGGGAACTTTGATTGAGAAGGTGATATTGCTTCTTGATTGAGGTAGCATAATGTTGTTGTGATTGTTCGTTATCATTTCTATTTTTCTCTTTATCACATTTTCTATCTCGTGGCTTTCCTGGCTATTCGTGGAGGTGGAAACACCAAAGCAAGAGTTTGACCGAGGCAAACCCCTATACAACCTCAAAATTTTTCCTCTGTTGGCTATGTGTAGGTGTACGTGTGCGTGGAGCTTGATGGTAAACAAGACTATCAATGAGATGGACTTTGTCACCTTTTATTTCGTTGTCCTATTTACCATCTTCATAGTTATTTCTTACATTATGCTATTTATCATTCTGTTCATTATGTTAAAACACATTGACTAAACCGTTAGTAGGTTTTCTTGAAATATTTAGTGTACTTTTGATTTTATGTCCATGCGGACGCCAATGCACCTTGCTATCGTCCTTGTCCCATACTACTGTCCTCAGACAAAGAGTTGTCTGAGGTATGGTTCAGGTTCTAAAAATGAGCTCATTTAGTCTTGTTCAAGCATTTAGATCAATAGAGTGACAAAAGCACTTGAGATTTCTCTTCATTCTCTACCCTTGACCTAAAACATCTACTTAGATTGAGGTAAGTTAGTGCAACCCTTCACTCTCAGCTCTTTGTGACCTAGAGCCTTGGTGTGGTTGGTCCCCCTACCTTACAGATACATTGCTCTTGAGACCATTTTGTGTTCACTTGGAGCATGTGATATCCTAAGGGGATGTTTAGATCATGATGTCATGATAAGTTCCTGATTCAAATGATTGGAGCTATGACAGTGGTCTGGTGATTCTTTGTGTTTTGGGTACATTGGTCATATGCTTGAGAAATTCATGATAATGCAATGATGCATTTGGAGTTTAGCATGAGATGATTGTTTGTAGGTGATCATGGATACATGGAGAATGAAGTGAGGCTGTATTCCTCTTTAGATGAGAGAATTGGTGTTAAGATGGTTACTCTTGATGAGATTTCAACATAAAGTTCGAGGAGCCTAAACCCTGGTTGGACGTGAGTTTAACAGAGACCTATGAGGAGATTTCTCTTGGATGAGTCATGATGGATTGCATATATTGGAGGAGCATTCTCATTCCCCACTCTTGGTATACTCGATGATTTATCACTTGAGAGGTAATCCTCATTATTTCTCTCACATGTTTTATGCTTTCTTTCATAGGTATGGATCTTGACCTGCTCTTATATGGTTCTAGAAGATTCATTGTGAGAGATGGATAGTATGGTTATCTCCTTGGAGCTACATTTTCATTTATGATGATCATAGGGGATGGTAATGGGCTTATTTGTTGAGACGTGAAATGGAGTAGTTTGATCTTCTTTGAGAAGATTACATCCATGTAGTTACATGATACATATGTTGTGTTTGATCTCTTGATATTGAAAGGTTTTGGGTGTTGTTAGAACTTTTCTCTTGGGATTGTGAAAAAGATCTTACTTGACATAGTTGACATTTAGATGTGCATGTAGAAGGGCATGCTACATGTTTATGATTTGAAAGTTTTTCTCTTTAGTCTGGTTCTTCTTCCTATATGTTCAGATTCATATGAATTGAGATGTGAGATTTCTAAGTGGAGATATGGTGATCACTAGTTTGTGGTCATGCATTGTCACTTGGGTGATGACATGGAGGTTCCTATATCTCTTTCTTCTATTAGATATGGAGAACATGGGAGAACTATGGAAGATTGTTGAGAGATATGTTTCTTGCAGTAGTTGGTTGTAGGATTTACAAATCATTGTTGATGGTCTTTGGTACTACATGGCTACACTTTATATGTATTGTGATTGGTAGACTCATTATGCCTTTGATCTTTTTAGATTTGGCATTACCCATGTAGTGGGAGTTCTTGGATTTGTTTGGTCTTCTTCGATAGGTTGGAACATGGAGCTTGTATTTGCAGTTGATGGGTTGGCTATGTAGGTGGCACGAGTTTTCTAATGTGGATATCTTTGAGGTATGAGTGATTGGATGGATTAGAATTTGCTATGAGTGTTATTTTCAGTCGCGTGGGTTGATTAGTTGGATGGGAGCAGTTGGTTTCTTGATTGTTGTTCTAACTCATGTTCTATATTGTTTTCTGGAGGATGTATTCACAGTTGTGTTTAGGTTGGGGGATTTGAGGTTGATGTTGTTGATGCTTTTGTATAGCTTGTGTGCATAGCCAGTTACCATGGGTGTACCAATTATCTTTGAATCTTCCATGCCAAAAAAATTCAGTAACTCTTTTACATATTTGGACTGAGATGAAAATTCCATCATTTAACTCAGTTATTTGCAACCCTAAAAATAATCTCATCTCTCCTATCATTGACATCTCAAATTCACTTTTCATTTCATCAGAAAATTTCATGCATAAGTCATCATCACCTTCAAAAATAATGTCATCAACAAAAACTTCAATAATCAACTCTTTATCCCGATCCAGCTTGAAATACAAATTGTTGTCAGGAGTACCTTTATTGAATCCAAGTTTCAACAAGTATTTTTCCAATAAAGTGCTTTCTTAATTCAAAAAACCATGTCTTTTTCATCAGTCAATTGAAATCCATCTGGTTTCTCAACATAAAATTTTTCTTCTAATTCACTGCTCATGAATGCTGACTTTACATCCATTTGATAGACTTTGTAATTATTGAATATAGCATAAGCAAGAAATAACCTTACAACTTCAATTCTAGAAATAGGGGCAAAGGTTTCTTCAAAATCAATACCTTCCATCTGTGAGTATCCTTTACATACCATTCTTACTTTGTTTCTAACTACTTCACCTTGCTCATCCAGCTTATTTCGAAAGACCCATTTGGTTCCAATCACATTTTTGTCTTGAGATCTAGGAACAAGAATCCATGTATCATTTTTCTCTATCTGCATTAGTTCTTCCTTCATTTCTTCCATCCAATACTCATCTTTACATGCTTCATTGACAGTACTAGGCTCAGTTTTGGAAATCGGGAAATATTCTTCTGTAATTCTTCTTCTAGTCTGGACACCTTTGTTCTTGTCTCCTATGATCTAAATTTCAGAATGACTTCGCTTTACATACCTTAGAATTTTGGGTTCTTCTGGTCTTTCTTCTACATTTCCACTATCTTCTCCTTCATGATTTTCTTGATTTACCGAAATAATTTGAACTTGATTCTATGTCTATGCATTCTTTCCATTATCAATACTATCTTTTTGGTCATCTGAATCATATCCACAATACCTAGATGATCTGACAGTGTCTTCATCAACTCTGACATTTGCACTTTCAACTATTTTCTTTAATCTTCTATTGTAACACCAGTAGGCTTTGCTCTTAGTAGAGTAACCCAGAAAGATTCCTTCATCACTTCTAGCTTCAAAATTCCCTATATCTTCATCTTTTTTGATATAACATCTACTTCCAAAGATTTTTAAATATTTAACAGTGGGCTTATAATCAAACCATAGCTCAAAAGGGGTCTTACCATAATTACCATTAAAATTCACCCGGTTGATAGTATACATAGCAGTGCTTACAACTTCTCTCCAATAAATATGAGGAACATTACCTTCCAACATCATAGTTCTGGCAACATCTAAAATTGTTTTGTTCTTTCTCTCAACAACTTTGTTCTATTGTGGGGTCCGGGGAGTAGATAACTGTCTTTTTATTCCATGCTCTTCACAAAATGAATTGAATTCATGAGAAGTGAATTCTCCACCTCTGTCTGATCTCAAATATTTGATCTTCAAACCTATGTCATTCTCTACCATAGCTTTGAAACTTTTGAATTTCTCTAATGCCTCATTTTTTTCTTTTAAGAAGGCAACCCATACCATTCTAGAATAATCATCAATAAGCAACATAAAGTACCTTTCTCCTTGTATAATTTTGATTCTGGATGGACCACATAGATCAGTATGTACCAAATCCAATACTCCATTGGAATGATGTTATTTTCTCCGAAATGAAATTTTTGTTTGCTTTCCCATGTTGCATTCCTTGCATATAGTGTTAGTAGGCTTCACTAACTTAGGTAGATCTCTGATTGCTTGTGTGGAGCTTATTTTGAAAATGTTATCAAAATTCACATGACATAGCCTTTTATGTCATAAACGGCTTACATCAACTTGATCAATAAAGTAATTTTCACTAGCAGCACTTAAGTGAAAGATAGTACCTCTTGTCTTTGTACTTGAAGCAATCACATTTCTAGAGCTTTCCAGTTCCTACACTTACCATTTTTGAACTGAAGATTATAACCTTTGTCAATCATCTATCCAACACTCAACAAATTGTGTTTCAAACCTTCAACATATAGGACATCATCATTATTACATTTACCACCAAGAGAAATAGTGCCTCTACCACAAATCACACTAGCATTGTTATCTCCAAATCTTACATCACCACCATCATATTTTTCCAAGCTTAGAAACTTGCTTTTGTCACTATTCATATGATGTGAGCATTTGTTTTCAATCACCCACTCATCCTTCTCATCAATCTTGGCTGCAAGATCTTTCTCGATATTCTGATTACTAGTCGATTCAGTGGACATCAGACCATTTTCCTTGATAGCAATGAATACCAATTCATATTCATTTCCAATTTCTTTATCGAATTCATCATCAATAACTCCTTCAGCATAATAACATTTCTTTTGAAATCTAGACTTATCAGGTTTATACTTAGAAACTCTTTCAGGACACCTTGGTGCAAAATGACCTATCTTACTGCAAGAGAAACATTTCATAGGAAACTTTCCCTTATACTTACCTTGTCCTTTGGCTTCTCTTTTCACAATCAGTGCTTCCAGTTCTTCTAGATCTATTTCTTCATCTTCAATCAGTTTCATTTCATCTTCATACTTGAATGTCTTCTTGGAACTCTCTCTCGGATCGTATCTTTATTGGATTTTTTTAGATAAAGTAGCTTTGAATGTAGACTCTGTCTTATGAGAAGATTCACCAAATTCACTCAACTCAAAGGTAGCAAGTTTTCTAATCAGCATGTCTCTTGTTACATTTATTACTTTCTTGACCTCTTCAATAGCATGAGCTTTTATTTTGTAATAAGTAGGTACAGATCTAAGTATTTTAGCCACAATCTCATCTTCTCCCAAGATTCCACTGGCACATCAAATTCCCATCACTATTTCATTTACCTTTTGCGTAAAAGAAAAAATGTTTTCATCTTCACTCATCTTCATGTTCTCCCACTTGCCTTTCAGACTTTGTAGCTTAGAAAATTTCACTAGTGCATCTCCTTCATACAATGTTTCCAAATTTTTCCAGATCTCATGTGCAATATTCAAACCTATCACATTTTTCATCTCTAAATCTTTCAAAGCACTTAGCAATGCTTCTATATCCTTGGTATTAGTTTTTGCTTCTTTGATCTCATCAGCAGTAGAGGGACCATTCTGAGGAATAGTATATTCATTCTTTGTAATCTTCTAGAAAGGCTCACCAATGCACTTCAAATGACACTCCACTTTGAATTTCCATAGGGATTAGTTTGTACCATCGAATCTAGGACTATCCTTCTTGTAATATGTCATCTCGGATCACCTCAATCTATTAAACTTATTCAGAGGAACTAGCTCTAATACCAATTGTTGGAAAAAAAAGGATAGACAACTGAGAGGGGGGTGAATCATTTGTTAAAGAATTTAAACTTATTCAACCTTTAATCTAATATCTAATAACTAACAATGGAAGCATAAATCAACAACACATTAGACACATGAATACCAAGATTTTATACGTGGAAACCCTGTTAAGGGAAAAACCACAGTGGATGTCAATCCACAAGATTATACCCTGTTAAAAGTATAATGAAATAAATGAATAGGGAATGCACATGCATTTAGGAACACTACCTAGAGCTCACTGCTCAAAGGGAAGGCTCACTACCTTACATAAAATAATTAGATTAAATTCATCTGACGAGGTTGAACTAAGAAATTAGCTTCTACAAAAGTTTGATGACACTTTCGGTTAGGCACATAAACACTTCTTCATACTTCGCTCAATCTTCTTCACACTGCTCTGAAATCAATTGATCTGATCTTTATTCACACATTTCACATACATTCCACACACTCAGACACTCCAAAATGAAGAAAAAATCATTCTTATATATTTGCTACATAAATTTACATCAACAACTCTGTTGGCCACAAATAAATAATAAATTACAACTGTCGGCCCAATTCATGAACAAATCTCAATGCACACCAACTTTGGTCAGTCACAACATAATGAAGACCTAAATAAACATCCTCGAACACACCAAACAATAAAATATTAATCCATAAGGATCCACAACATGCTACCATCATCATGTCGGCCAAGAACATGAAAACCTTCAAACACACAAAGGAAAATCTTCGATCATGAGCACGGATGTACCACAATGATAGAGCATGATCTAGAAACATCATTGAACACTATAGTAGCATACACAACTATTCAATTTTCCATAACTGCATTCTCTTCTTCCAGAAACACCTACTATAGTAACAAGATAATTGTAGGAACTCAGAAACTTATAACTTTCTCCAATCTTGATGTGTACCATAGAAACTTCTGGACAACATACTAGATAGGTTCATCAACAAACCCTTTAATGCATGCCTTCTGACCATCAATGTATAGAAATTTCCATCACTTAGACCTTCTCAACTTCATAGACTGCCTGCAATATATTTATTACAATTTTTTCAATATCCTCAACATATACAGCCTTTAGAATCACCAATTCTAATAGCGTTGACATCAATGACAACCACATATCAGCAACATAACCTCAGTATCCAACAAGAGGATCTTACCACCTCCATCCAAAGCACTCAAGGCTAGTGGAGGAGAAAGATGAGAGGAACTCAAGCCTCTACTGTGATGGATTCTTCCTACGCATGCACTATCAAAGTGATGGAGTGGTAGATTTCTGCTATGAAGTGTGAAGTACTACTACAAAGCTTGGAGTGAATTCTTGAAGTGTGGAGAGATTATGTAGGCTTCAACCAAACATGAAAATGGAAGGATAAATCAAGAATATGAAGAAGGAATGGAAGAAAATAGCCATATTCGGGTCGGCCAGCCAAAGAAAAGCAGTACACTTCGACCTCCAATAGGAAGTGTAACATTTCTGCAGTCTCCAGCCATAGGAATCTGCCAGGGATGTAAGCGTGCCATGCAGGAATTCCTGATAGAAATGCCTCCACCAAAACACAAAATAGGCACCAAGTATCATGTGAACATTGGGCTTATGTGGAATTATGCCTCTGAGTTATGTTTTATAAAGTGTAAAGGGGTGAATGGGGAATTTGCATTAGGGGTTCAAATTTTCTCCTATACATTTTTCCTCCACTTTAGTGAGAAATAATATTGGTGAGTGCTTCGATAAAGTAGATTAGTAAGGTTAGAGATGTATACCTGAACCATCAAGGAAGCAGAGCATGGTCTGGTGAACTTGAAAGTGCAAGAAAGGGCTTCATAGTTGTATGAAACTATAAAGCTGAAGAACGAAAGCACCTCACAAGCCTACGGACTTGTAAGGGAGGTATCCTCCAAGTACTCTCACATGAAGGAATCTAGGAAAGTGCCTTACATACCTGCAAGGGAGGTATCCCCCAAGAACTCTCACATGAGGGAGACCGAGTAGAGGGGACTCCGCAGAGTCAGAAATGATGACATGTTTATGTTGGCATATGGATTTTAGTGTTTTCATTGATGGAAAACTAAGTCATTGATCCGATCCATAGTTTAGTATTGGATCATACCAGCAGAATAGAATGAAGGATAGGGTATCCAGTTAAAGGTAAATATCTCGATTTGTATACTTTACCGGACTATTATTTTGAGTTTTGGATCTCAGAGAAAGGTATGTTGATGTTTGTACTACCTTATTCAAGAAGTATCGAGGTGCACATTTATTGGTGTACGATCTAGGGGATCTGGTGCATCGATTTTCTAGTTATCTGAGCTAGAAGGCCGACTTGGCGAATATAGTCATTGCAGATGTTTAAGGAGTAATTGGTTAATTTCTTTTGTGTTTGAATATGTTTATTTGGTTCCTCACTATGTCATGACTGACTATGGGTGGTACACATAAATAATTAGCTATGGATTTAGCCAAACATTGGAAATTATTTTATGTTTTATAAAAGATGACATATGAATGATCAAATCTTTGATTATGGACAAACCTTATGTCATTTCAAAGGAATTAATTGAAAATTTAACATGATTATGCAAAGTTGGGGATATACTGAGAAAGAAAGAAATCTGGAATAAAGAATTTGAAACCCTAACCGGAGTTATTGGAGATCAAAGCACACTGATAATCTCGACAATCAAAAACTTTGTGACAAGGTACATTGTGCATGGCATATCCTACAAATTTTTCTTTAGAAATAGAGAAGGATCTACTTCGGCAGGTGCGGTATACATCTCACATAAAATGATAATGGAAGGTCAAGACTTTGACCTGTGCAGACTACTAAAGGATCAACTAATGGAGAATGTGCAATTAAAAAAAGAGACAGATTACCCTTTTAGGTTTGGTACTCTGGTCATATGTCTACTAATGTACTTTTTGAATTGTTTACCGATGAACAATAATGTGATATGGAAAGTAAATGAACTGGTGAGCAAAAAAATCTTCACACACGCTAAAATTTTGGCAAACGGTGATCAAGCAAATGAAAGTTTCTTTTAGATTCTACTAGGAAAATTTGGCTCGGTATTTCTCTTATGGTAAAAGCACTTGAAGTTGGTTCCTCTTCTGGTGAGATGGAGAGAAGGAAGAAAAGAGAAAAATAAATTGTTGTCTAAACTGTTTTGGAATCCAAGATTCCAAAAATTGAAAGGAAAGGAAAGGAATAGGAGATTGTGGATATACCAGATGAGGAATCCGATAAGGAAACTGAGAACACAAAAGGAAAAGAATTTGAATCATTCAAACCAGAACAAGAAAAGGAAATGACAAAAGAAAGTGAAGAAGAAGATGACTTGTCAAAAGAGAAGTTGCAGCACCTTGATCATAAGGAAGATGGAATGTAGAAAATTTCCAAATTATGGTCTATCAAACCCTCATATGATCAAGATATGATTCTAAGTGTACTAAATGCTCATGTTGTGCATAGTCAAATCAAATTGGAGAGTTTTTAGAATATTTTACCTAAGGAAATGATTGAATGCATTAAGGAAACTATGGAATTTGAATCTCAAAACAAAGAAGAAGGAGAAGGAATCTTACATCTGAAGGGGCAGTTCAGGCTATCACTTACCAAGTTGAAAAAGAAAAGTAATGAGTTGAGACAATGCATAAGTGCAGAAAATAACATATATAACTATTGCATTCATTGGCCTCATGCAGTTGGGAAATACAAAGAGAATTTGGATAAAATTGAAATAGAATTAAATGGAATTGGAAAAAGTTTTGATATGTTTCAGGATCAAGATGGTACAATCAAGAAAATGATTCAAGAGCTACAGTCTAAGAACACAAAAGTTCAATTCACTAAAAAAACACTCATGGACACTATCTGGAAAGTAAAGGACCTAACTAAATGCAAACTGGAATAGATGGTTGAGATACTGAGGAAAGGTGAGAAATTAGAAGTGATCACAATTTTGGAATCCCTCACTGAGATTAAAAACAAGAAATCTAAGAATAAAAAAATGATCATAATAATTGGGATTACAATAGAAGCTTGGAAGAAATTTCTTTCGGAGATGAAAGAAAACCACAAGACAATTTTCTAACTCAAAGTAGCAATTTTTCTTTTTCAAAATGTTGAATCAATTTTAAATTTTTGGGGAGATTGAACACATGTTTTGTCAATTGTTGGCATATGGCTTCTAGTTTTGTCGTTGATGTCAAAGGGGGAGAGAAAGTAGTGAAAAATTCCTCATCAATCTCAAGGGGAGCTATGTTTTGAAATTTTGAAGTTTGGCAGTGTACTCATATTGGTTTTGACACTTTGTTAGTTTTCACTAAGTGTTGCCTCAATGCCAAAAGGGGAGATTGTTGGCATATGGATTTTAGTGTTGTCATTGATGGCAACCTAAGTTGTTGATCTGATCCACAATTTAGTATTGGATCATACCGACATAATAGAATGAAGAACAAGGTATCGAGTTAAAGGTAAAGATGTCGATCTGTATACTTCACTGGAATATTATTTTGAGTTGTGGATCTTAGAGAAAGGTATGTTGATGTCCGTACTACCTTATTCAAGAAATATTGAGGTGTGCATTTACTGGTGTATGATCTAGGGGATCCGATGCATCACTTTTTTTGTTATTTGCACTAGAAGGCCGACTTGGCGAATATAGCCATTGCGGATGTTTAAGGAGTAATTCATTAAATTTTTTGTGTTTGAATATGTTTATTTGGGTCCTCAATATTCCATGACTAACTATGGGTGGTGTGCATAAAGAATTAGCTATGGATTTAGCTGACCATTGGAAAGTATTTTATGTTTTATAAAAGCCAAGATATGAATGATCAAATCTTTGATAGCGGATATATATATGAGATCGGCTGTATCGTTTTGGAATATTGAATGTATGAGATGCCAAGTATGTTAGTGTGTGGTGCAAAATTTATAAGGATAGTGATGTAAATTTATCTATGTATGGATTTGTGATGCGAATAGCAGAGGAGAGTAGAGTGAAGAGTAGAACCAGATAGAAGGTCCAGAATCTGATCTATGAGTCTAACCAGAATTGTAACTTAGCATAGGTAGATGCTATTTCTTCAATTCAATCTTTCAGATGGTCTTAATCTAAACATTTTGTAAGGCAATGAGCCTTTTATTTTGAGCAGTGATCCTGAATACAAGTGCATTCCCTTTTTATAAAAATTATATCTGAATACTCAAATTGTGGATTGACCTCCACCATGGTTTTTCCCCTAACAGGGTTTCCACATAAAAATACTTGTGTTATGTGTTGTGGATAATTACTTTGTGTGTTTTCCTCTCTCCTTCAGTTTAATGTTGAAATGGTTTAAATATTAGATTAAAAAAGTTCACATTTGCAAAGCACTTATTCAACCCCCCTCTCAGTGTTCCCTTGAGTCCAACAGTTTACTTGTAGATAGAATACGTCAGGAAGCGGTCGCACAACCTGGCCAACAGATAGTCACGGAGACCATCCCTAGGTTGGAAGACTTTCAAAGGGGTCCATCAGGAACCCTTCAAAAGGAAGAGGTTCCACTCAAGGGATGCATTGTTTGGAAAGAAGGGTCTAGTCGGGTTGCTCCCAACCTAGACACAAGGACGTGAAGTAGGTCTAGTCGAGCTGCCCCTCGACTAGACGTAAAGATGTGAAGACCGGTCTACTCGAGCTGCCCTTGAGCTAGACGCCATAGAGCTTATTAAAAATAGAAACTTTTGAAGGAGTCCCTTGGGAACCCGGCATGAAGAAAGGGGGTCCACTCAAGGCACGCACTATTCAAAATCCAATGCCTTCTTTCTCGAATTGATTCATCATCAAGGAATCCTTTTGAAAGATGTTCACTTCATCAAGGAATTTGAAAGGATGGATATGTCCCCACATGAGGGGAAGATCAAAGGTGTTTCCGCTTTGGAGGAAGGTTTCCAAGTCCTTTCTTTACGAACCCATGATGAAGGAAACATGTTTCATTAGGGTTTCAAGTCGGGAATGCAATTCCAACACAGAAGCATGTGAAGGGTTCTTTGAGAGAAGATTTGTTTGGTAAAAAATGTATTTTATAAAGACCACGTAATGTAAAAGTGGTGTTGTCACACACAAAAGGGACAACTTGTTAGAACCAAAAATTTCCATCAAAATCTCAATGATTTTCCCATTTTGAACCTAATATTTTCACTATCTCTCTCATAAAAATTCATTTCACCACCTTTCATAAAGCTAGAATACCTTTGTCCGTCATCACTTCCCCTTTATAGCTTTTACCGCTTTACCACAAAATTTTTCAAAGTGGCTCGCGGTATAGCGGTGACAGTTTGGCACAGTAATGATATGACTTACCACCACACTGTGCGCGGTCAAACCATAGACCACAGTAGTGCGATGGGCGGTGAGTTAACGACAGGGAACAGTCAGCAGTGAGCAGGGTGGTAGGTAGAACAGTTACTGCTACACTGTGGCCGGTCAGATAGTAGACCATGGTACTGTGGTGGGAAATTAGTAACTGGCCAGGTAAGCAAACCGTGGTGATAGCGGTAAACCATTAGCACGAAGCGATGGCGGTTACCACCATACCATAGCCAAAAAAGTTGGTAATTGTGGTAATGTGGTGACAGAGATAGACAGCAGCGAAGACGGCTACCACGGTACCGCTGGTAGTCAACCCAGTGAACGCGGTAGCATGGTGGATGAAGATAAGCGGCAGGGAAGCAAGCAAAGGTAACAAGAAATGTTACTGCGGTACCACTGACAGTTGAAGTGGGGACCGTGGTGGCTTGGTAAGCGGTTAGAGAAATGGCTACGCCATACTGCTGGTGACAAAAATGAAGCATGCAGTTGAGCGGTAAGGACGCGGTAGACGAAGAAGGCCGTGGAAAATTCAACCACCGCGGAACTGCCAGAGATAGAGATAAGGGTTGTGGTTGAGTGGTAAGGGAGTGAGAGAAAGGAACGTGACGGAGCGGTCAAAGTCAATACCGCGGTACCGCCAATGGAAAATACATAGGCCAAGGTGGAGCAGTAGGAATAAAGGAATAAAGGGAGATGAAATGTAAAGGCGGGAAAAGCTATAAAGTGAAAAATTAAAAGGCAGAGATATAGTTAAAAATATTTAATTTTTTGAAAGGAAATTCAATTAAATATTTTAGTTTTCTGTCAGATAAATTCAAACGATTTTACCAGTCTAGTGAAGGGTCATGACCCTTGGATTTCATTGTATAAATATTCGAAAAAATTAGTTGCAGGGGGGGTAGTTAGAGTATGAATGAGATTTTTTCAAACTGGGGAATGTAAACAATGTACAGAGCCTTTCCTGAAACAGATCAATGGAAATAATGAATTTTAATTGGTGATATTCTCTTTTGGTGTTCAGTTGTTATGTTGTGTTAAATCAAATTCTTTTATCTGGTTCTCTCCAACTTGAGATTCTTTAATTATTTAAATCAGCATATCAAGTATATCTTTGATTTACCATAATGTATTCCCATTTTGTGTGATTTAGTTGATTGGTGTCTACATGTCAGATTTAAACTCTTTTAAATAAGTCACAGTAATTTAAAGATTTATTTTGGGGAGTTAAAGAAGAACCAGGTTAAGAAACATCCCAACACATTTTATGCAAGTCATGAATAAATGAAGTTTTATGGCAGTCATATAGTTTCATTTTCAAAGTGCCTAACAACTAGAATAAAGCCAAAGAGGGAAACACGCATTATTTTTTAAATTTTTTATTTGACTCCATTGCCCATGTGGAAAGAAGGCACTAATCTGGCACAACCTAGAGATAAAATTTCATATCAAATAGCTTATTCAAATCCTTTCTTTTGTGTAGTAGGAGTAGGTATAGTTGTAGTGATTTTGTCTATCTACTTCCATTTGCCATTGTGGGTAGATTGTTTCACCAGGAAATACATTTCAATATACATCATTCACATAGGTTCACCTGCCTTGGTCTAGCAGAACCTAAAGAGAAGAAGGTTTAATTGCATCAATTGGCCTTGTATGTTGGAAAAAAGCATTGTGAGAGCTTGGCAATCTCTCATCATTCAAACCTGCATTTTTGAGACCCAATAATTTGGCGAATTTGCTAGGGACAAAAATCTAAAATTTTGGTTCCATCCTTTCCATTTATAGATTCAACATAGTTGCAAAATCAGTCTCCAATAAGAGAATCATAATTATGTAGTTTGCAGCTCCCCATCCGAGTCACACACACAACAGTTTGGCGACTCTACTGGGGAATTACTCAGGAAAGTTTTTTCAGCCTATCCATTTATAGAGTCAACAAAGTTTTTCATTTTTTATTTTTTTTGGAGATTCCGTTGGGGGAAAACCAAAACAATATCATACTCTTTTTCATTTTCCTAATTTTGGGAAAAGTAGGTGGTGACTTTGTTTCAGATTTGATAAATAATGCATGGATATTGTGGAACAGTCACATTTTGTCAAGATGTCAAAAGAAGAGAGAAGACAACAGTCAATAAGAGAGTTGGAAGAATTGGAACAACAAAGGTTACACTAGAAAAAAAAAACACTACAAGTGAAACAACGAATGCTGCAATTGAGAGCCGAATGTGTTCCAAATACATCACCGAATAGGCCATCATACAATAAGAATGAAGACATAAATGCCAGGAGATCTTGGACACCACAAATACCACATGATGCAACTGAGAACTTTGGTAATAAAGTTAATGTACTCTATTCACATCAAAAAACTTTTGATGAGTATATTCAAGTTCAAGAGAGAGGTACAGGTCTTGTGGATGCCTTTTTTGACATAAGGAAATATAAGGGAGAATCTGTAAGTTATTTGTACAACAGGATGGTAGATATCTATATGCAATTACCTCCTTATTATAGGCCTACAAGACCCATATTTTTTGCACAAATTCTAAGAGTATCAGAGCCTAAATCAATTTATTGGTCAGAGTCATTAAAACAACAAGCCTTTGATGTAGTAAATAAATTTATTGATTCCATGCTTGGGACAAGGTACGTGGATATTGGCAATAATAAATCTAGTAGTGATATCATGGATGCTCAAACAATGCAACAAACAAAGGAAGCATGTGCTACTAGGATTTCTAATGACTATTTTTCAGATTTGGAAGATGATAGGGACACACCATCTGGAGAGTACATCAGCAATGTTTTAGGAGTTGCAACCAAAGAAGGTACCGTGCCATCCAATAGTGAAGATATGGAGAGTCTCTCTTTCATAACAGATTATGATTCAAATTGTGAGGATGAATTTATGGATGTTGATCTACAACAAGGTGATTATCAAGAAGTTGGAGAAATACCAAAAGATCTGGATGAAACATGTTCACTTAGCAGTGAGCAAGTTTCAGATTTGTTAACTCTTGCATACCAAAGATATGCACACAAAGATGATTTTAAAGTTTTGGGTCCAGCATACATTTGATTTGACAGTGAGGGTACTATGTGTAACAATTCATATGACTGCATGTGCATCTCTCACAGTGATGAAGAATTCTTTGAAGCTGATCAAAGATCCATGTCTGTCCAAGAAGAGGTATGTGATTTGAATTATTTTGGCCAGCAAGAGGAAGATACTGGTTTTCATATCATTGATGAGTGTTCAACTTTTATTGATTCAATTATGTATAAGGATGACTGTATGGATCAAAAATATATGTCAATGCCAACTAGTGATATAAAAAAAATGGAAAGTAGTTTTGATTTGATTTCTCTAGAAGATGTTGATGAAATAGAATTTTTTGATTTCCATGAGAAGCATTCAGATTTTCAGGTCCTAATACAGCTACTAGATCATTCAACAACATATGATAATGAACAAGCCTATGAATATTTTGTTGAATGTGGTTACACTTTGTATGCTGAGGGTGATAAATAATTTTTATATGATAATAAGAATGATGAAATGCAGAGTGATGAAATGAATATGAATCAAGTTGAATACAATGATTTCCTGAAGGTTTTCAATGGCAGTGTATGTAACAGGGCAGGTGGAATGGATAGTTTCATAAGAAACCTGATGAGCTCTATTCAGAATAAGGTCTATGATAGAGGAAAGTGTAGGTTTTTCTTTTGGGTGGATTGGGGCCATCCTTTATGGTTTGATTTTTGAACCATAGCAGACATAGAGGATTAGGGATTTCCAGTGCATGGACAATTCCTAACAAACCTCTTTAAATATTAGTTTCCATGCACATTAGTTTAGGAAGGGTCTGGGTTTTCGAGTACATGGAAATTCCAAGAGGTTCCGTTGTTGAAAGCATTTTTTTTCTTTCCATGTATAGTGGTGTAGGGTTTTTCCATTCTCCATTTGCTCCATTTTTGTATCATTCATCTGTTCATTCCCTTCATTTGCCAGTGCCTTCAATTTTCATTTCCTTCGCTTGGTCTACTCTCCCAAAGATATTTTAGATTGGATGAGTGATTTGCAAAATCACTCATCCCCAATAGGAGTCACTGTTAGAAGCAAAAATTTCCATCAAAATCTCAACGATTTTCCCATTTTGAACCTAATATTTTCACTATCTCTCTGATAAAAATTCATTTCACCACCTTTCATAAAGCTAGAATACCTTTGTCCATCATCACTTCCCCTTTATAGCTTTCACCGCTTTACCGCGGCCTTTTTCAAAGTGGCTTGCGATATAGCAGTGATAGTTTGGCATAGTCATGATATGACTTACTGCTACACTGTGCGCGGTCAAACCATAGACTGTGGTAGCACAGTGGGTGGTGAGTTAACGGTAGGGAACAACCAGCAATGAGTGGGGTGGCAGGCATACCAGTTACCACAACACCGTGGCCAGTTAGATAGTAGACCGCGGTGGTGCGGTGGGCAGTTAGTAACCGGCCAGGCAAGCAAACCACGGTGACAGCGATAAACCATTAGCAGGCAGCAATGGCAGTTACCGCCATACTGTAGCCGAAAAAGTTGGTAACTATGGTAATGTAGTGACAGAGATAGACAGTGGCAAATACGGCTACCACGATACTGCTGGTAGTCAAGCCAGTGATTGCGGTAGCGTGGTGGATGAAGATAAGTGGCAGGAAATTAGGTGAAGGTAACAAGAAATGTTACTGTGGTACCGCTGATGGTTGAAGCGTGGACCATGGTGGCACGGTAATCGGTTAGAGAAACGGCTACCACCATATCATCGGTGACAAAAAGGAAGCATGCGGTTGAGCGGTAAGGATGCAGTAGACGAAGAAGGCCGTGGAAAATTCAACCACTACGAAACCGCTAGAGATAGAGATAAGGGTTGTGGTTGATCGGTAAGGGAGTAGGAGAAAGGAACGTGAATAAGTGGTCAAAGTCAATACTGCGGTACCGCCAATGGAAAATTCATAGGCCAAGGTGGAGTGGTAGGAATAAAGGGAGATGAAATGTAAAGGCGGGAAAAGATATAAAGTGAAAAATTAAAAGGTAGAGATATAGTTAAAAATATTTAATTTTCTGAAAGGAAATTCAATTAAATATTTTAGTTTTTTGTCAGAGAAATTCAAATGGTTTTACCAGTCCAATGAAGGGTCGTGAACCTTGGATTTCATTGTATAAATATTCAAAAAAATCAGTTGCAAGGAGGGGTAGTTAGAGTATGAATGAGATTTTTTCAGACTGGGGAATGTAAACAATGTACAAAGCCTTTCCTGAAACAGATCAATGGAGATAATGAATTTTAATTGGTGATATTCTCTTTTGGTGTTCAGTTGTTATGTTGTGTTAAATCAAATTCTTTTAGCTGGTTCTCTCCAAATTGAGATTCTTTAATTATTTAAATCAGCATATCAAGATTATCTTTGATTTACCATAATGTATTCCCATTTTGTGTGATTTAGTTGATTGGTGTCTTCATGTCAAATTTAAACTCTTTTAAATAAGTCGTAGTAATTTAAAGATTTCTTTTGGGGAGTTAAAGAAGAATCAGGTTAAGAAACATCCCAACACATTTTATGCAAGTCATAAATAAATGAAGTTTTATGGCAGTCATATAGTTTCATTTTCAAAGTGCCTAACAACTAGAATAAAGCCAAAGAGGGAAACACATCATATTACTATTATTATTTTTTTTCACTCCATTGCCCATGTGGATAGAAGGCACTGATCTGGCACAACCCAAAGATAAAATTTCATATCAAACAACTTATTCAAATCCTTTCTTTTGTGTAGTAGGAGTAGGTATAGTTGTAGTGATTTTATCTATCCACTTCCATTTTCCATTGTGGGTAGATTGTTTCACCAGGAAATAAATTTGAATCTGCATCATTCACATAGGTTCACCTGCCTTGGTCTAGCAGAACCTAAAGAGAAGAAGGTTCAATTGCATCTATTGGCCTTGTATGTTGGCCAAAAGCGTTGTGAGAGCTTGGCAACCTCTCATGGTTCAAACCTGCATTTTTGAGACCTAACACAACTCAAGCAAAGAAGAGAGAAAGATAAAGGGAAAGTAAAAGGGAAATGAATACCAATAAAGGGCATAGGGGATCTAGTTTTGTGGGGTTAGATCTGCCTTTATTTATATATTTAATAGGTAACCATAGTGAGAGGTGAAATATCATCAATCCCCAACCAGATCAGGAAGAATGCATGGAAGACAAAGTAAAAATAAAAAATTGGGTCAACATGGAAGGAAGCCTAAATGCCTCCAACCCTTTGCATCATCCCCAATTTACTGAAAGTGAATCACAAACATGGAAGAATGATGATACACATGGAGGAAGGTGTACAACACAAACACCACACCTATATCTAAGCACCAACAGGGGTGACGAGGGTCATCTAAGTACACATAGCATGATCATGGGGGAAACACATCACAACACACACACACACATCTAATCTAAAGACCAAGGAGAGGGTCTCCCCATAACATTGGTTAACCAAGAGGTCATCAAATTCCCACTCTAGATCATGATAGGGGGAAGGATGACAAGCCTGCAATGGTGTAATGTTAAGGGGAGGAGCTTTTGATCCTCCCATAACAAGGGATAAGGAAGAAGGACTTGTGAGGTCTATGTTGCTCAAATCTTGTGGGTCTAAGGTCAACGACTTTGCGAAGATCCTTGGAAAGGTCAGAAATTCATCCATCAAGTTAAACATGCACTTAGCAAGAGTGCCATGTTTCATCTTGGTGGATGGGGTAGTTTTCACCTGAGGTTCATTGAGGGATTAGGGAGTGGTGAAAAACATGGGAGAGGTTGGGACTAGTTCCGTCACGAGGATAGAACAAGTCAGCGCAGGGTCACCTTTTGGGGAAGGTGGGATCTTCTTACATCCTCCATTATTAGAGGGACCACTCTCTACCTTTTTTTTTGTCGAAGGAGGCGAGCTCCCCATAGATGAAGCAAGAAGGGTCACGACAGAGGAGAAACGAACCATAGTATATACAGCCAAAGTGTTAATCATATCTATGGGATTTGGGAAAGACAAGACATCTAGAACGGATGTCAGCAAAGGTGGCTCCATGGAAGGAGCAATGAACACCTGCACCTTTCAAGGCCTATGTGCGCTCGTAGCAGAAGCCAAAAGAGATAAATATGTAGTTTGGATAGAAGCAAAAGGGAGGAGAGAGGAGGACATGACAAGAGGTCCTAATACAGGAGTGTTTGTCTCCTCTTCTTTCTTCTGTAAGGCGGCTTGCTTGGCTAAAAGATCCTTTCATTGGTGCTTGCGCATGAGCGGTTTTTGTGAATATTCAACCTAGAATCTGAGGTTTGTGAAGGAATGGGGGGCTCTTGCTCATCCATGGGAGTGTCCTCCATAGCTATTTCCAACGGAGGGATAGACTTCTGAATGGCAGCAAGAGGAGCAGTTTTAGAGGCGGTAGGAGGAATTGACTCTAGCACCTCGGTAGCGGGCCACTTCTCCTTCACTATTTTAGGAGCAAGAATGGTAGGATGTCATAGAGGTCAATACATAGAAGACTCTCCATGGGGGAATTTCTGTTTACCATACCAGACAGGCCTATGATTCGTGGGTAAGATAGGAAGCTCAAACACAAGACGCTTGGCCTTTCACTAGGCGAGCACCATGGGGTTCTCTCACAAGCATGAGACAGACGCAAATGATACCTCAGCAAGGTGAGAGAAAGAATTGGGCTAAATAGCGAAAGAGGAAGAAGGAGGATCTTGGGACCACTTCTCTTCTTCTCTTTTACGCACCTTTGCGGTCTCATTTTCAGCTTTCAGACAAGCGCTATGTGAAATAGCATAAGTCGAAGGAGGGTACCTTACTTTTGGCCTAGAGTGCCCCCTCTTATAATTTTGATATGTGTGATACAAGAGGTCCTTCCTAGGTGGGAGAGGACCAATAGGTGTAGGCCAAAAGTAATCTAGGGTATAGCTATCATGTGCAGCTTGTGGTCTATAACCGGTGTCATGGACAACATGTACCGAACCTCCATGAATGAATTTCAAACACTTGTGCACAACCGAGGGAACTACATTCATAGCTACCAGCCAGGGGATACCTAGATTCACTTTGAAGAGTTCAAACCCCGGGATGATGTCAAACTTAAGATTCACAGATTTAGGTCCAACAAGGATCGATAGCACAATACTCTTTATAGGAGGTATGAAAATTTTGTTGTGTGTGCGAATGGTACTTTTAGGTGCATCATATCCATCCTTATGCAGGAAGTTGATTAGCATGATCTCCTCAGTTATGATATTCACTTGAGATGTCAGATCAATGAGAACACCTACTACGGTATTCCCATTTATCCTCACCAAAATGTAAAGATGAGACGGTTCCCTATTAAAGCCCATTGGTAGGTCCTGTGAAGTAAATTTTATGCTGGTACTATGAACATAAAATTCCCAAGCTCCCTTTCGGTGATTTCTATTTTTCTTAATTACCGACCATGCTCTCTTTTAAAAGGAAATATTGAGCTCCTTTCACCAAGTCTCATTGTGAATGTCACCACTTGTCAACCGAGTGCTCCTCATAGGGTTTCCTCTCACTTTTCAAAAGCTTGTGTCATTCTTCCACGTGTTAGCAGTTCACAATCTTTAGTGCCCCTTTGCATTGCTCTCCTTTCGGGCCCTGAACACTTGCCATGTTGCATCAATCCATGCACATTCCTTGGTGGAACCCACCTTCAGCGCAGTGTGTTCGAAGACCTCCACATGTCTTGACAGCGAAAGATTTTCATCGCTTAAGGGGAAGGATGAACGTCGGCCCCAATCGCTTACCATGTGATCTTCTAAAAGCTTCCTCATGAAGGAGAACTAAGCAAGCAACAACCTATCACCAGCTGCCATATTCTATAACTATCGCCATGAGTAAATTGCACATGTCAATGCTCTAGTCTTTTGGGACCACTTTCATCATTCGCAGGGGGATGCATATGACTCTAGGGCATCCTCGTTCATGGCTCAAATCTTTTTTATTACAATAGCAAGGGGAAATCATTGCTCATGATTAGAGAATCTTTTTTTTTATCGGCTCACCGAGCTGGGTTTCATTATAAATACTACTTCTTCCATCAAAGCAAGGGTTCAAAATTTGATAGGAAAATATTGGCAAAAGAACCAGGCCTTTACTACTTTTTAGATTATTGTAACGACTTGTAGACTATTCCATTGTTTGGCCTTTCTATTTTCTTGAAGATTTTGATAAAGTTTTATTGTGCTATTGTGGTGTTAAATGTTTCATTTGCAGAACTTCTATAATTTTAATGCAAGTTTGTTGGTTTAGATCATGTCTTTGACTCCTCTTTTTAGTAAATCCATATGAATATTATTTTATGTCATTGAGTGAATCATTTAGATCTATTTATTTTCCTTTCATTCTGGAACATAGCAGATTGTTGAACGGGCCCTTAGATCGCATCTACAAGATAGTTTTATTGTGCCTTACATCTAGTCTTGGTGTATCGCCCTAGTTAGATCCTTTATTTTTATACCTACTTCATTTTCCCATTCAAAATCTTAGTTATAGAAGAGTCAGCTTCTTTAAAATTTGGAGGTTACTTAGTTTAGCACTATAGGTCCCCCCTTTAACTGAGTTTCCCACAGAGGGTTGTTACCTTGCCAGCTTTTGGCATCAATAGTTTTTTCACTTTCTTGGCACGCCTGGTGGGACCTTCTTAAATATACCAAATCAAAAGGGTGTACAAGTCATCAGCCTATTACTAGGTCATGAACCGCAAATAATTTTGGCTTGTTAGTGCCTCCACTAGTAATGGTGCATACCCAAACTCACCCAGTAGAGATTTCGGACCCTAGCCATAATGTTGATCACAAACCAAAATTATGTGGCCTAGGATGCCAGAAGCCCCGTTTAAACCCCAGTTACACTTGTTGTATGGGCCCCTATCCTCATCTCTGCTCTCAAATCTATTCCAGAGTTTATCATAGATGGATCAAGAACACCATCTGAACATCTGCAAGATGTTGTGGACGTGTGTCTAGTGCATGGAGTTACAGATCGGAATATAGCACCGAGATTTCTTGTTGCTTATCTGCAAGGAAGAGAACTAGATTGGTATCACACTCTATTAGCTAATACTATCGGTACCTAGGATGATATTGAGGATCCTTTTTATGAAATATTTTCTAACAACAGAGATAGGTCTTCACTATATCACCAGCTATCAATGATCAAGCAAGCCCCATCTGAAGCCATGACTGATTTCAATGCTCGATTCCATACAACTTGGTAGAGGATCCAAAATACCATCTGACCACCAACAGAGTTGGCATTTATGTTTTACTTAAGTTCCATCAATGCCGACATCTCCATGATGATCTAGTCACTCGATGGAACCACATTACCAGATGCATACAACATAGTAGTTAAGGCGAAGAACAACCTAATTGACACTGGGAAGTTGCCACCTCGGCCCATCATGCTTATATTCCTTGAAATATTGGCTTATGCTCAGAAGGGTCCATCTACAAGCACACCCGCACCGCCCCCATCTATGTATACATATCTGAGTGCGCCCCAAAATACCGCTTCTACATCTAGTGCTTCAAAGGATGAGATGAGCGACATAAGGGAAATGTTACGGAACTTGAAAAATGAAGTGACCACTATCAAGTGTAACCAGGCTACTCCTTTGAGACTGTCCTACCAAGGCTATCAAAGTAGCAGACCCTCCTACCAATAGATCCAATATCAAGGAGTTGCATGCATGACTCCGTTGACTTAGACAAATCACCAAATAGTGTTGCTACCAATTCCGCTGGGGTCCGCTCAAACTAGTACAAGAAGAGAGTTGACCGTAGGGTAGAACAATCTTGTCGAAGATTTCAATCCATGGTGTTATCCCTATGGCAACGCTCATATGCCTCAAAATTGTCAACATGGTAATTTGTAGAAAAATATTATGGAGCAGTGCAGCCAAGGCATGGCGATGAATTCAGGATACAGATATGCCTCTCCCCAAGTAGAGAATGTGGTTCTCACTGCACAAATGCAGGGAATTCCCTTAGAGCAAGAAAATTTCATAGCACTTGACCATGCTCTCCTCTCATGGATGGAAGGGGAGGAAGCAGTGCTCACTTATGAAGCATCTATATTGGCAACCTCACAAGTATAATCTGACTACAACACTTGATCGAAGAGAAGATTCATAGGAAAACCAATCACTCCACAGCCTAGAAATGTCTTGCACTTTCCCCTTGACCCTTCCACAATCACTACATAGCTGCAACCGCACAAGGAGATTATTATCACCAAATCCAAGGAGTAGAAGCCTTCAAATACGCCATCCTTCAACGTGGTGGAACAACTAAAGAAATATTCCGCTAATGTAACCCTTTGGGATATCTTAGCCATTCCAGAGTAGAATTCATTGCTATAGAAGGCCCTACAGAAAGATATGACTGAGCAGTTAATGGGAAAAAATATTGAAAATACAACAGACTCATCACCTCTAGCCAAAGTTTTTGTGAATACTATAGAAGAGGCTCCACCCGAAGCCAAAGAAGAAAAACCGAAACCTAAACCTTTTTTCTTTACTCTCATTGTGGGGAAGAAACTATTGAAAAACTCCATGATTGACTCTGGTGCCAACACTACAGTCATGCCCAAGCAGTAGTTGAAGCTTTAGGGCTTAGCTACAAGCCCTTAAAGAGAGGATTTATGTAGCTAGATGGGAACAAGGTGAAAATTATAGGCCTCATTAAAGACCTCCCCTTAACTTTGTTTTCCTGTCCTAGCATCACAGTGTTGCAAGATATCGTGATCATCGACATCCCTCCTATGTTTGGCCTCTGCCTGTCCTGAGAATTCACTTCAAAGATAGGTGGATACCTTTCTTTGGATTGGTCCCACCTAATTCTCATAACTAAGAATGAGTCCAAAATGAAGATAATATCAGAACCTCTACATGCAGAACATGTAGCTAATGAAGCCATGATCAAATTCAAAGATATTCATACCTCTATTGCTAAAGAAGAATCTAGTAGCAACAAGTTGTCAGAACATGAATAGGCAACCGAAGACGAAGCCGATAGAAAAGAAGTCTTCTTGACCAATAGTGTGGGCACCAATCCTTTCGAAAATTATCATGCTACTGATTTGGGCACCTATGTCATCTATGATGAAGATCAAGAGTTCTTGAGGGTATTAAAGGACTCCATTCCTGAACAAGCCTTAGAGCTCTCGACATTACACTTCAATGGAAGGAGATGCAAAATCACCGTAGGCACCGAGATATGCTTAATGTCACCTTCCAATGAGCAGATCTTTAGGGCATTCTGCTTCCAGTTCGTTTGCTCAAACAATAAAGCTAAATATGAGGGTCTTGTGTAAGGACTAAGCCTTGTATAATGCATGGGTATCAAACAATTAATGGTGTTCAGATATTTTGAACTTGTAATCAACTGAGTCAGAAACATCTCCGCTGCTAAAAATGTTTGTATGCAGTCTTATAGGCATAGGGTATGCTACCTCATCGAAGGTTTTGAAGATTTTAACATCCATGTTGTGTCAAGGGAGTAGAATTCAAATGTGGATCGCATGGCCATGATAAGATATCAATTTGATCCTATCTCTGAATTAATTGAGAATGTGCACATTGTGCGAGTAATCATCTAACCCTCCATTCCCAAAAATGATCAAAGCTTGAAAGTATTTGAAAGTGATGAACACATCGCCTCGTTCATTCAATAGTCAGGAGAGTTCACTGATCAATTTCAACCAAAAATTGAAGAAGCATACAAAGGAAAAATCATCCAGTTGAGATCAAATGAGATTTTGAAAGGGTTGGTCATTCTCAAAAATCTATTTGATTGTGATGATGCAAGAAATGATAGAAAAAAATTTGTAGCCGACCAAGCAGACTACGCCAACCTGGAGGTCGGGAATGGAAGAAAACTTAAGGTCGGGAAAGAAGTCTCGTAGTATGATAAAGATAGGCTCATACACTTCTGTAAAAAATATGAAGGGGTTGTGGCTTGGTCTTATGATGACCTCAGGGGGTATGATTTTTATATCATCCAACACACCATCGAACTAACAGAAGTTGCTAAACCGGTCTGAAAAAAATAGAGGCTCGTCAATCCAAAGATTGAAGCCTTAATCGCACAAGAGCTATAAAATTTGATCCATTCCAAGATTTTCTTTCCAATCAAGCACAACATGTGGGTATCCAACCTCATTCTAGTCCAAAATAAAAATAGAGACATTCATCTCTCTGTTGACTTCCGCGACCTAAAAAGGGCATCACTAAAATAAAACTACCCGATGCCTTCCATGGAATCAATCTTGCAGACCATGGAAATTTTGGAGATTTCTCTATTAGATGGTTTCTCTGGCTACAATCAGGTTCAGGTTAAAGTGGAAGATCAACACAAGACCACGTTCACCACCAAGTGGGAAACATTTGCATATGCCAAAATGCCTTTTGGCCTATCAAATGCATGGGCTACCTTCCAATGGACAATGGATATGGCCTTCAGCGAACTGATCAACAAAATCATCCTCATCTACTTAGATGATTTGACTGTATTTTTAAAATCGAAAGATGACCATTTTGATCATCTAGAGAAGGTTTTCAAAAAATGTCAGGAGTTCGGGGTATCCCTAAACCCAAAAAAATGTGTTTTCGGAGTACCGCAAGAAAATTGTTGGGGTATGTAGTGTCCCAAGAAGGAATCACTATTGATCCTGGAAGAGTAAAAGCAATCAGAGAAATTCCTCTTCCGAGAAACAAGAAAGGTGTACAATCTTTTTTGGGAAAGGTTAAATTTTTAAGCAAGTTTATCTTTGATTTTGTAGAAATAATTAGACCAATCACCTTGATGCTAAAAAAAGACCAATTGTTCAAATGGACAAAAGAAGTGAGGGAAGCCTTTGAGAAGGTGAAAGATTCTATTTCTTCAGCTCTTGTGTTGGCGAATCCTAACTTGTCAAAGGACTTCATAATTTATTTTTTTAGCAGCAAGAAAAGCATCGCCATTGTTCTAATTCAGAAAGATGATGAAGTAAAGGGAGAACACCCTATAGCATTCAATCCCCAAACCTTTAAGGAGTACGAGATGAACTATAACTTCGTTGAAAGACAAGCTTTCACAATTGTAAAGGGACTCAAGAAGTTCTGACACCTTATACCTTGCACTAAAGTAATTGTTTACGTCGCACATTCCAACAGATGGGAGTACATTATGGAAGGAGAAATCGTCGACAAAAGGGCCCACTAGATCACTAAGATCCTAGAATATGACATTGAAATCAAGCCTACGAAGACTATCAAAGGAAGAGGGTTGTTTGAGTATTTGGCACACGACGAAGAGATGGAAATTGAGGAAGAATGAGCAAAGATAATCCTAAAAAATGAGCCTAAACCTGAAGGCTGCTGACTGATGGATAGGGTAAGATTTATCCACACCGAAAAGTATCCACCGGGACTCCTGTCTCAAAGGAGATTCTACCAGTTGCAAAATAATGGGTACTCATTTATTGAACGGATCCTTTTCAAAAGGAATTTCAATGGCATCATGTTGCAATGCATCACCATGGAGAAAGCAAATAAAATTCTCAATTCCTTCCATAGAAGCCCAGAAGGTGAGCACTTCTCTATGAAGACCACCGCTATCAAAATTTTGCGCATTGGATACTTCTGGCCTACATTGTTCAACGACTCCTACAAAATGGTAAAATCCTGCAAAGAGTGCCAATTCTATGCAGGGAGAAGAAATAATTATGCCATTCCTCTCAATCCAATAATAGTGGATGAGCCATTCGCACAATGGGGACTAGATTTCATCGGGATGATCAACCCTACCTCTAGCGCTAGTCACAAGTGGATCCTAACAGCCACCGACTACTTCACAAGATGGACTGAAGTCCTACCTCTGAAGAATGTGATAGAAGAATAAATTGTATATTTTCTTGAAGGGTTGGTAACGAGATTTGGCACGCCCAAGACTATCATCTTAGAAAATGCCAAAGCTTTCCTGGGCTCCAAGGTAAGTCAATTCGCATTAGAACATGGCATATTTTTGAAAACATCCTCAAACTACTACCCATAGGGAAATGGCCTGGATGAGTCAACTAACAAGAATCTAGTCTGACACATCAAAAGGATTGGTTCGGATCATGAGAGGGAATGGCATAAAAATATTTGAATGACATTATGGCCAGACCGCATAACTCCTAAGCAAGCTCTAAAGACTTCGTCGTATGAGCTAGTGTATGGGAAGGAGGTGTTGTTACCAATATCCATAGAAATACCTGCACTACAACTACTCAAGTCTCTAGAGATTGAAGAAAACAAAGCTATGAAGATTTGGTTGGCCAAATTGTTGGAGGTACAAGAAAAAAGGGGTAAAGAGCTAATAGCCATGACTAAACACCAGCAGATGGTTAAAAGGTGGTTTGATAAGAAAGCTTCAAACTAGGGTCTAAAATGCTGGAACCTGGTACTAAACTTCAATGAAAAAGCTACAAGGCCTGGCCATCATGGAAAATTTGACAAACTATGAGAAGGCCCTTTCAAAATAATTCGGTGCAAACAGAATAATGCATTCACATTAGAAAACATGGAACAAGAAGCATTGGGAATTCTAATTAATGGAATTCACCTAAAATTGTTCAATTAAGCTTCAGATACTTCATACAGGTGTAAATATATGATTAATGTAATTATTTTCCCTTTCATATTTTGTTAGGTGGTTCTTTCCAACATTTTTCCCAATTACAGGAAGTAGAAAATTTAGGAAACCCATTATTACAGAAACAGAGAAAGACAATGATGCTCATATTGCAGGAATTAAGTTCATATGCGAAGAATTCAATAAAAGTTATAGAGAGCACAAGAATGAAGACAAAGGGTTGAACATAGCAAATATATTCATTATATATATAATTTGATAGAAACATTGACAAAAGGGCTCTATGTCCATGCATTCAAAAGTATGACTATATAGGTGGTTGCCTTATATATATATAGGCAAGCCCTCTTTCAGGTATATATACAAAAGGGACAAAGGTGCATTAATCTTCAAGTGGCTAGAGAATGGACATTGTCACCATCTACGTAAGCATTAACTTCGTCAGATAGAGAATTTTTAGGTGCAATAGGGAGGTTATCACTAGTAGCAATATAATCTGGAATAGCAGCACCAACACCCAGAATGAGCGGCAGAGGGAATACAAGGTTCCTGAATTTAGTGTGCTAGTCCACATCATAGAAAAGCACTACATTGTAGCAGTGTAGTAGGAATTGGCAAGCATGGGTGGCTCTCTCATGATGTTCGACAAGCAAATGGAGCTAGAACCCGCTCATAAATGGCACCCATGGTACCACCATGTCTTCTTCGATATGTCGCCACAAGTCACTCGCTACCGGAAGGCCCAGGCCATACACTACATTGGATATTGCTTCACCAAGGCCTCTGAGGTACCTCTTCAAGAAAATATAAAGCGTCAAGCAAAGTATCATGGATTTTGGAGCCTGAATGTTGAGTAGCGAGGCAACAAAGTGGGAGCATATATTGGTGTTCACCTGATATTTATCTTCATACTCACTAAAATCTCTACCCAAAACCCATTTCGTGGCTATGATAGTCAGTGAGTGTTTGTTTTTGGTCACACGTTTTAGACGCCTATTGGAGATCTCTCCTAGAAAAAGGCGTTTGAGACTTTTTGCACACTAGCCTAATTGGAGTGTTCATTGTGTCAGCCTCTGCTCAAAACACCTAAGTCTAGCGCTATGCAAAGTTAAAGCCTACTCAACTGCCTAAGCAATTATGCTATCTAAATTGCCTAATGCTTTTGCTAATCACTAAGTCCTATGAAAAGGTCCTTTTATAAAAACATCTGAGGTAGCCTGCATCCCAAGCACGATGGTAACCGAGTCTAGCTCGAGAATCTCACCCAAAAGGCCAACTTGATTTTCCAATCTGATTGCGTCTGTAGGTAAAAATTGTTGCATGCAGGATTAAGGAGTGGTGATCAATTAATGCAAAGTGGTGGTGAGCTTAGGTGATGTCTCATACAGACAGATGCTTAGGTGTCATGATACAGGCCATTTCAAGCTCCAAGGTTGAGCATGAATCTTTATAAGGTACTCATTACAGTATCGGCCTAATTATTCTTTTAGGGATATTAATGGTGAAGACATGCGAGAAGGTGAAAAGAAAGGAGTCGACGGCTCAATTTCCCATGAAAATCATGCTGAAGGGATGTTATCACTAACGCAATTATGAATTCTTATCTTTTCAAAAGGGGAAAGTAGTTCATTTCGCATGGACAGAGGAGTTGGCAGTACATGCTGAATTAAATGTAGAAAGGCAACTGTTGTCTACTAGTTGAAGGCAAGAAATTAAAGAAAAACTAAGTATCACATGCAAAAATT
The DNA here is from genome assembly GCA_007115665.2 of Sequoiadendron giganteum. Lineage (NCBI taxonomy): Eukaryota > Viridiplantae > Streptophyta > Pinopsida > Cupressales > Cupressaceae > Sequoiadendron > Sequoiadendron giganteum. Next base: position 855,125,618 of record CM021101.1, read on the forward strand.
AGATAGAGCATAAAACTTCTAGAGCATGTAAAAGGACTTAAAAAAATAGAATTTTCAAAAGAACCAGGTGTGGTGTAAATTCAAGTAGCGAAGTTGAACACAGAGGTAATTGTGAAGAATTCATTGCCTCGGTATAAACTGGAGGTCATCTGGTTGTGAATTCAAAGCTTTGTGTTATGCTTTAGCTGCTATTCATACTGTCTTAGTGTTGGAAATTTATGCCTCCTCTTCCTGGCTTCTATTTTGCCTTGGAGCCCTATTTCTAGCCTTTACCGCCATACCGCTACAAGCTTACCTTGGTGGTGCGGTTGTGAGGTTTATCGCTTTACTGTGACCCACCTTGCTTGGTTTGGCGGTTGGGCAGTGTTATTGCCTTACTGCAATGGTCTTCTTCTGGACTGGCGGTGGCAAGGTGAGCGGTGATAGTCGGCATGGTGGTTACTGCCATACCGTAGGATTTTCTCGGAGGTGGTGAGCTAGCATGGTAGCTATTGGCGGTTGAAGGGTGGTAATCTGGTGAAGGTTACTTCCTTACCGCAAACGGTGCTTGGGGAAGCCATGGTGGATGTGTTGGATGGTTGGCAATCAGCGTTAGTAGTTACGACCTTACTGTGGGTGATGAGAAGTCTCACCGTGATGACCATGGTAAGACCATTGGCGATCTTCTTGGTGGTTACTGCACTACCACGGGGTGGGTTGGTGGCCCCTACGGTAGCACGGTTGACCGTTAGCGGTTTGGGCTGGCGGTCACTGCCTTGCCATGGTTGTCTAGCGATCAGGGCTCGATGGCATAGGGAAGATTGAGAATGAGCTCGGGCGGGTTCACCGCCACACCGCGGGGTGACTTTGTGAGCTCGGCGGGAGCGTGGGTAAGGTCTAGGTGAGCTCTGTTGAGCTCACTATAATACAACGGTCGGGTAGACTGAGCTTGGTGGTAGCACAGTTGGAGGTCGAGGTCAAGTTGACATAGACTTACCACTATACCATGGTAGGAGCCTAAGCTCTGTGTAGTAGTGCGGTGGAACAGAAAGGTGAGCTTGGAGCTTGGTCAACCAAGCTTGACCGAGCTGGACTAGAGTCAAAGCGGAAAACGAATGGAGTGGCGACATGTGGCAAGATCTTTATGATCTAATTGGATGGAAGATTATTTTTTGATTGTGATTGGGTTGCATTATTGAATGGAGGTTGACAGACATGTCTAAAACCAATTTAATGTTGCGTGGCTTGATGCATGTTGATTAAGTGGTGTACGTTATCAGGGAATGGTCGAAGCTTGCAGGTAGGATAATTTATTATCCTGATGACCATTGAATGATGAGATAGGCAGAATAGGTTGGCACATGGTAAGAGATTATAAATTAATCTCATGTGCATGATAAAGGAGAATGAGCGAACAAAGAGAGGCTGAGATTTTTTAAGCAGTTTTAACCGTGAACACTTAGATTCTCAGATCTATTAATATGTGAACTTGATAAGCCTTGAGGCTGGGTTGGCCATGATGTTGGCTGAGAGAGTCAACTGAGGAGCTGAAGGGAATCTACACTATGTGTTGTGAGGGTGTTGGAACAGTGTGAGGATTTTGTATTTGTTGTTGTTGCATTCTCCAGATGGACAAGATGTAATCTTCTGAAGAGCATAGCTCTGAGATTGTATTGTAACTGTTTGTTGCTGAATAATACAATTTGAGTTGAGTGTTTTGGAGGGTGGGGTTTTTTACCTGAAAGAGTTTTCCCCATGTAAATTTGTGTGTCCACATGGTTTGTATTTCTTGTTATCTGATTCTATATTCTGAATCTATGCTTGTGTTGAATCTGTTATATGTTAAGCATTTACCTTTCTCAGAGGATCAATGGGGGATTTACTGTGCCTGTTTCTGCTTTATGGCATAGTTTCTTGTGTCTTTGAAGTGATAAAAATGAAAATCACTAAGGCATTGTTGTCTTAGACATGTGTTCTATGATGGCAGACCCGTATCGTATCCCCAACAAGTGGTATCAGAGTTGGTTAAGGGAGGTCAAGGCTTGATGATACCAACAAGTGGTGTCAAAGCCTTCTCTCGGTTACTGAAGTTCTGGGTATTTCTCCTATGTTGATTTCTTAGCATGGAAAGCTTGAGGAAATTTGGAGATATTAGTTGGTATTTGATCCTTCAATGAGTTGAATTTCCCACTTCTTTGATTCAACACGCAGCTTGAAAGACACTAGAGATGAGTGGAGTTGATCATATTGTGGCAATATGGTCTAAGGATCTTGGTTGGTAACAAATGTTCTTGATGCAAAGGGCGCGAGGTATGCTTATGGTTGTGTTGCAGCAAAGTGTGGTTTCATATTGGGTGTCTATGTGAGAGGCTCCCTGGTAGTATGGAGTTGCTTGTGTTGTTGTTTAGACATGGAGTATTGTGCTTGTGCTGGGTGTTGTGACTTAGCATTGAAGGCGGTTTCTCTATTGCTCTGATTGTATGAAGGCTATGAAGGTGATCCTGGTGCTCGGCAACTCCTACATAGCCTAGCTCTCTTGTATGCTTATAAATGACTGAGGTTTTGGAACTGGTCTGAATTGGACCTGCTATTCTATTTTTACCTGTATCTTGCACTCACATGTTTTCAGTTTCATGTCTTTGGCTCTGATGGTTTTTTGTAGATTTTCTTAAAAATTCTATGATGCATTTTCATGTTTCTTTTCATTGTTCTGGTTAACCATGTTCGTTATGTCTGGAATTTTGGGTCATCCAGATGAGCAGTGAATATGGAGATGTCTGGGTGTTTTATAAACACTGTGATTTTGTAGGTTTTACATGGTCAAGGAAAACTTGTGGTTTGTGGAGTTGTTGTTCAGCTATTTTCTTGACCCTGGCTTTTGGGGTGTGACAGGATGAGATAGTTGTAGTTCGACATGTTTTGAGGAGGTGTGATGTCTTCTCTGAAAGGGAGTATTGGTATGTGTTTTTCACTCAACATTCTTGAAGTTTTGCTTGTTGGTTTCCTAGACTATGGTGCTTGAGTTGTGGATGTGATTGGCAAATCGGATCTGTTGTTGATCTGGTGTTTGAGTCATGTTTGTTTGCTTTGGTTGTTCTCTTTGATTATCTCAGTTTTGCAGTTTCTAGTGTGATGATAGATTTGCAGGGTTTTCATTGAAGTGGATCTATGAGTTGTGCATTTTTGTGGGCTTTCTTTACCTACATGTTTGTTGTGAGTCAACTTGGAAGTGGACTGTCATTATCCATTAGATTTCTTTTGTGATGGTGCAGATCTGTTAGCTGACCTTGTCTATGGTCACTTGTGCATTGGTGCGGTTGTTTTGAGATGAGAGGAGGAATGGCGTTTAAGTACCTGAATAGTTGGTTATGGACCAGTAACATGTGGATCATGATGTCATGGAGATCTTGTTACACTGGCTAGTGTAATCTTTAACAGTGATGGTGTGGTTGGTCATGGTGCTTGGAAAGCTCGGTGTCATGGTTTAGTGGGAGCTTTAGCAATGACTGTGGATTCATCATTTTTTGGTGAATGATCTTCTTTGGTGTTGCAGATGCTTCTTGAGGACTCTTAGATCCTATTGCTGCAGAAAATTTCTTTCGCATCTGCATGGTCTCTATTTGAAGATGTGCAGCATCTTGGAGCCATGGAGGACATTGGTAGTCTTTGGTTGAGGTGCTGGTAGTGCTTGACAGGTGATGTTGGTTTAGAGTCGTTTCATGTCATGTATACTCTTGCTTGTGCATTAGAGTTTTAGCATGTTGCTTTACTCTTGAGACCATGGGTTTTTCACTTGAAGCATGGAATCTCCTAAGGGGGATGTGTAGATCATGGTGTCATGATAAGTCCATGTTCCTAGGTTTTGGAGCTTTGACAGTGGTCTAGTGTTTTCTCTATTTTTTGAGTACTTTGGTCATATGCTGGAGGACTTCATGTTTAGTGTAGTAATGTAGGTTGGAGTTAGCATGAGATGATAGTTTGTTGGTGCTCATGGATGCATGGAGAATAAGGTGAGGCTGGAATTATTTTAAGAATGTTGTTGGTTACAATTGAAAGTCTGAGTAGCCTACACCTTGGTTTAACATGAGTTCAACAAAGACCAATGAGGAGAATGCTCTTGGGTAAGTCATGGTGGCTTGTATATCTTGGAGGAGCATCTCTTTCCTCTTGGTCTGCTCGATAGTGTATTTTATTTGAAAGGTATTTTCCCATTATAACTTTCATATATTGATATGCTTTATCTTTCATGGATATGAATCTTGAGTTGTTGTTTTAAGATTCTGAAGGATTCATAATGGAAGGTGGATAGCATAGTGTATCTCCTTGTGCTTTTGAGGATTGATAGGAGATGTTTATATGGGTTAGTCTGATCTTCTTTTGAGGTGCTTACATTCAAGGAAGTATTGTATGTTGTTTTGGCTTTGCCTTTGGGATGTGGAGAAGATCATTCTTGACACAGTTGGCATTTATAAATGTATGTAGGAGGATGCTACATGTTTTGATTTGCAGTTTCTCTCTAATTTGGTCTTTTCTTCCTATATGTTCATTTTCATATGACTTTAGATGTGAGATGCCTTTGTGGAGTCGATTTGGTCACAGTTTGTGGTCATGTGTTGTCACTTGGGTGATGACATGAAGGTTCTTGTGCCTCTTTCTTCAGTCAGATGTGGAGGTTTTCTTGGAGGAGCTTTGGAAGATAGTTGAGAGAAATGTTTCTTGCAACATGTGGTTGCAGGTTGTGCATATCAGTGTGACTGTTCCTCAGAACTACATGGTTCCTCATTTCTTTGTGTAGGTGATTGGTGGACTTAGTATGCTTGGATCACTTGTGATGATGCTTTATTTTCATTCATCTTGAAAATACCCTTGCAATGGGAGTACCTGGACGTGTTTGACTAGTTGACACATGGTGCTCGTTTATGCTATTGATGGGTGGCTATGTGATGGCATGAGTTTATTGATGGTCATACCTTTGAGGTATGGGTGATTGGATGGATTAGCACGAGTTGTGTGTGCTATTTTTCAGTCATGTGGGTTTGATCAGTTGGGTGGGGGCAGTCAGTTGTTTGGTTGCATTTCTAGCTGATGGTTTTATCTTGTTCTAGAGAAGTGTTTCTCTTTCTATGTTCACATTGTGCTTTGCTATTGTTGCAGTGGTGCCTATTTCCACCTAAAGGATTTGATGCTTGTGTTCCTAAGACTGGTGCTTTCTCGCCTTGGCTTGTTCCTATGCTTTGGAGCTATTTCCTGAGATGGTGGGCATTTTTTGAATGTCGTTGTAGGTCTCTTTGTTGGAGCGTGGAGGCATGGTGTTGATCCTTGTTTGCATTTTTTTGAAGGAAGCCAGTAAGACTTTGTCAAATGGGAGATTTTTGGAAATTTATGCCTCATCTTCTTGGCTTGGACTTTTATTTTTCCTTCGAGCTCGTTTTGTGGCCTTTACCACCATACCACTTCAAGCTTACCTTGGTGGTGCGGTTGTGTGGTTTACTATTTTACCGTGGGCCACCTTGCTTGGTTTGGTAGTTGGGCGGTGTTACCACCTTATCGCAACGGTCTTCTTCTGGATTGGTGGTAGCACAGTGAGCGGAGACAGTCGGTGTGACGGTCACCGCCATACCACAGGGTTCGCTCGGAGGTGGCGAGGTAGCTTCTAGCGATTGAAGGGTGGCGGTCTAGTGACGGTTACCGCCTTATCGCAAATGGTGCTCAGGGAAGCCGTGGTGGCTGTTGATGGTTGGCAATCAGCGTTCATGGTTACTGCCTTACCATGGGTAGTGAGAAGTCTCACCACGGTGACCATGATAAGACCATTGGCGGTCTACCTGGTGGTCACTGCCCTACTGCAGGGTGGCCTGGCGGCTCCCATGGTAGCATGGTTGACTATTAGTGGTCTAGGTTGGCAATCAAGGCCCGGTAGCATGAGGTGGACAAAGAATGAGCTCAGGCAGGTTCACCGGCACACCGTGGCGTGACTCTGTGAGCTCAACGGTAGCGCAGGTAAGGTCTGGGTGAGCTCAAAAGAGCTCACTGCAATACCGCAGTTGGGTAGACTGAGCTCAATAGTAGCGTGGTTGGAGGTCGAGATCGATTCGACACAGGCTTACCACCATACCATGGTAGAAGCCTGAGCTTAGTGCGGTAGTGCGGTGGAACACAGAAGTGAGCTCGGAGCTCGGTCAATTGAGCTTGACCGAGTTGGACCAAAGTCAAAGCGGTGAACGAATGGAGTGGTGACACATGGCAAGATCTTTATGATCTGATTGGCCGAAAGATTATTTTTTGATTGTGTTTGAGCTGCATTATTGAATGGAGGTTGACAAACATGTCTAAAACTGATTTAATGTTGCGCAGCTCGATACATGTTGATTAAGTGGTGCGCATTATTAGGGAATGGTCCAAGCTTGCAGGTAGGATAATTTATTATCCTAATGACCGTTGAATGATGAGATATGAAGAATAGGTTGGCACATGGTAAGAGATTATAAATTAATCTTGTGTGCATGATAAAGGAGAATGAACGAACAATGAGAGGTTGAGAGTGTTCGAGTGGTTTTAATGGTGAACACTTAGACTCTCAAATCTGTTAAGATGTGAACCTGATAGGCCTTGAGGTTGGATTGGCCGTGAGGCTGGCTGAGAGAGTCAATTGAGGAGCTGAAGGGCATCTACACTGTGTGTTGTGAGGGTATTGGAATAGTGTGAGGATTCTATATTTGTTGTTGTTGTATTCTCCAGATGGACAAGATGTAATCTTCTGAAGAGCATGGATCTGAGATTGTATTGTAATTGTTTGTTATTGAATAATACAATTTGAGCTAAGTATTTTGGAGGGTGGGGTTTTTTAGTTGAAAAGGTTTTCCCCATGTAAGTTTGTGTGTCCACATGGTTTTTTTTCTTGTTATCTGATTCTGTATTCTCAATCTGTGCTTGTGTTGAATCTGTTATATGTTAAGCATTTACTTTTCTCAGAGGATCAATGGGGGGATTTATTGTGCCTATTTCCACTTTATGGCATAGTTGCTTGTCTCTTTGAAATGATAAAAATTAAAATCGCTAAGGCACTTTTGTCTTAGACATGTGTTCTATGATGACATACCCGTATCGTATCCCCAACACTCAGTATAGTTTATGGGTAGAGGATTCGTAGAAAAATGACAACTGCTCAAAGTTCTCAGGCCGAGAAGCAACAAGAAGAGGCCCAAATTTTATTTAATATCATGTGCACGGCACCAATCACCTACATCTTTGAGGATGTCTCTTATGCTTTGCTTGGAATTCTAGAATGGCTGACCTGGGTAAATACGTGGGTTGTGGAAAAGAAGAACCCTCGCAAGGATAAGAAGAGAATTAAAGAAGAATGGGAAAATATTCATGATCCCATTCTTGCAAGGAACCCTAAGTCACTTAGGGAGGCAACCTGTGAAAGGATGAAAAGGAGTAGCGACCCAAATTCCTTGTCATAGAAATGTTAGTACAGTGGGCTTCCACAATATATGGTCTCGTTTGTACACTATTGCCTCGAATTGGTAGATGAGGCCACCAAACACTTCAACCTAGACACCAAAACAATTGAGGGTCGAGAGGTGAGTGTGGTCATATGCAAGGAGGCTATATGGAATATGCTTTGTATCCTAGAGTTTCACTCCAAAGTGCCTCAAATGGAGAATTTCACTCCATCGAAGGGAGAAACCTATTGGAGGACCGAAGACCTTGCGTTGAGTTTCTATAATGCAGAGACCCAAAGACTCAAAGAATCTTAGAATAGGCCAATGCAAATCCTAGTGAGGCATAAAGGCTTCAAGGATGACATGAAGGATGATTTCTCAATAATGGAATTTGTTTGCGGCCTAGACACTGACAAGGAGGTCCAGGAATTTCAACTCGGTTTGGGTTTTCAATTACATAGGAAACATTCTTTTTTCTAGCATGATTTTTTTGAATTCCTCATGCAAGAGATTCTCATCCAAATAGCAGAATACCAAATGCAATGGAGGTTCAGGTTCCCAACCTTTATCACACATATGTTCTTGCATTAGAATCTCAACTTCTTCTAGAAGCGTCTGGGGCTCTCAATTATTTACGAAAGTCAGAGGAGGAATCCGGTCTCCACATGGACTCCCCTTCTCTCTATGACGTATAACTACTATGCATTTTTTGGATTATTTCTTATATCCTATTTTGCAAGATTTAAGAGGAGATAGCACTGTCTTACTGTTCAACTTGGACCAAACTGAATTCATGTAGAACTTCACCCCAAGGTGTGACTGGGTTTTTGGGTGAAGACTTCAAGTTCGTCTGATTGCATGGCTTCATCAGTGAGACATTCCATCTTCTGGCATGTCTTACAGACCAGATACTGGCACTTGAGGTGTTCCACCAAGTATCAATTATCGACGCCACCTTCTAAAACGGAAAGTGATCTGTGTAGGATCTAGACTAGATTGCAGTATTTAAATGCTTAACTTTTACAATGCTTTTACAATGATTATTTCAAGTTAATTAAATTGAAATTAACTTAAGGAAATAACAGAATGAAAGTAATAACAAGGTGATTTAACAGAAATTAACAAAACTGATAGAAGATGAGAGAGAGAAGAAGAGAAGTGCAAACAGTTGATAACGGAGTTCGTCACAACGTGACTACGTCTCCGGGTCCACTCCAATAGAGAGACCGATCCGATTAACTCCAAAAATCAATTACAATAGCACCATAACCATTCTCCAAGCATTTCGGCAGCGTAACAACACTCTGTCATGCAAGAATGATTTGAAAACTCTCCAACAAGGCCTCTCTTTCGTCACCTCAGCATCAGGACTTCATCACCTGAAAAAAAAAACTTGATTCCAACTCTCATCTCACACCCCCTTTTTATACATAAAATTAACTCAAATTGGTCTTTAACCAATTGATTTTACAATATTCCCATATCTCACATAATCCCCTCATTTTACATAATAAATCTTTGATAAATTCCCTATGATTATTCTAAGCCCTTCAATTATTCATTCTCGGGCTAATATTGTTTTGGTGGTTTGATTTAATCCTTTAAAAAGGATTATAGTAATTTAAATTTAGAGGGATTTTGTTCTTATTTTAAAAATAAAGGTATTCGGTTTTTAAAGAGTTGATAAAACTGATTGATGCCACTAATATCTCCAAACCGCTCGGTGGCTTGTTGGCTAGCATTGTTTTTTGGGAACCCGGTGGTTCTGGGTTCAACCCCGGGCCGTCGGCATTTCCTCACCAAAATTCAACGAAATCACAGCAAAATAAACGGTCGCCTTTATATAGTAAAGACCACTACGCGTGGTCTAACGGTGGAAACCTTCCCCTGTCCGCGCCGAGATCTCGGGTTCCAACCCGATTAACATATTTTTGTTAGAATAACCCGCGACCGATGGGAGCAGGTAGAGAGAAGAGGGGGACGTGTGGCATGCCAGACAATTGCCACGTGGTAGAATACTATTTTCCAACTACGCTGACTCATCTGCTGACGAGACTGCCACATCGACGCTGACGAGGATAATTCGTACGCTGACTCAACAGCTGACGTGGCCACTCACGGTCCGTCGACGTGTCTGCCAACTGTGCGCTGACGAGGCAGATGACTGTACAAATGACTGGATATAGAGACACATGTCATCATCTGATTGGTCCATTTCGGATTTTGTACCATTTGCTGATGTCAGCTGTACGGATGATGACGTCATCACTGTACCTTCAACTCCACCAAGTCAACCTGAAACTTTGACCAGCTGTATCTTGAGCCTCCGATGTCGGATTTCGACGAAACGAGTTGCGTTGGAAGGCTTGCGACGAGCTCTTCCCGACGATGCTGACTTTGACAACTTTTGACGACATCATTTTTTTCGCCTTCTGGACGCCCCTGATTCCAGTTTGACCGAAGGTTTGACTGGCTATAACTCGTGCAAATAGACTCCTTTTCACTCTGTTCGAGTTGCGTTGGAACCAGGACGTCGACCTCTTTCTGATGGTGTAGATTCTGGAGAGAAATGAGACACTTCAATTTTCACTGAAAAATGTCCACCGGATCAGAAAGGCAAGGAATAAGGGATTTTTTAGCTGCCCGATGAGCTACAAAACCGTACTCATGGCTAAGAAAAAATATCACAACGTACTGGAAGAAAATTTGGCTCATCTGGGGTTAGTATGGATTTGCGACAAATGGAATTACAACCTTGATGATGACTTTCCAAACTAGTATAGAGAAGTGACACAGTACCCCTGGCCTTACTGGGAGAAGCATCAAAATTCAAAGTCGGATGCGGATGAGTTTATTTTTAACCTAGCGTATATCCCTACTGAAGGTGGTTAGCTCCCTTGGCTCAGATTCTACCTCCCAACTAGGTAGTATGATAAGACAAGAAAAATGGGGACTACTCTCTGCAACATTCTTCTAAAGAACTACAACTAGAAGGAGGAGAAGGTCCATTATCTATGGATATATTTTCAGGAAACTCAACACACTGAGGCCCCTTATGGTACCAAGGAAATGGATGACAAAATTGAAAAATTATGGAACAACGAGCATCCAGATTCCAACGAGAGTGGTGAAAAGGACTCTACTTCAGAGATAGCCGAATTGAAGTCAGATGGAGGAGTAGAACTAGAAACAGAGATACAAGGCACCTCGATGCAGCAAAAGGGAAAAGTCATGAAACAACCCAGTAGGGTCTCCTCTAATGTGTGGGTTAACATATCATGTGCAATATCTTCACTAACTTGCACTTGGACGACAAGGAGGACATGGGCAACCTCACCACAACAATCTGAAACCATAGTGGTAGATGAGTCGCCACCAATGAAGTGGCAGCATACCAAGGCACCATCTAGAGAGTTTTTACAAGACCCTGAGGGAATCAAAGAGCCACAAACAAACAAAGGACAGATTCCACATGCACCACAGGTATCTTTCACTCCCTCTTCTCTGGTTTCACAAACCTTAGTTTCCCCTCGTGTGTCTACAACACCTCTTGGTTCATGTGTCGACCAATGCATTTCGGCCTCTACTCCCATGTCCATGAGGGGTTTTGCATAGTTCTCTCATGTGACCCCATTTTCCCTCACTCCTCCATGGTACCTCACACCATTCACTTCAGCCCATTCCATGCCCCAAAGTCTCTCACACTCTACCTTTGCTACCTTCATCGATGCATCTCCTACCACTGTAATGTTGGAGCCAATCCACTCTTCCCAGCAGATAGAAGCCGCAATGACTCTTCTTCCTTTAAGTCTACCTATTGGTCGAAAATTAGAGTATTGGAGTATCCCTCCCTTCTCACCTCAGATAGTTAGTGTACCAAAGAAAAAGTCTCTTAGTACCACCACCCTTTCATTTCCTATTTCCCTTCCTCTCGGTGCACCTTTTGTGGGCAAGCTCATCAGTTCACCCTCTGAATTCTTATCGGAAGGTGATAAGACTAGGCAGGCACAAATAATCATAGCCCAAAGGAAAAAGGCTAAAATTGCTAAGAAACTGGCAGAACCAAGGGTACATACAATTTTTAGTGAGGCTCAGTAGTTGCTACATTTTGTGACTATGTACCCAACTGTCAGCAAGCCACAAGAAGAAATGCAGCCAGATGACTACAACATGTATGTCATCGAGCTCGATTTAAGCATAGCCCAAGCTCAAGACAAGGTGGAGTTCATGGAGGAGACGCAGCGGGTGGTGACCACCGACTTTCTTAAGTCCGATCGGCAGCTAAGAAAAAGGGAAGAATAGTTGAAAAGAATAAAGGATAGGGTCGAGGTCTTGCTCACCAAGGAGAAAGCCAAGGAGGTTGAATTTAAGTGTTTATCCCAATAAAGGGAGAAGGAGCAAGCAAAGCTCTGAGAAGAACTTGTTAGGTTTCAATCCCTTGATCCTAAATTAATCATTGAGTTGCAACAAAAGAACCAAGAGTATCAAGACTAGTTAGCAAAGTTGGGGCAAGAAGTGCAACAAAAGGATGAGAATTTTCATCGCCAGCATGCTCAATTTGAGAAAAAAATGCAACAGAAAGATGCAGATTCTGAGATCCGTTGTGCCTAATTAGAGAATGAGATTATAGAACTAAGGTATTCCATAGAGAAATCATCATCAAACAAGGAGTGATCCGAAGCTAGCTAGGTCACAAAATCATGGATGTTGCAGGGATAACTCACCGTGGCAAAAAAAAAGGTTGTGGAGCTCGCATATGATATTGAGCAAAGGAATGCAAAAATTTCCTTATTGTTAGACTTTGCCTCACCCCCTTTTGATCAAACATACCTTCTTTAGGTGGCCCAGTAGTTATATGTCTCATATTGGGAAAGAGTGAAGGCTTTCTGCCTAACTCTACATCCAACACTCTGATTTATGGCAGAGGCAATAGACTTGGGTAGAGATGTTTGTGCAATGATCAGGAAATTCCCATAGTCCATCGCCGAAAGAGTTCTGGAGGCTAAGATAATATTGGAGAGGATATATAAGGTCCTAGATGAAACCTTGGTAGGTGCAGGAATTGAATACCATAAGGGCACTGCTAAAACAACTAATAGGTTCATCCACTACCACGTAGCTATCCTTTGTGCCAATGAATGTGCCACCAAATTTGAATAGATGATGAATAGCATACGGGCCAGGTTCTATCACCTGACTCAAATGGGCTTGCCATCTCCATTCCTTGAAGATGAGTCAGTGGCCATGGCGGAGCATATTGTAGCAAGGATTCAACAGAAGCAATGGGATGCATCTATCTTCCAGAGTTTCAGTCAACCCTTTTTCGTAGGAGATATTGAGAGTGTCACTCATCTGATCGTATTGCTACTTTTTCAACTCATGTCCTGGGTCGGTATATTTTCGGTGCTACCTTACCAAGAATTTATCAATCTGTATGGAGCGCAAGAAGGTCTGCATGACATATTGACTCCATATGAGGATGAATGGCTACCTCTTCAAACCACCCTCTCTAAGCTCTGATCATGCCGCCTGATGGATAAGTCTCTGGCCTACAAGCCAAAATTTTTTGGGTTCCTCGTTCCATAGACGAAACGCCCCTGATAAGTCACCAAAATTTGTGAACATAAAATTCCCAAGCTCCCTTCGGGTGATTTTTGTTTTGCTTAAGTATTGGCCACACTCTCTTTTATAAGGAAATATTGGGCTCCCTTCGCCAAGTCTCATTGTGAATGTTGCCACTTGTCAACCGAGTGCTCCTTGCAAATTTTCCTCCTCTTGCTTTTCTAAAGCTTGCATCATGCTTCCAAATGTTAGCAGTTCGCAATCTTCAGTGCCCCTTTGCATCACTCTCCTTTTAGGCCCCGATCGCTTGCCACATTGAATCAATCTGTGCACATTCCTTAGCGGACCCCACCTTCAACATTATATGTTTAGAGACCTCCACATGTCTTCGTAGCACAGGTTTTTCATTACTTAAGGGGAAGGATGAACGTCGGCCCCAACCGCTTGCCACGTGATCTTCTAAAATCTTCCTCATGAAGGAGAACTGAGCAGGTGACAACCTATCACCAGCTACCATATTCTGTAACTACCACCATGATTAAATTGCATGTGTCAGCGCTCTGGTCTATTGGGACCACTTCCATCATTCACAGGGGGATGCATCCAACTCTAGGGCATCGTCATTCATGGCTCAAATCTTATCGGTTGCAACGGCAAGGGGAAATCATTGCTAAATGCATCATTTCTCATGATCGGAGGATCTTTTTTGTTATTGTCTCATCGAGATGGGTTTCATTATAAATATTGCTTCTTCCATCGAAGCAAGGGTTCATAATTTGATAGGAAAACATTGGCAGAAGAACTAGGCCTTTACCACTTTTTATATTATTGTAAAGACTTGCAGACTATGCCATTGTTCGTCCTTCCTATTTTCTTGAAGATTTTGATAAATTTTTACTATGCCATTATGGTGTTAAATGTCTCATTTGCAGAACTTCTATAATTTTAATGCAATTTTTCTGGTTTAGATCATGTATTTGACTCCTCTTTTTAGTAAATGCGTATGAATATTATTTTATGTCATTGAGTGAATCATTTAGATTTTATTTTTGTTTCCTTTCATTTTGGAACATAGCAGATTGTTGAATGGGCCTTTAGATTGTATCTACAAGATAGGTCTGTCATTCCTTACATCTAGTTTTGGCACATCACCCAAGTTAGATCCTTTATTTTGATACCTACTTCCTTTTCCCATTCAAAACCCCAGTTATAGAAGAGTCATCTTACTTCAAATCTAGAGGTTACTCAGTTTAGCGCAATAGGTCCCCCCTTTAACTGAGTTTCCCACAGAGGGTTGTTACCTTGCCAAATTTTGGCATCAACAGTTACCACTACTCATAGTATGTGTAGAGGGAATAGGTTGGTTTAATAAAGAGGCCATCACACACACTGAATAGTACTTCTACAGAGCCTCCTAAGGTTTATAGGACATGATAGTGACCTAATTAAGGTTTCATTACACAACACCATCAAAACCTTCCAACTACGCCTTACTAGGGGTCACAGGTTGGATTCCAAGATGAAATTCTTGCAACACTCACACCTACAATGCTCCTAGGATACAAGGAAAGGAACTTTTAGTATCACAAAATGGAACCAAAATGGTTCATGTTAGGTTCACTAAAATTGTAAGAGAGGGGGACCAACCACTGCAAGCCCCCACATCACAGAAGGCCAAGAGCAGTATGGATGCCCTAACTTACCTCAATTTCCAAGGGTGTTAGGATATATGGGATGATAATGATGAGGACTATAAGGTACTTCGATCACTCTGCAAACCTAGGAGTTGAAAGGAGACTAGGCGAATCATTTTTTAGGTTTGACTCTGTATATCAAATATCTCTTTGTCGGAGGATAGAAGCATGGTTCTAGGATGATAGCGTGGCACGTTGGAATCTCACAGGTCCTTTGGCATCCGTACAACTAGAAAACTAGAGAGACAAGAATTAACCTATAAAACAATTACTAGTGGCCTAGTTTAGGAATTTCCAAACGTGCAAAATAAGATTAAGAAGTACAAAATATAAAGATGAATATGATAAAGAAAGTATATTACTGCAAGGGTGACGAAAATGATCTCACACATCAATCCTTTCACCAACTTGCTCCAAGATCTCTTCACCTACACATAGAAAAGAGGGAAAATATTGGGGGATTGTATAGGGGTCTACCTCAGTCAGACCCTATTTTGGTGTTTCCACCTCCACAAGCAGCCAAGTTTGCAATGATAGAAATAATGTGATAAAGAGGAAAACACAAGCAAAGTATACAAAAGACACTACAAAACAATACATTCTTACTCAACCAAATGATAGAGAAGATGAGAGGAGCTTACCACCTCCTTCCAAAGCACTCAAAGCTACTGGAGGAAAAAGATGAGAGGAACTCAAGTCTTTGTTGTAATGGATTCATCCTGCACTTGCACTATTGAAGTGATGGAGTCATAGATTGCTTCTATGAAGTGTGAAGTGCTGTTACAAAGCTTGGAGTGAATTCTTGAAATGTGGAGATATTGTGTAGGCTTCAACCAAAGATGAAAATGGAAGGATGAATCAAGAATATGAAGAAGGAATGGAAGAAGACAGCCATATTTAGGTTGGTCAGCCAAAGAAAGGCATTATACTTTAACCTCCAATAGGAAGTGTAACATTTATGCAGTCTCCAATTGTAGGAATCTGCCAAGGACGTAAGTGCGTCATGCAGACGTCTACACATCGTGTGGGTTTCCCTGATAGAAACGCCTCCACTGACACACAAATAAAGCTCCAAGTGTGATGTGAACAGTGGGCTTATGTGGAATTAAGCATCCGAGTTTGGTTTTCTAAAGTGTAAAGGGGTGAAAGGGGAATTTGTGTTAAGGGTGCAAATTCACTTCTATACACATTGTCAACAAAAACTGTCAAAACCCTAGGATGTTGAGGGTTTAGTGCAAGATTCATTTATTTTTTGTTCACTATAGAACTGTAGTATTTAGTGATATCCTCTAGAATACATTGAAGGTTTGATAAGATTTAAATGGCACAGGAGTGAGTGTGGTTTCAATAGCACCTCAAATAGGTCTTCCATGAGGGTTTCAGCCTAGTGTGAGAACTTGTAGGAAACTTGCAAAGCTATGTTTTTAAACACCTTCAGTAGATTCAATCCAATCTTCAAACACATTTTCCTTGAATCTGGTTTATCCCTTGCATCATTTGGTCACATGACTAATAGAACAAAAGTTACACCACCTTGCAACTTTACACTACATGAATCTAACACTTTTTCTATCAACTGAAAAACTTGTCACCACAAGAAAATGGATTCGAGATATGAAAAATTGAGAGAGTTTATTGTAGAGGGACCCTAAATGACCCTATACCTTTAGAAAAAATATTTATAGGTGCTACGATTTTTGAGTAACAGCTCATCAAAGTTGTTTTCCCTTTTGCACTTTTCTCTCTTAAGAGAAATCATTTGTTCAATGTATCCCAGAACATTCCGGCAGGCTGAGGTGAAAAACAAGACCTTGCCTAGAAAAAATCTACCCATGCATACGTGTTGGAATTTTTGGTTTGGTTGCATGATGAACAAAACAAAAATTACACCACCTTGGAACATTACACTGCATGCATCTAACATTTTTTTCATCAATTGAAAACTTGTCACCATAGGCAAATGGATTTGAGATATGAA
The DNA here is from genome assembly GCA_007115665.2 of Sequoiadendron giganteum. Classification (NCBI taxonomy): domain Eukaryota; kingdom Viridiplantae; phylum Streptophyta; class Pinopsida; order Cupressales; family Cupressaceae; genus Sequoiadendron; species Sequoiadendron giganteum. The sequence goes on from CM021101.1 coordinate 855,142,279, forward strand.
ATATTAAGAGAGGTTATTTTAGAGGGACCCTACATTGCCCTATACCTTTAGATAAAATGTTTATAAGTGCCACGGTTTTTGAGTAATAGCACGTCAAAGTTTTCTTCCCTATCGCACTTTGGTCTCTTAAGAAAAATCATCAGTGCAATGTAGCCTAGAATGTTTCAACATTTTGGGGTGAAAAATAGGACCTTGTCTAGCATAAAGCTGCCCATCTGGATGTTTTGGAACTATAAATTTGGTCGCACGACAAACAAAACAACCTCATGTGAACACTAAAAGTTAATTATCACTTCAAAAACAATACAATGCAAGTGAAGACCTCATTGTGACTATACAATGCAAGTGAAGACCTCATGTGAACAATAAAAGTATATCACTTCAAAAACATGTGGAGATCAAAAAGGTAGATTTCAAAGGATGACTAATGAGGGCGAAAATTTCATATAGAGAAAATAGTCTTAAACACTAAGGGGCAACAATCATTCAAGATCCTTGATCATAGACACATGTTCACAAACAATTGCACTATTTCCAAGACTAAAATTAATAATATGTATAAGGTGAGTTTGGTGTCAAATGAGATTATAATGAGCCAAAAAACCATGAGGTTATGATTGAGTTGGCCCCAATGGTAGCTACAAGCACAAAGCCATGTCAAAATTTAGTGTAATTTTGGGTTCAATTCTAAGATGGATATATATGAATGTAATCATGATGGAGATGTATGAATTTAGTGGTGACAAGTTTTCATATGAGTGTAAGGATATAGATACAAGAATGAATTCATGATGTATATGGTTTCCATGGAGTTCGAAGTGATGTTTGTGTGATTTATGGGTATTTATACTCTTCCCTCTCACTATAAGGTGACTTTGGGAATCAAAATAATCCCTTTAATCACTTTTTATTCCACAAGATATATAAATTATGGATGGAATAAAAAAATCACCCTTAAATGTATATTTTGTATTCAAGCTAATGTTGCAATACAATTTATGGCTTGCAAACTGGACGAGAATAGGTAACCCTTTCACACCAAGCCATTATATATACACCATGTTTCATATATTTAGGCCTCACACACCTTCAAGTATATCAATGAATCCACCCAAAATGACATATCCAAGCCTATTGTACTTAGTTATATTCCCAATTTTTTATTCAAAAATAAGTGGCTAAACCCATGTAAATGAAGGTCAAAGGATAGTTAAAGGATCATGAAAAAGTGTAGTCAAAGATCATGATAAGATAGTGGTGTAGGAGCACCCCATAGTTCATCTAGGAATGTTGACTAGAAGGTTATGAATTGGCAATTTGTTTAGACCAAATGTAGCAATCTCTCTCTAATTCTTTGTGCTTGTGCCTTGGAGGAATTTGAGATCTTGGATTGTGTTAGAAAAGGTCATGTTGACCATTTGTTAGATTGAGGTTTGGCTACAAGGATAGTTTATGACCTTTGTAGACCTTCCTAGGTGTTAGAATCTCTAAAATTTTGCAAATAAGGCCTATTGGAAACCACAAGTGGCCATTGAGCAGTTAGGATCGAGCTTAATTGATTTAGAAAACTTTATAAGGTGTGTCTCGACCTGAAAGGAAGGTTGGAAGCTTTTGTATTGTTGGAAGTTCATGAATGCTAGTGTGGATAGTGAGAAGAATATGTAATTTCTGTGTTTGCTTTGAATTTGTGTGATTAAGAGCGATCATGGATCTGTAAATTGTTGTAGATTGTAGTGTAGCTATGTCCTAAAGCTTTGTGTGGTAGTATTTAGTGAGTGTGTTCAATTTTCAGGCATGCTTGGTAGTTAATTTGTTTCTTTTGAGTTGCTGATCTGACTGGAAGACTGTAAATAATGGAGGTATAGTTACATTCCCATTGTACTTTGTGTACGAGCCCTTGTGAACTGTGACTAAGCTCCATGTCTATATATAGAATAGGTTTATGATTGTTTAGGAGTTAGGGAATCATGGAGAAATTCTTCTCCTAGGAGAGCTTGACAGTGCTCGGCTAGGAAAGGTAGGAAGTGCAAAGCACTTGGTTTGCAAGGGTGACTTTTCCCTATCAAGTCACATGGTGGAAAGGTAGATAGATGCCTTGCAAAGGCTTGTCATGAAGGAGGAGGCTTCACCAGTCCATTTGAATGGAGACCAAGCTGACAGTTCACTGTGTGGTCAGGAAATGGCTTAAAAAGGGCCTAAATTGCTAAGTGGAGGATTATGGTTGTGTACGGTTAGATGAGGATGGAGACCTACAAAATATTTGAGGGATAGAAACCAGTACAAAAAATACTAAGAGAAGAACCTACATTCTTTGGAGACCTTTAGACTTCTAACCTGATTTTCTCAGAGTTGGAGGCCTAATAGGGGCTCTTGGGCTAGTAGCCTTTTCAACCGTAGATGATGGTTTGGTGAAAGCAATGGACAAAGGAAGCAAGGTGGAGTTATTAGAACCAAGTTATGATGGTGTGAACCTATAGGAATCATCGCAACACCCCTGTAAAGATCAAATTGAGTGTTGAGGTTAGGTTAGCCTTTAGGGTAGATTAAGGGCTAAAGGAGAGTTAGAGGTAGTGTACCAAGATTGACTGGCCAGAAGAACCAGGGGTACCTAAGCAAGCATTATGTCCTATAGGTTAAGGTGGTGGGGAGTGACACCATAAGGATCTTCCAGGTGAGACCCAGAGCATGGAAAAGTGATTGTTCCATCCAACCCTACCCTATTAGATTGGTATCAGAGAAAGTTAAAGATTTGGGATTAAGAGTTGTATGTCAGACCTTGAATCCAGTGGTTCCATAATCATGGTGACCAATGCTGAGTTAGCAAGAGACCTGACAGAGCAACAAGAGAAAAACAAACAACTTGAAGAGGTTGTTGTAGAGATGAAGCAAAGGCTAGAAGAGGTGGTAGAGGCTGCAGGCAAGATGAAAGTACATCTAGTAGTGGTTAGAGAAAAGGGTGAGGATCAGGTTGAGGAAGGCATAGAACCAGACCCTGATCCTCCAATAAAAGAGGAACCCTTCCTCAAAGCATTGAAGGCCTTGAGTGGTAAAGCACTAGAAGGAATTCCCATCTTCACAGGTAGAATGGATGCAGAGTTGGTTATGGAGTGGATAGAAGGAATGGAGAATCACTTTGAGTGTGATGGAGTTACTGAGGCACAAAAGGTGAAGATAGCCAAATCAAGGTTAAGGGGACAAGCACTTACTTGGTGGAAGTTCCTACAAGAAGAAGGAGAGAATGAAGGCAAGAAGTGCATTGGGAGTTGGAAAGCTATGATGGCTAAGGTGAAGGAGTACTATCTACCTAAGGACTATGAGGTCCAATTGCATAAGAAGAGGCAAAACCTTAGGCAAAGAGACCTAGATGTAGCTGCCTACATAGAGGAGTTCCAAAAAATAAGCCTTAGGTCTAGGGTGCAAGAAGTGGAAAGCATCAAGATGGCGAGGTATCTAAATGGCCTCAAATGGAACATACAAGAAGAGTTCAGTCTCTTTACACTCACCAATATCCATAGTTGTTATCAACTGGCTTTTAAAGTGGAGGAGAAACTGAAAAAGAAACAAGATTCTAACTCTAAGAGTAGAGGTAAAGGCAGAGATCAAAGAGATCAAAGATGACATAGAGGTGGCTACTAAGGTAGAGGAAATGAGTAAAGAAACCAAGGAGAATCTAAACTCACTGAGCATGGAAGTGAAGCACCTTCGAGAGGAGGTTATGGAAGAGGTAGAGGATCTCAAGGAGGATCAAATATAGGAAGAGGAGCAGGAAGGAGCAATTCATACTTTGCTAATATGAAGTTTTATCATTGTGGTCAAGTTGGACATCTAGCTTATAGGTGCCCGGAGAAAGCATCTTCATCAAATACTAAGGAGAGAGAGGCATATGCTCAAGAGGAAACCATGAGTACTAAATCACCAAAGGTCAGTCACATTGAATCAAAAATGGGGGAGAATTTGATGTTTATGAGAGTTTTGATTAGACAACCGCTCAAGGAAGAACCAAAACAAAGAAGAGCTATATTTAGAGTGAGATGCAAAATACTTGGGAAAGTATGTAAGGTTATTGTGGATTCAGGTTCAACAAACAACATCAACTCAGAAGAGGCAGTAAGAAAGTTGAAATTGGAGAAGGTATCCCACACCAACCCTTACAAAGTAACATGGTTGAACAAAGGGTAGAGTGTTCTTGTCAATGAAATAACAACGGTGGAATTCTCCATTGGAAGTTACAAGGATAAGTTGCTATGTGATGTATTGCCCATGGATGCTTTCCATCTACTATTGGGCAGACCATGGTAGTATGATAGAATTTCCATCTATGATGGAAAGGAGAATACAATTTCATTTAAGAAGGATGGGAAGACATTCAAGTTACAATCACTATCAGAGGAAGAAGAGGGATAGTCAAAGACGCCTAATGTATTATTGAGCAGTGGTAAAGAGTTCATTAAGAACCTACATCAAGGAGGTGAAGGTTATGTGGTCATGGTGCAACCCAAGGAAGAGAACAAGGCTGCGAAAATAGTCATAGCCCGAGCAATCCAGAAGTTGCTTGAGCAGTATAAAGACATAGTGAGTGATGGTGCACCTGCAACTTTACCTCCAAAGAGAGCCATTAGCCATTAGATTGACTTCATACCAGGAGCTTCATTTCCAAACAAAGCAGCTTATAAGCTTACACCGGATTGGAATCTAAAGGTAGCTAGACAAGTGCAGGAATTATTGGATCAAGGGTTAATTAGGAAGAGCATCAGCCCATGTGCAGTGCCAGTGGTCTTAGCAACCAAGAAAGAAGGCAAGTGGAGGTTATGCACCGATTCTAGAGCTATAAATAGAATCACAATCAGGTATAGGTTTCCTATCCCTAGGATTGAGGACTTGATGGATTGTCTTGGAGGAGCTCAGTACTACACCAAGTTGGATCTCAAAAGTGGATACCATCAGATCAGAATTAAGGATGGAGATGAGTGGAAAACAAAATTCAAGACAAAAAATGGGTTGTATGAGTGGAGAGTGATGCCATTAGGCCTCCCTAATGCCCCTAGCACATTCATGAGGCTGATGAATAAAGTGCTCAAAGACTTTGCAAGGATATTTGTGGTGGTATATCTTGATGATATATTCATCTTTAACAAGATAATAGAAGAACACCTAAAACATGTGGAGTTGGTTCTTAGAGAGTTGCAAGAGGAGAAATTAGCCATCAACCTAGAGAAATGTGAGTTCTTTAAATAGGAGCTCATGTATTTGGGATTTATAGTGTCACAAGGATAATAGAAGATGGATCCAAGCAAGGTGGAAGCTATCCTAAATTGGCCTACACCAACCACAGGGACTGAGGTAAGAATTTTTCATGGATTGGCTCAATTTTATAGGAAATTCATAAGGAACTTTAGTGGTATATGTGCACCAGTCCTAGATACAATCAAAGGTGGTTTAAAGACTAAGTTTAAGTGGACTCAAGAAGCTAAGAAAGGTTTTGAGAAACTGAAACAAGAAGTGGAACTCAACCTATTCTCTTATTACCTAGTTTTGAGAAGTTGTTTACAGTGGAATGTAATGCTAGTGGAGTTGTAGTAGGAGGATTGCTAAGTCAAGAAGGCAGACCTATAGATTTCTTCAGTGAAAAGCTCAATGAAGCTAAGAAGAAGTATTCTATCTATGACCTAGAACTTTATGCTTTAGTTCAGTCACTTAGGAAGTGGAGGCATTACCTTCTACCCAAAGAGTTTGTGGTCTTTACTGACAATCACACACTTAGCTATATCAACACCCAAGATAAGTTGAGTAATAGACATTTGAAATGGATAGAGTACATCCAGGCTTTTACTTTCACCATCAAGCACAAGAAGGGATAGTTGAACAAGGTAGCAGATGCACTAAGCAGGAGATTGTTGACAGTGCAAGAGATACAGATCAAGAGCATTGGAATGGAGAGTTTCAAGGATCTCTATGGGGAAGATCAAGACTTCTCGGAGGCCTACAAGGTATGTTTTGACTTTGAGAATCATTTTCATAGTCAATACTCAGAGTATACATTGCAAAGTGGATTGTTATTCAAGGGGAATCAGTTATGTGTTCCAAAAGGATCAATGAGAGAGAACCTCATTCATGAAAAGCATAATGGTAGTCTTAGTGGACATTTTGGCATCAACAAGACATTGGAACTAGTGCAAAGGTACTACTATTGGCCTAAGTTATCAAGGGATGTTAGGAGGTATGTGGAGCAATGTGTAGTGTGTATGAAATCTAAGGGAGGAGCTAGTAATGCTGGTCTATATCAACCCCTACCTATTCCTAACAGACCATGGGAGTGTGTTAGCATGGACTTTGTGGTAGGACTCCCTAAGACCAAGATAAGATTTGATAGTGTCTATGTGGTGGTGGATAGATTCAACAAGATGAGTCACTTTATTCCTTTTAAGACCACCCATGATGCTAGCTATATAGCTCACCTTTTCTTCAGGGAAATTGTAAGGATCCATGGATTGCCTTTGAGCATTGTTTTAGACAGGGATGTGAAGTTCATGAGTCACTTTTGGAAGACTCTATGGAGCAGATTAGGTACCAACCTGTCTTTTGGATCAGATTACCATCCTCAAACCGATGGTCAAACAGAGGTGGTTAATAGGGTCTTAGGTAACCTTCTAAGGTGCCTAACGAAAGAATATGGAAAGACATGGGATATGGTTATCTCACAGGCTAAGTATGCATATAATGACAGTGTGAACCGGACCACAGGGAAGAGTCCTTTTGAGGTTGTGTATGGAATGCACCCAAGGGGTATATGTGAGCTCGGGGATCTAGGAGCTATGGAACATAGGAGTGGACATGCATAGGACTTCACTCAAACCATGAAAGAGATTCAGGAGTGTTAAAGAAGACAGACACCGAGGCTACTCAAAAGTTGAAAGACAAGGTAGATTTGTCTAGAAAGGATTTGCAATTTGTAGTAGGAGACTATGTCATTTTTCACCTCAACAAATCTAGGTTACAGAAGGGTACATCAACCAAATTTCAGATGAAAAGAGTGGTACCATGCAAGGTATTAGCCAAGTATGGGAAGAATGCATACAAGGTGGAGTTACCTGAAGATTTAGGGATTTCACCAGTGCTCAATGTAGCAGGTCTGATCAGGTACAAGGGATTAGTCAATGACATAGATCAAAATAGTAGGGAGATCTTCAAAGATGTTAGAAACATAGCCTTCCCTACTCAAGACAATCTACAAGTAGAGAGGATCTTTGAGTCAAGAGTCAAGAAGTCTACAAGGCATAGGGAGTACATGAAGCATCTTATCAAATGGAAGAACAAACATGAATCTGAGGCTACATGGGTAGATGAAGCTCAGTTCAAGAAGTAGGGTATTGATCCATCTCTGATCTCTCCCCACATTCCCTGATGTCTGTGCAGAGGGGGAGAATGGTGCAGGAGCACCCCATAGTTCATCTAGGAATGTTGAATAGAAGTTTATGAATTGGAAATTTGTTTAGACCAAATGTAGCAATCTCTCTCTAATTCTTTGTGTTTGTGGTTTGGAGGCATTTGAGATCTTGGATTGTGTTAGAAAAGGTCATGTTGACCATTTGTTAGATTGAGGTTTGGCTACAAGGATAGTTTATGACCTTTGTAGACCTTCCTAGGTGTTAGAATCTCTAAAATTTTGCAAATAAGGCCTATTGGAAACCAAAAGCGGCCATGGAGTAGTTAGGATCGAGCTTAACTGATTTAGAAACCTTTATAAGGTGTGTCTTGACCTGAAAGGAAGGTTGGAAGCTTTTGTATTGTTGGAAGTTCATGAATGCTAGTGTGGATAGTGATGAGAAGAATATGTAATTTCTGTGTTTGCTTTGAATTTGTGTGATTAGGAGCGATCATGGCTTTGTAAATTGTTGTAGATTGTAGTGTAGCTATGTCCTAAAGCTTTGTGTGGTAGTATTTAGTGAGTGTGTTCAATTTTCAGGCGTGCTTGGTAGTTAATTTGTTTCTTTTGAGTTGTTAAACTGACTGGCAGACTGTAAATGATGGAGTTATAGTTACATTCCCACTGTACTTTGTGTATGGGCCCTTGGGAACTATGACTAAGCTCCATGTTTTTATATAGAATAGGGTTAGGAGGGGTTAGGATTCTAGGAATCATGGAGAAAGTCTTCTCCTAGGCGAGCTTTATAGTGCCCGACTAGGAAAGGTAGGAAGTGCAAAACACTTGGTTTGTAGGGGTGACTTTTCCCTATCAAGTCACATGGTGGAAAGGTAGATAGATGCCTTGTAAAGGCTTGACATGAAGGAGGAGGCTTCACTAGTCCATTTGAATGGAGAGCAAGCTGACAGTTCACTGTGTGGTCAGGAAATGGCTTAAAAAGGGCCTAAATTGCTAACTGGACGGTTATGGTTGTGTACGATCAGATGAGGATGGAGACCTCCAGAATCTTTGAGGGATAGACACCAGTACCAAAAATCCTAAGAGAAGAACCTGCATTCTTTGGAGACCTTTAGACTTCTAACCTGATTTCTCGGAGTTGGAGGCCTAATAGGGGCTCTTGGGCTAGTAGCCTTTTTAACCCTAGATGAGGGTTTGGTGAAAGCGATGGACAAAGGAAGCAAGGTGGAGTTTTTAGAACCAAGTTATGATGGTGTGAACCTATAGGAATCATCCCCACACCCCTGCAAAGATCAAATTGAGTGTTGAGGATAGGTTAGCCTTTAGGGTAGATTAAGGGCTAAAGGAGAGTTAGAGGTAGTGTACCAAGATTGACTTGGTAAGTTGAAATTGTGATGATAGTGGGGTTGGCCAGAAGAACCAGGGGTACCTAAGCAAGCATTAGGTCCTATAGGTTAAGGTGGTGGAGAATGACACCATAAGGATCTTCAAAATGAGACCCAGAGCATGGAACAATGATTGTTCCATCCAACCCTACCCTATCAGATAGCCTTAATGGAATTCTCGAAGAGGCATAATGGGTAGCATGTTGGTTGTCATACAAGAGCATACAAATTTTTTAATATCAATGCATAGTCAAATACTTGAGGGCAGCAATCCCATGAAAAATTTCAGATGTTAAGATACTAGTCATAAGTATTATTATGCCTTGCATAACCACCCCATCTTTTGCCTTGGTCAAAATGGGTCCCCCTTTGTTATTTTTGTACTTAGTTGTTTTTGAAACAAAGTTTGGAGTCTAGTTTTGCCAATACTTTGTTTTTCTTTGGTTTCTCTGTCGGAATTGGAACCAGAACTGAATTGGGTTCTGAAATTTCTTTTGAGGCTTGTTTTCTGTTCTATCCTGACAGTCTTTTATTTGCCTTTGTTTTTGGTCGTTAGCGGAAGCAGAGCCGGAGTGGGAATTAAAATGGTTGTTATCAAATTTTGCAAAATCACAATCAGTTCCGATCTTGCCTCCGCTATTTTTATTTTTTCTTTGTCTCGGTTTTTGTGTTTTTGTTTTATTAGGTTGGTCTTTTACTGAACTTTTTGTATTTGCTTTTGTTTTGTTTTTGTTTTGTTGGCGGAAGGGGAGCCGGAATGGGAATGAGGTTTGGAAATTTTATAAAGTTGAGATTCCGATTCCATTTTAGTCCTACCCCCACCACTCTTTGTCATTGACTTTTTGATTGAAGCACACTACAGACAAGTGTTGGTTCTCTTACAGTTTCGACTCCGCCTTTACTGTGCTTTAATGCATTAATGACAGTTTTCCGGTGTAGGTCGAAATTTACATATTGACCTTTATTAAGGGTTAAACTAATCATTATTGTTATTGTTAAAAATCTAAGAGCATGAAAGAGCAGTAGCAGAGTTCATTCGAGCGAAAAGATTGAAAGAGTAGGGGGTCATTTCGAACGGATCAGTTCAGAAGGTTAGCTGGGTTTGTTTGTGTTTGAGGTAGGTTTCTTATCTTTGTTGTTCTTTGATTCAATTGCTGTTGTGTGTTTTGTATATATGTTTGCCCGTGTTTTGAATCGTGTTGTCGTTTCGTTATAAGTTTGTGATTCTTGGCATGCTGGTTTGAGTGGGTCTTTTATATTGTTGGTCAGGTTGTCTCTTTGTTGTCTTGTACGTTCGTGTCGTTTCTTTCTATTTTTAGGGCACCGCCACTTTCACGTCTTAATCATGATTACATCATGTTTGTTTTTGGTTTGCAGTAGATTAGATTAGATTAAGAGTTTTTAATGGCGTTAGTTAGATTAGAAGTTATAGTGAGGTAGATTAGAGATTTTACAGTGAGTTAGGGTAGATTAAAGTTAATTAGGGTTTCGTCATCTGGTAGAATGGCAGGGTTTAAACCCATGCCCTAGTTTTTGTCAGGTTTGTTAGATTAGGGTTTCGTTGGTCTCTGTAATCGCTTTTAAAATGATTTAAAAAATGATATCTTAGAATGTAATTGTTCCCCACGGTCATATGGGTGTAGAGTTTTAAGCTCCTTTGCCATTTTATAGCGACCTAGGTCTTAATCATGAAATTGTGTTGAAAATGAATAAAGTATTTGATTTCATCATGATTAACATAGGCGGAGGTGGGATTGGAATGGATTATGGACCTAAGAGTTTTGTTTTACAAGGTTATCGATTCCATTTTTATTCCGTTTCTGATTCTGAGTTCTAAAAGGTTTTCCTTGGAATATATGATAACATTGGCGGAGGCGGGATCGGAACTGATCTTGAACTTAAGAATTTTGTTTGCAAAAATTATTGATTCCATTCTCATCCCATGTCTGGCTCTACATTTAATGGGAAAGTCTTTCTTCAAAGTAACGATGATCAAATCGGAGGCGAAGGCGGAATGGAAATAGAATGTGGAAAAAATGAAAATTCGAAGAAAATCAAATCTTTTTTTTTGTTCCGATCCCGGTTTCGAAAACCTCCCTGACTCCGACTCTGAGCCCGTTTGTTATTAGGTGAAGTTTCTATATCGGTTTTTGCTCCAAGTCCACCAGTGTTGTAAAGGAGATTGTTTTGAGATTTTGTCTGGTTCCGACTCCTATGTATGTGTAACAGGTATGTTTTAAAAGAATGTTTTGTGATGATATCTAAAGATCTAATTAGAGGTTTGCTTGTAGAAGAAAGATGTCAGGAACGTCAGGAGAGGCTGCTCGAAGGAATCAACCGGCTAGAACATCAAAGATAGCACCAAAAATAAAGAAGGTGAAACCAGAACAACTGCCTTATACATTGAGGTATGATCATAGGAATCCGGTGGTGAAAGTGAGCAAGGTGGAATCAGACTGGTCAGATATCATGGATACTAATCTGGGCCAGTATAGCTTTGAAGAATTACATGAAGAGAATTTTGCAAAACGAGCAAACTTGACAGGGAGAATACAAAGGATTGTTGACTCGGGTCTTGCACATATCACTGTGTTTCCTTTATCAGTCCAGTGTCCGGAGTTGATATTGACAGTAGCCAGTACTTACAATCCTGCTACAAGATTATGCATGGATTCACAAAATAATGTGATTATAGATCTTACTCTGCAAATGTTCCAAAGCATATTTAATGTTCCTGATCCCAACAACTTGGTGCAGCTAACTGAAGCAGAGGCATTGGAGAAATATAGTAAGCATAAAGACTCCAATAAGTCTCACTTAAACAAAAAGTGGTTAAGCACAGAGAAGAAATGTTTAAGCAAGCTTGCAGACTAGCCAAAGAGGGCAGATTTCAAGAAGGAGATATCTAATTATATATTAATGCTGTCCAGAGTGTTTGAGAAGAGGGATGCCTTCCACTTCAAGGAATGGATGTTTCATTTTATTCAAGTAATCTTTCAGGGTGATTACCAGTTTGGTTGGTCAATGATTGTTTCTGATGCCATACATGATCAACTCACAAGGGTTAGACAGATTAAATCTTTCTTCATGACATCTTACATTATATATGTAGCAGCAAGGTTGGGGATTTTCCTAGGATTGAATAAGGTGGGCATGATAGGAGCCTTGGATGGACAAAAGAAAGTGTGGGAGTACTATGATCAGTTGACTCTTTAGGTGGCTGAGACTCATTTTAGGAGAGTCAATGATGCCTTTTTATATTTGATCATAAATCAATTGAATGGATATGCAGAGTATCGATTAAGTCAAGAAGCCATTGCATTCATTTTTGAATGGGGAAGTTGGTACATCCAATACCCCAAATTTACATACTTCAGATTGTTTGATTTTGAAGGTCATCCTCATTTACTTCCAAGATGCTGCAGTAATAGAATAGTGCTTATGGAGTTTGTGTATCAAGCCATTGGAGTTAATGCTAGGTTTGGGATGAAGCACAAGACAGGATGCCATAAATTTCCCATGACACTGGGTGAATATAATTGTCAACACTTGAAGGGAGCGAAGGTGGTTTGTAATGAGTTGATACAATTGAAATTGGGATTGTATACAGCTCGAAAGTATTTTGATCCAAAGAAGAAGATGTATGCCTTATTACCTTCAGTGTTTACTAGACACTTTAATCTGTTAGAAGACTTTTGGTGTGATTGGCAGGATGAGTATGACTCGAGGAAAAAGAATTATGAGAGATTATCAGTCTCACTCATGTCAGAGCTTGGTATTAAAGAAAATATTCCTGACACTTTGGTGGATGATGGAATTGTATTAGATCCCTTATATGAAGCCTTGAACATTGGCACCAAAAGCTTAGATCCAATAGACTGGAATGAGGAAGAAACAATTGATATTAAGAAAATTGGAAGAACAGTCTTGGATAGAAGTGTGCAATGGTTAATGTTGAGAACTCAAGCTCCTCAAGAATCAAATCTTAAGAAGGGTAAAGGTTACAAGAGGATTAAAAGAAAGACACCTCCCAAAGAGCCATTGGAATTCTTTCCTCCCGATGTTGAAGAAATAGAACTTGAGGTGGTCGATGAAGAAGAAGAGGCACGAGAGGGAGATGTTCCAATAGAATCTATTGTTTCTACGCCCACATTGGGTGAGTCATTCATACAAGCCCCACTTACAAGGAAAAGGAGTAAAGAAGTTCAAGAAGGAGGTCTTCATACCATGGCTGAAGCTTCTAAAGGAAAAGAAGTGGAGGAAGAATTTGTAGAAATTGAGATAGACTCGGATGAAACTCTTTCAGAGAAGGATCTGCAAGAAAACATACCTTTAGAGGGGACTATTGAGTAGATTCTGACACAAGAGGAGCAATGGAAACTATTTGAAGATGCTACAAGAGATTCTGATGCAAGGGCTGCAGTGGAGAAGCAAAAGGAAATGGATGCTAAGGTGCAAGCTAATGCTCTACTTCACCAACAACAATTAAAGACAAAAGAAATTAAAACAAGGGTAGCAACTGATGAAATAGAGAAGCAAATGAGGCAACGAGAGCATGAGATCAAGGTCAAAGCATAAAATGACAAGTTAGAATTGATATAGAAGATCCATGATCTTGAGGAGGAGAAGCAAGAAATTGGAGGGAAAAGGAAGCCCTGGTTGCTAGACTGAAGCTTGCAGAGGAAGCTCGATAGAAAGAACAAGAAGTTGAAGCTCTAAAAAAGAAAAGAGATGCTGAAGAGCTAGGAAAGGAACATCAAGCTGAAGAAGAAAGGGAAAAGGCAGAGAAGTTCAAGGCCTTAGAAATGGAGAGGATAGAGAAAGAGAAACAAAAGGTTTTGGAAAAAAGAAATATTAGAAAAGGAAGTTCAAGAAAGACAAAAGGAGGAAGAATCAAAAAAGATGAGAAAAGAAAAAGAGGCTGAAGAGCTAATTAGGAAGCAAAAGGAAGAAGAAGCAGAAGCTAAAAAACTTAAAGCTTTAGAAGCAGAACGGTTAGAAAGAGAGGCCTTAGAAAAAGAGAAGTTAGAAAAGGAAAGGTTAGAGAAGGAAAAAATGGAGAAGGATCAGTTGGAGGAAGAAAGATTGAGAAAAGAAGAAGAAGACAAGAAAGTGCAAGAACAAAGAGATAGAGAAAAGGCTGAGAAGTTATTGCAAATGCATGTGCTAAAGGAGCAACCAGAGAAAGCAAAGGTTGATTCTCAACCTGAGGTAAATATTCAGCCACCCTCTACAATTGCTGTTAGGAATAAGGTGTCTCAACCTTGGATAATTCCTATTCTTATTATTTGTTTTGTAAAATGTATTTCTTGCAAATAATGTAATTAAGTGTGAGTGTACATGTCTAGTTGGCATGTTGATGTGTCACTCCACTTGATGTGTCGGCATCTTGAATTGTGTGTAAGGAGATCATGGCTGAAACGGTTATGACGGATTCCTATGACACGTAAGAGCTATGTCTGGAAGATTCAATGACGGGTGAAGACATGTGGCAACTGATAAAGTTGAGTACTGTACACTCTTCCACGATATAGGGGTTCCTATTTTCTCAGAGAATGGTAAAACCCTAATACAGTTATCTTCGGAAGTTGCCCTAAAAAGGGAAGCGCATGATATAAGCATTTTTTAGGGTTGCGAAGATGTGTGATGTGAGTGTATTGTTGGAACATTTTGATGCTGCCGCATTTTGTCTTCAAGTGTTGGAAATCTCCTGAAAGAACTTGCATTGCAAGTGTGTTGTAACCATTGTGTTGAAGATAATACATTGTGCAGGTTTTGGAGTGCTGGGGTTTTTTACCGAAAGGTTTTCCCCAGGGTAAATCATTGTGTCATTCTTTATTTTCTGTATGTATGGTATATTGCTGCAATATCATTGTTAAGTAGATTAACGAATCTGAAATTGTAAGGGTTTAAAATGAATTTGCACCATACTTTCCTTATGAGATTAGTGTAGGAAGCTGTTTTTGCACCTGAGTTTCCTTACAAGTGGTATCAGAGCTTGATCAACTTTTGATCCTAGTTGTTGGGTAGGGTTTTTTGAGCTAATCTCACGTTGAGTGGGAGTTCTTTTGTGCAGAGTATTCTGAATCTTATTTGTAGATTGAGATGGCAAGTTCCTCATACAGTAGAATGGAGGTGGAGAAATTTAATGGCACTAATTTCGAGTTGTGGAAACTCAAGATGGAAGACATGCTTGAAGACCGTGATCTATGGGAGGCTACTTCACTTGATGTGAAACCTGTAGCGATACCTCAAGCGGATTGGGATATCAAGGATCGGAAGGCTAAGGGTCTCATCAGACTCTGTCTAGCAGATGCCGTTCTTCTGAATGTTCTTGATGAGACTACTGCAAATTCTTTGTGGAAACGGCTTGGGTCTGTGTATCAGGCCAAATCTCTGGTGAATAAGTTGTTCCTGAGAAAGAAGTTGTATTCTTTAAGAATGGAGGAAGGTGGATCCGTAACTGATCATCTCAATGCATTCAATTTATTGATTGCACAGTTGGCATCATCTGGTGCCAAGATTGAGGAGGAGGATCGATGTATGACCCTGCTTTGTTCCTTGCCGGATTCGTGGGACCATCTTGTGATGGCTCTCGGAAGTACTATAGTCACATTCCATATGGATGATGTGGTGTCTTCGCTGCTATCTGAGGAGATGCGAAGAAAGACTTCGGATTCATCTAAGGAAGCCCTTGCTGTTCGCGGGAGATCCAACGACAAAGGAAAGCAGAATGAAAATAAGTCAAAGAAGGGCAGATCCAAATCCCGTGGGAGTTCTAAGACTCCTGGAAAGTCCAAGGCGAAATGTTGGAACTGTGATAAATCTGGGCACTTCCGGAGGGACTGCAAAGAACTGAAGAAGAAGAAGAAAGGCTCAGATTCAGCTTCTGAAAAATCTCAAGAAGATGGAGATGCTTTTATTGCAGCTTTGGCGGCCCATGCATCTGATGATGTGTGGTTAGTAGACTCGGGTGCTTATTTTCACATGACCTCTCATCGAAACTGGTTCTCAAAATATGAAGAGTTTGATGGTGGAAAGGTGTACTTGGGTGATGATTCTCACCTAAAGATAGTTGGATGTGGAAGGGTCACTATCAGATTTCCTGATGGACGAGTAAAGGGAATCAACGGAGTTATGCACATTCCAGGTTTGGCACAAAACCTATTATCTGTACTAGGAGAGGTACTTTGTTTCAGCTTGATGCATGCATTGCTCAGTGCAATAGTTCTTTTGTTTCAAAGAAGAGAGCGGCTATCACTTCATCCCCACCATCTGAACGAGCAGTAAAGAAGACTGTGGCAATGGGTTCCGATGGCAGTGCAGTAAGTGTGCCTAAGGGTGCAAACACTTTGGAAGGAAAGCTTCCTGCAGAAAAGACAATGTTGTGGCATATGAGATTTGGCCACATTGGTGAGAAGGGTCTTAGGACCTTGAAAACTAAAAATCTCGTTGAGGGGCTAAATGATTGTAATCTCGAATTCAATTTTTGTGAACACTGTGTTTATGGTAAGCAAAATCGTGTTCAGTTCTACTCCAGTTCTCACAAGTCTTCTGGACTTTTGGATCTTATTCATTCTGATGTTTTTGGTCCTGTAAAAGTTCCTTCTATCTCCAGTTCTGTATATTTTGTATCTTTTATAGATGATTATAGTAGAAGGACTTGGATATATTTCCTAAAAAGTAAGACACAGGTTTTCAGTCGGTTCAAGGAATTTAAGGCTCTCATGGAGAATCAGACTGGTAAAAGAATCAAGTGTGTGAGAACTGATAATGGTGGTGAGTTTTGTTCCATAGAGTTTGAACAGTTCTGTAAAGAACGAGGAATCGAGAGACATAAGACAACTCCTTACACCCCGCAGCAAAATGGAGTTGCAGAGAGAATGAACAGGACACTGATGGAGAAGGCTAGGAGTATGCTTAGTGGAGCTGGCCTAGAACAAAAATTTTGGGCCGAAGCTGTTGCCACTGCTTGCTATCTGGTTAACAGATCTCCTACATCAGCTCTTGTTGGTAAGACACCCATGGAGGTGTGGTCTGGTAAGAAGCCTTCAATTAGACATCTTCGTGTTTTTGGTTGTGAAGCTTATGCACATGTTCCAAAGGAGAAAAGATCTAAGTTGGAAAACAAAGCTGTCAAATGTATTTTCATCGGATACAGTGTTGGTGTGAAAGGATACAAGCTTTGGAATCCTATGACTAGTAAGGTGCTGTATAGTAGAAATGTTATTTTCAGAGAGCTAACATCTTCTCCTATTGTGCTACAACCAGATGAAAAAGAAAAGGAAAAAGATGTTGTTTAGTTTCCTCCTACCCCTGAGAAGACTGAACAGAGAGACCATGTTGGGTCTAGTGATGAGGAGAGCTCTAGCAGCTCTGATAGTTCGGAAGAAGAGGAAGAACAACCTCAACCTCAGCCCTTGAGGAGATCCACGAGAGAAAGAAAGCAACCAGAAAGGTTTGGTTATTCTATGTTAGATTCCAGTTGTGCTTTTGCTTTGATTACTAACACTGATGAGCCTAGATCTGTGAAAGAGGCTTTAGGCATGGAAGATGCAGGTTCCTGGATTGATTCTATGGATGATGAGATGGCTTCATTGGAGAAAAACAAAACTTGGGACCTTGTACCTTTGCCTAAAGGGAGAAAATATGTTGGTTGTAAATGGGTGTTCAAGAAGAAATTCTATGCAGATGGCAGTGTTGAAAGGTACAAAGCTAGATTGGTTGCAAAGGGGTATTCAAAGGTAGAGGGAATAGATTATGGTGAAATATTCTCTCCTGTTGCAAAGTTGACATCCATTAGATTTCTGTTATCTCTTGCTACATCATATGATTTAGAGATAGAACAGATGGATGTGAAGACAACTTTCCTTCATAGTGATTTGGAGGAAGAGATTTATATGTCACAGCCTGAGCACTACATTGTTAAAGGTAATAATCCTTAGTTTGCAGATTAAAGAAATCTCTATATGGTTTGAAGCAATCTCCTAGAATGTGGTACCTTAAGTTTGATGCCTTTGTGTTGTCAATTGGATTTGTAAGATCGAAATCAGATCATTGTGTTTATTTCAGAGTTGAAAATGATCGCCTTCTTATTGTTGCATTATATGTTGATGATATGTTGCTGTTTGGGAAGGGTAAGGGTATGATTTCTGATTTTAAATCTCAGTTGTTAGCATAGTTTGAGATGAAAGATCTTGGGGCAGCAAGGTACATCTTGGGTATGGAAATCAGTAGAGACAGGTCTAACAGAAAACTTTGGTTGAGTCAGAGTAAGTATGTGAAGTCTGTGTTGGATAGGTTCAACATGGCAGATTGTAGACCACTATGTGTTCCTGTTTCAATGGGAACAAAGTTATCTGTAGATGATTGTCCAAAATCTCCTAGTGAGGTGGAGGACATGAGTAGAGTACCTTATGCTAGTGCAGTTGGCTTAGGAGATTGTGTTTTGATGTTGGTTCCTATGTTATCTTCAGAAGTTGGATGAGTAAGCGACAACCTGTGGTTGCTTTGTCCACTACAGAAGCTGAGTACATGGCTGCTACTCATGCTTGTAAGGAAGCCATTTGGCTTAGGAGATTGTGTTTTGATGTTGGTGTTGATGCAGAACAGATTACTATTTGGTGTGACAGTCAGAGTGCTATTTGCCTTGCGAAGAATCCAACTTTCCATGCTAGAACGAAGCACATTGATGTGCAGTTTCACTTTGTGAGAGATATGGTGGAAGATGGAAAGATAAATTTGGAGAAGGTAGATACTGTGAAGAATGTTGCAGATGCATTAACGAAACCAGTGGGCACTATGAAGTTTAGATGGTGTTTGGAGTCTATGGGCCTTTTGGCCTATAGCGGTTAATTCCTGTTATGCTCCTATTGCTCTTACAAGGTGTTCGACAAGTGGGAGAATGTTAGGAATAAGGTGTCTCAACCTTGGATAATTCCTATTCTTATTATTTGTTTTGTAAAATGTATTTCTTGCAAATAATGTAATTAAGTGTGAGTGTACATGTCTAGTTGGCATGTTGATGTGTCACTCCACTTAATGTGTCGGCATCTTGAATTGTGTGTAAGGAGATCATGGCTGAAACGGTTATGACGGATTCCTATGACACGTAAGAGCTATGTCTGGAAGATTCAATGATAGGTGAAGACATGTGGCAACTGATAAAGTTGAGTACTGTACACTCTTCCACGATAGTGGGGTTCGGGGCATCACCCCAAAAATTTTTTCGGGTTCCTATTTTCTCGGAGAATGGTAAAACCCTAATACAGTTATCTTCGGAAGTTGCCCTAAAAAGGGAAGCGCATGATATAAGCATTTTTTAGGGTTGCGAAGATGTGTGATGTGAGTGTATTGTTGGAATGTTTTGATGCTGCCGCATTTTGTCTTCAAGTGTTGGAAATCTCCTGAAAGAACTTGCATTGCAAGTGTGTTGTAACCGTTGTGTTGAAGATAATACATTGTGCAGGTTTTGGAGTGCTGGGGTTTTTTACCGAAAGGTTTTCCCCAGGGTAAATCATTGTGTCATTCTTTATTTTCTGTATGTATGGTATATTGCTGCAATATCATTGTTAAGTAGATTAACGAATCTGAAATTGTAAGGGTTTAAAACGAATTTGCACCATACTTTCCTTATGAGATTAGTGTAGGAAGCTATTTCCGCACTTGAGTTTCCTTACAATTTCTACTTCTTCTTCTATGATGATGACTACTCCTAGTGCTCCTATATGGTTGAAGTTAGACCTATAGAAGAGAGCTAGAACACCTCCTCAACCTCTTAATTAGGAGGACATGATGAAGGGAATTGAACAGGAAAGGCCTAAAAAGAAGGCTAAAGTATTACATTCTACTAGACTCATAGATAAAGGCGGGATAGTTGCTGAATGTGCCATGCCTAAGACTTAAAAGGAGGTAGGGGATATGCAGCTAACAGACTATCAATTTAGTACAGTTAATTTGGGAAGACCCACTAGGAATCAACAAATGAATCTGATTGATGTGGTGGCTTCAACAACTAAATCAAGAATGATGAAGGAAAAACAAAAGAAAGATGAGCTTAAAGCTCAATTGGATTAGTTACATTCATTCTTGAAGAGTGTCTCCTCTCCAAGGTCACAAAAAGTAGCAGCCATTGAGACTCTTGTTTTGTTAAGCAAAAAGGAGGTTGATGATTTGGAGCAGGTTAGAGGAAAGGCGAAGATGGTAGATAGGTGGACAGATAAATTGAACCAAGAGGTAGGAGAGATTTTAGTAAAAGGATTTGAAGTCTATAAGGATATTGAAGGATTGATTAAAGAGATGTATCAATATATTGAGGCATTAGAAAAATAGGAAGAAGAGTATAAGGAGTATGGTGAAAAGCTAGAAAAGATAAATACATTGCCTCTAACAACTCTTCTGGAATAGTCTACACATTAAGATGATAACAAAGACTTTGTAGAGAATACTTCTCGCATACTCAAGTTTAGGACTGGCTTTTTGAGCAAACATAAGAATGAGATTCAAGAAGTTGTAAATAATTTGATTGAGCAATTAGAAGAATTAGAAGCAGCTATTGCTATTATTGTGGATATAAATGCATTTACAAAAGAGGGCATGCCTTTTAACCAAATAAAGGAAAAGTGGGATGAAAGATTCCAAGGACTTATGCAAAAGGGAGATGATGGAGGAGAGCTGATGTTAGATCGACTTGTAGAGGTCAAAGAGGAAATAAAGGTTGCAGGGAGAGAATTGATAAAAGTGAAAAGTATGAAGGAGTTTGCTGCAGCTGAGCTGGATCAAATTAAATTTGAAGATGACTGGATTGATGGGCCAGAGATGGAGACTCTACAACAAGTGTTCATCAGTTACGATGAGTTCTTAGCAGATCCAGCTTCGCATGCATGAATCCTTGCATGCATGATGTTCTCCTTCTTTGCATGTTGCATGCATACAACACTCATAGCTTTTTGAGCGCATGACTTCCTCTTCTATTCTATCTTCTATTTTTAGTTAAGACTGAAAGTCTAATGTAAGAACTCAAGATAAAATTGATCTAAGTTTCCAAGAGAGTCTGAATTCCTAAAAAGGTGGAAAGCCTAAAATAGAAGCAAGGTTCAAACTTTTTGTATATCTATAAATACTAGATGGGTATCACATTGTAAAGGTCGGGTAATTGAGAACTAAATTGGCTTGCCTAATGTTGAAAGATAGAATTTTGTAGAGTTTTTGCAGAGATACATTGTACTTAAATCTTTTACAGTTAATAGAATTACAGGTTTACTCGAAAGATGGTGTTTGGAATTAAATTGTTTGTTTGATAAGGATGATAAGTTATGATCTATCTGTATGCAATGATTCTGATGAACATAAGAGTTTCTTGAATGATGAAAGTCATTTGGAGGAATTAGATTTAAGGATCATCTTATTAGATTGTCATTGAGTTGAAGTTATTAAAAAGTCTGTTGATCTATAATTTTGATGATGAATGAATGTGTGTTGTTTTGAAATCCTTGAGATATTTGTGAAGAGTAATTGCGAAGTTAATTAAGCACATAAAATGTATGCAGTGGTATAGATTATGCTACAAACTGTATCATCTTATGGTTTTTATGATCTATTAGGAAACATTCATCGTTGGAGGTATATGTCCAGATACTAGATAAATTTGGTTCATATTTACTGGTTTACCCCTTTGTTCTATCTTTTTCTTTTATTTAAAACCCATTGATTTACAGGAACTATTTTGATAAAAAGAGTTATAGCTTGAATCCTTTGTTACCAGCACAATCCCCTTGAATATTATAGTTGCATGAACCAATTGAGTGACATCAGACAGTTGAGAACCAACTACTAGGACCTTGGGAGTTAGGCTACTACATGTTGTCTTTCCTTTTCAGGAGAAATAGAGTAGAAATATTCTATTTTAATGTTGTTTGTGTCATTTTAACCATCAACAAGTATGACAGTGGTTTGTTGTCCAAAAGGACCTTATTGTGACTATAAAATGCAATTGAAGACCTCATTTGAACAATACAAGGAAATCACATCAAAAACATGTGATGAGATCAAAAAGGCAGATTTCAAACAATGACTAATGAGGGTATAAATTTCATACAAATAAAATAGTCTTAAACACTAAGGGGCAGAAATCATTCAAGAGCCTTGATCATAGACACATGATCACAAACAATTCATTCTTTCCAAGACTGAAATGAATAATATGTAGAAGGTGATTTTGGTGTCAAATGGGATCATGATAAGCCAAAAAACCATGAGGTTATGAGTTTATGATCAAAATTTAGTGTAAGTTTGAGTTTCAATCTAAGATCAAGATATATGAATGTAACCAAGTTGCACCCCAATGAAACCATGCAACTTACGATGTAAGTCAAGATGTATATGGTTTCCATGTAGTTTGAATTGATGTTTCTGTAGACATCTAAATTTTATCACTTCCATATGATCAAAATCGTCTACTCTATTCATCTATTTCATTAATAGTGATTAAATAATTTATTTAATCATTATTTCATTTTCTACCTAAGGTTCCTAAAGTATGTAATTAAATACTTTACCTTACACCTTGTCTTCTCTAAATTAAATAAATGGGACAATTTATTTAATCTAGTCATTTGACTTATTTGGATTAAAACTAATTTTTATTCCTCTTTTTCTCTCTCCTAGTCACATTCTCCATAACCCTCTTTTAATTTGGATTAAATTAATTAATCTATGATTAGGATGTGCACCACTTAATCAAGATTAGTATCACATCCTCCATAATCTCCCACTTTCCTCTAATCTCTCACTAATTATCATAACCATGTGTTTGCACAAACTTAATCAAAGTCATTAGCCACATTTGGCTTACCTTTTCTGGTCAACCTTTCCACTTGCCTTTCTTGTCCTTGACTCTCTTTCCCATGTGAATTTTTAATTCACATTTATTCACCCAAGGCTCCCCTCTTCCCCATGTGAATTTTTAATTCACTTTTATCTTTCCAAAGTCTTCACCATCCCCATGCAAAGTTCTAGAAGGCTTGACTTGTCACTTTACATGTGCCAAGGACTTCTAGAACCTTGGACTTGTCACATCACCCACATGTGACAAATCTCCAGATTTTTGGAGACCTTCTTTTATCCAATAAACTCTCCAATGAATGTTTAATTCACATTTATTTCTCCAACCACTTCCCCTTTTCCCATGGAGATTTTTGAGGAATTTTAAAATTCTTCAAATGTCTCCTTCATCCTCATTTGGGGACAAGAAGTTCCTTTTTGAGGAAATATTCTCATCCCCCAAGGTACCCGTTGATGGTGAAAATGACACAAACAACATTAAAACATAATATTTCTACTCTATTTCTCCTGAAAAAGAAAGATAACATATATCAATCTAACTCCCAAGGTCCTGGTAGTTAGTTCTCAATTGTCTGGTGTCACTCAATTGGTTCATGCAATTGTAATATTCAAGGGGCCTATGCTGGTAATAAAAAGATTCAAGCTATGACTCATTTTACCAACTGGTTTCAGTAAATCAATGGGGTTTCAAATAAAAGAAAAAAGATAGGTCAAAGTGCAATCCAATAAACATGAACAAAACTTATCTAGCATCCAGACATATATTTTTAATGATGAATGTTTTCTAATCAGATCAAGAAAACCGTAAGATGACACAATCTATAGAATAATCTATACCATTGCATACATTTTAGGTGCTTAATTAACTTCACAATTACACGTCACAAATACTTCAAGAATTTCAAAACAACACACATTCATTCATCATCAAAATTTATAGATCAACAGACTTCAATAAATTTAATTCAATGATAATTTGATAAGATAATCCTTAAATATGATTCCTTCAAATGAATTTCATCACTCAAGAAACTCTTATGTTCAGCACAATCACTGCATACAGATAGATTATAACTTACCAACCTTATCAAATAAAACAACTCAATTTTAACTCCATTATTGCAAAAAAAAAACTTGTAATTCTATTAACTGTAAAAAGATCAAGTACAATGTGTCTCTGTAAATCACTACCAAAATTCTATCTCCTAATCCTAGGTAAGCCAATCCAATTCTCAATTAGTTGACCTTTTTACAATATGATACCCATCAGGTATTTATAAGTATACAAAATCTTGAACTCTTCTTCTATCTTAGGTTATCCACCTTTTTAGGAACTAGACTCTCTTGGAAACTCAGATCAATTTGATCTTGAGTTCTTACATTTAAACATTCAGTCTTAACTAAAAATAGAAGATAGAAGAAGAAGAAGAAGCCATGCGCTCAAAACATTGTTAGTGTTGCATGTAGCATGCAAAGAAGGAGAACATCATGCATGCAAAGATTCATGCATGTGAAGTTGGATCTGCAGTAAACTCATCATAGCTGGTGAAGACTTGTTGCAATGTATCCATCTCTGGCCCATCAATCCAACTGTCTTCAAATTTGATCCGA
Organism: Sequoiadendron giganteum; assembly: GCA_007115665.2. NCBI lineage: Eukaryota > Viridiplantae > Streptophyta > Pinopsida > Cupressales > Cupressaceae > Sequoiadendron > Sequoiadendron giganteum. The sequence continues at coordinate 855,166,498 of CM021101.1, forward strand.
TCCATTTCTGCTGCAGCAAACTCCCTCATACTTCCTATTTTTATCAACTCTCTCCCAACAACTTTTATCTCTTCTTTGACCTCTACTAGCCGATCTATTATCAACTCTTCTCCATCATCCTTTTCTTGCATGAGTCCTTTGAACCTTTCATCCCTTTTCTCTTTAATTTGACTCAAAGGCATGCCATCTTTTGTTAGCACATTTACATCTATAATTATAGCAATGACTGCTTCTAGTTCTTCCAATTGCTCAATCAAATTATTAACAACCTCTTGAATTTCATTCCTATGCTTACACAAAAAGTCAGTTCTAAACCGGAGTATGTGAGAAGTTTTCTCCACAAAATCCTTGTTGTCTTCCTCAAGTATGGATTGTTCTAGAAGAGTTGTTAGAGGCAATGCACTTACTCTTTCTAACTTTTGACTATATTCTTTATATTCTTCTTCTCTCTTTTTCGATGCCTCAATGTATTGATGCATCTCTTTTATCAACCCTTATGTATCCTTGTAGACTTCAAAACCCTTAACCAAAACTTCACCTACCTCTCGGTTCAATTTGTCTACCCACCGGTCTACCATTTCTGCCTTGCCTCTAACCTGCACCAAATCATCTACCTCCTTTTTGCTTAACAAAATAGAAGTGTCAATGGCTGTTACTTGTTGTGATATCGGAGAGGAGACACTCTTCAAGAATAAATGTAATTGATCTAATTGAGCTTTAAGCTCGTCCTTCCTTTGCTTATCCTTGATCATTCTTGATTTGGTCATTGAAGCCACCACATCAATCAAATTCATTTGTTGATTCCTAGTGGGCCTTCCTAAATTGACCGTACTCAACTGATAATCTATTAGTTTCATGTCCCCTACCTCCTTTTCTGTCATTGGCATGGCACATTCAGCAACAATTTCTCCTTTGTCTATGAGTCGGGTAGAATGTAAAATCTTAGCCTTCTTTTTAGGCCTCTCCTGCTCAATTCCCTTCATCATATCCTCCCAATTGAGAGGTTGTGGAGGTGTTATTGTTCTCTTCTATAGGTCTAGTTTTAACCATGTAGGAGCACTTGGAGTAGCAGTCATCATAGAAGAGGAAGAAACAACTATAGAAGGTGGCTGAACATTTACCTGAGGTTGAGAATCAACCCTTGCTTTCTCTTGTTGTTCTTGTAGTATATGCATCTACACTAATTTCTCAGCCTCTTCTCTATCTCTTTGTGCTTTCTTTTCTTCCTCTTCTTTCCTCAATCTTTCTTCTTCCAACCGATCCTTCTCCACTTTTTCCTTTTCTATTCTTTCTCTTTCTAGAGCTTCCCTTTCCAATTTTTGTTTTTCCAAAGCTTCCAGCCATTCTTTTTCCAGTCTTTCCTCTTCTAATTTCTATTTCTTTTGAGCCTCTAAAGCTTTAAGTTTTCCACCTTTGTAGCTTCTTCTTCCCTTTTCCTAACCAGATCTGCAATATCTTTCTCTTTTTGTAATTGTGCTGCTTCTTCTTCCTTGTGGCGAGCTTCTTCTGCAAGTTTTAGTTTAGCAACTAAGATTTCCTTTTCCCTCTGGTTCCTTGCTTTCTCTTCCTCAAGTTCATGAATTTTATGTATTAACTCTCTTTTTTCATTCTCTGCTTTAACTTTGAGCTCATGTTCTTGCTGCCTTCTTTGTTTCTCTACTTCATCAACTGCTGCCTTTTCCTCAGCTTGTTTCTCTTTCAATTGTTGCTGGTGAAGTAGAGCATCACCTTGCACCTTGGCTTCCATTTCCTTTTGTTTCTCTAGTGCATCCCTTGCATTAGAATCTCTTGTCACATCCTCAAATAGCTTCCATTGATCTTCTTGCGTGAAGGTCTGCTCAATGTCCTCCTCTAGAAGCATGTTCTCTTGTATATCTTTCTCTGATAGAGTTTCTTTTGAATCTGTCTCAATTTCTAGAACTTCCTCCTCTACCTCTTTTCCCTTGGCAGTTTCAGCCATGCTATGAAGTGCCCCTTCCTAAATTTCTTTACTCTTCTTCCTTGTAAGTGGGACTTGGGTGGATGATTCACCTAAGGTAGGTGCTGAAACAACAGATACTACTGGAACATCTCCCTCTGGTGCTTCTTCTTCATCATCTACCACCTCAAGTTCTATTTCTTCAATGTCCGGAGGAAGGAATTCTAATGGCTCTTTGGGAGGTGTCTTTCTCTTAAGTCTCTTGTATCCTTTACCCTTTTTAAGAACTGGTCCTTGAGGAGCTTGAGTTCTCAACATTAACCATTGTACACTCCTATCCAATACTATCCTTCCTATCTTCTTGATATCAATAGTTTCCTCAACATGCTAGTCAATTGGATCCAAGCTCTTGGTGCCAATTTTCAAAGCTTCATAGGAAGGGTCCAACATAATTCCATCATCCACCAATGTGTTAGGAATGTTTTCTTTAACACCTAATTCTGCCATGAGTGCAACCGACAATCTTTCATAGTTCTTCTTCCTCAAATCATATTCATCCTACCGATCACTCCAAAAGTCTTCTAACAAATTGAAATGTCTAGTGAATACTGAGGGTAATAAGGCATACATCTTACTTTTTGGATCAAAATATTTATGAGTTGTATACAATCCCAATTTCAACTGTATCAACTCATTACAAACCACCTTTGCTCCCTTCAAGTGTTGATAGCTATATTCACCCAACTTCATGAGAAATTTATGACATCCAGTTTTATGCTTAATTCCAAACTGAGCATTGACTCCAATAGCTTGATATACAAACTCCATTAATACTATCTTGTTACTGCAGCATCTTGGAAGTAAATGTGGGTGACCTTCAAAACCAAACAACCTAAAGTATGTAAATTTTGGGTATTGGATGTACCAACATCCCCATTCAACAATGAACACCATGGCCTCTTGAGTCAATCGATACCCTACATCTCCAGTCAATTGATTGATGATCATATAAAAAAATGCATCATTGACTCTCCTAAAATGAGTCTCAGCAACTTGAAGAGTCAACTGATAATAGTGCTCCCATACTTTATTTTGTCCATCCAAGGCTCCCATTATGCCCACTTTATTTAACCCTGGGAAAATCCCCAACCTTGCTGCTGCATATACAATGTAAGATGTCATGAAGAAACACTTGGTCTGCATGATCCTTATTAACTGATCATGTATGGCATCAAAAACAATCACTGGCCAGTCAAACTATTGTTCACCATTCAAGATGGTATGGATAAAAGGAAACATCCACTCCTTAAAGTGAAAGGCATCCCTCTTCCCGAAGACTCTTGATAACATCATGATTAATTCCGATACCTCATTATAGAAATCTGCCCTCTTTGGCTGGTCTGCAAGCTTGCTCAAAGATTTATTTTTCATCTTCAACCACCTTTTATTCAAATGAGATTTATTAGAGTCCTTATGCTTGCTATACTTCTCTAAGGCCTCTACCTCAGTTAGCTACACCAAATTCTTGGGATTCAGAACACCAAATATATTTTGAAACATTGGAGGGGTAAGATCAATGATCACATTATTTTGTGAATCCATGCATAATCTTGTACTAGGATTATAAGTACTGGCTACTTTCAAGATCAACTCCGGGCACTGGACTGAAAAAGGAAATACGGTAATATGTGCCAGGCCTGAATCAACAATCCTTTGCATCCTTCCCGTTAGATTCTCTCATTCTACAAAGGTGTTTGCATGTAACTCCTCAAAGCTATACTAGCCCAAGTTCGTATCCATGATGTCTGACCAATCCGATTCTACCTTGCTCACTTTCACAACCGGGCTCCTATGATTATACCTCAAAGTATAAGGCAATTGCTCTGGCTTCAACTTCTTTGGTTTTGGTGCTATCCTTGATGTTCCTGCAGGTTGGTTCCTTTGAGCAGCCTCCCATGATATTCCTGACATCTTTTCAACTTTCTTGCAAGCAAAATTCTAATTAGTTGTTTATATGTCTTTATAAAACATGCTTGAAACTCACATCTTTCACATATGCACCGGAGGCAGAACCAAGCAGAAACATAATCTAAACAATCTTTTTAAAACACTGCCGGGCTCGGGATCAAAACTAGAATGGTAACTCCACTAACACAAAGCGGGATCATAATTGGAAGTGAAATAGTTATCGGAGCCGGAGCCGGAATGGAAACAAAGTTTATTTCCTTCAGATTTTCTCATTTTCATATTCGAGTTCAGTTTCGCTTCCGCTTCTGATTGGTAATCATCTTCATAAACTAAAGCTCCTAACTATATGCAGAGTCAGAGACAAGATGGAAACAAAATCCATACCTTTTATAAAACAAAATTTTCAAATTCAAGTTTGATTCCGATCCCGTCTCTGCCTAAGTTGACCATGATGTGATCAATGATTTTAATCAATTTTTTAATAGAGAACTTCACGGTTTCAAAACTAGACGCTTTGCAAATATGACATGGGGCTAACCTATAGTTTGATAAAACCATCCCCATATGACCAAGGGCTACTGTATTTTAGGGCATCATATTTTAAACCCTAAACCCCGATCATAGAACACACAAAACCCTAATCTAGAAAACATAATAAAACTAGGGCATCAAAATTTAACGTAACAAATGCATAAATCAAAACCCTAAGAAACAAAACGAGATTCAATTAACTCTAACTCACTGTAAAAACATTAATCTACCTCACTATAAAAACATTAATCTAATTAAACACCATTTAAAACCTAATTTAATCTAACTCACTGCAAATCAAAAATAACATGTCGCGATCACGATAAAAATGTGAAAGCGACTGTGCCCTAAAACACAAAGAATCAAAAACCAAAGTAAAAATACTAACAAAAACAACCAGACAAACAACATAAAGTAAGAACATACTGAAACAAACATACCAAAAACATGAATTCACAAAAAAATGAACCAATTCAAAGCACAAGCAATACAAAAACTACAACAGTAAATAAAAAAACAACACAACAACAAGAAACCCTACCTTGAACGCAACAAAACCCTACTAAGCTTCCAAACTGATTCACACCCAATATCCTCTTCTCCTTTGATCAATCAATTCACTCAAACGACCTTCTCCACTGCTCTTTCGTGCTCTTCAATCTCTTAATAATGATAATAATGAGTTGTTTAACCCTTAATTTGGTAAAAATGTTGATTTCCACCTATACCAGGAGCTGTCATTAATGCATTAAAACACAGTTAAGGCGAAGCCGGAACTGAAAGAGAACTGACACTTCACAACAGTGCAACTTTAGTCAAAAATTTAATGATAAAAAATTGGCGGAGGCAGAACCAAAATAGGTACTGATTCATAAAAATAGAAATTTCCAAACTTCATTCCAATTCCGGTTTTGGGTCCGCCGACTAGACACAAAACAAAACCAAACACAAAAAGTAAAACAAACGACCGACATAATAAAACTAAACAAAAGGACCAAGACTAAAACAAAAAGTCAAAATAGCGGAGGTGGGGGCGGACTTGATTATGATTTTGCAATTTTTGATATGGACCATTTTAACACCCACTCTAGCTCCGGGTCCGCTAAAGACAAAACAAAAAGACCAAAACAAAAGATTGTCGGGATGGAAACCAAAATAAGTTTAAAAAGAACTTTCAGAACCCGATTCATCTCCGGTTCTAGTTTCGACAGAGAAACCAAAGAAAAAACAAAGTATTTGGCAAAACAAGACTCCAAACTTTGTTTGAAAAACAACCAAGCATAGAAAATAACAAAGGGGGACCCATTTTGACCAAGGCAAAAGATGGGGTGGTTATGCAAGGCATAACAGTACCTACAAGGTACTTGTCCTTCATCCACCTCATGTACTTCTCTTCCACTTCACGTACTTCTCTTCCACCTCATTTCCACATCACCTCACCCTAGGCCATCTCACATTCCACATGTCAAGATGTGAGGGCTTGTGAGTCCTCAACTCACCATAGCCCTTCATCTTGTCTTTGTTGGATCAATCTCAACCATTGTATTTTGTATAGAATTCCAATTACCTTATAAATACCCCCTCATTTCTCTCATTTTGGGGGATCAATCTTTTGCTATCAAAACTCTTGCAAAATTACCATTTGAGCTCTCATCCTCCATAGCCTTTTGCATATCATCATTATCATATCTCCATCCATCTTGCATTATCACTTTGCATATTTTTAGCTTGTCATCCAAAGAGCACACAAACCTTCAAGGATCAAAGGTTCAACCAAGGAAGGAGCAACATGAAGGTATAACAAATTTCAATCATTTTTAATCTTGTTTTCATGTTCTTCATTTCTTAGGCTAATCATTGAGGTGTCCTCTTTAGTGTTAGTTCTTTTTATTGCATCATTAGTTTTTTTAGCATCTCATATTAGGAACATAACATTTTAGGAGATCACAGTTTCCTCTATAATCTAGATAAAAATATGAAGTCATATTAAAAAGTAGGAAAGAATGTGATTTAAAAAATTAGAACTTTACAATATATGTGTTTTTCTCATTTTCATAGCAATTAGAACACAATATAATGATACATATTTTAATAACCCAAAAAAGTGATCAATTTAACATGACTTTACAAATTCAATGTACATACTTACAAATCAATCCAACAAACCATCTGAGTCTTCTCTATTCTTTATTGTGTCAAGTATTACCTCATGGCCAGACTCATGAACCTTCCACAAGTTCTTGTTCATAGGTCTACCCCAATATTTGATCAAATGAACATTGGATGCCATGAAAAGGTTTGAGTAGTGAAAAATATTTTGGTGTGTGTCAAAGTCCTCAAACAGCCAGACATCAAACTTCTTTATTGGGTACCTTCTAAGCCATGTTCTAGTAACAACCACCGAACCTGTAAGATATTCCATGTTTTCTTCATCTATAACTAGGGCCTCCAATTTCTCTTTGTCCTCAATAGAGTGACACAAGTAATAATGTGTTGCCTCTTCATTGTCTTCATCTACAATCACTACATAAACATTGTTGGCCCACAGTTGTTGTTGCACCAAAAGATCAACCTATTAATGTCTGATACAACTACCAGAGTTAACGGATCCATGGGAGGTAGTTAGTCCATGTCAAAAATCCCAAGGGAAGTGCTAGCCATCTACCAAAAAACTCCCCCTCAGCATTACCTGAGGGGATTTGAACCCGACACCTTTGGCTCTGATACCACTTGTTGGCCCACAGTTATCGTTGCATCAAAAGATCGACCTATTAATGTCTGATACAACTACCAGAGTTAATGGATCCACGAGAGGCGGTTAGTCCATGTCATGAATCTTGAGGGGAGCATTGACCATATGCCAACAAACATACCCTACATTGATATGTGCATCTAGTTACATGAATTTAATGAACATTACAAAAAGCCTACAAAGTAAGATAAAACTAGGAATTTTGTAAATTATGCAAGTAGATAAATTACCTAGTTCTATTAGATCTGATACATGATCAAAGTCAATGGATGATTTCATCTTTTTAATTCATAAGGCCATCAAAATTTGATATGTGTCAAGTGGGATTAGACTTATCAACCACCATTTGTCAACCCACTCCTTTGAGTCATAGTCATTCTAGGCTTGAATAGTACATGAAGAACAAAAGCATGCCATCTTCCACGTATGGATAGTCCATGAACCTGTATTGGAGCTTCTAGAAGAGTGTAGCTCACTCAATCCTAATATTGTACAACAATCCTCATATTTTGCAATGTTAGTATCATCCACCAACCAAAAAAATCTATGAACTAAAGAATTACCTTCATTACCTAGACCCATGGTAGGATTACACCACTGGACAATTGATTTTGTATCTGTCAACTTTGGGTTATCTTTGTAATTTAACTCTTTTCTTGCTAAGGATATTTTAATGCATGCTCCTACACCATCATGCTTCCCCTTTCCATGTCTAGCCTCAAAGAAATTACACATATGTTGAACACCACTAATCCTATGCATCTTGATCAACCAATAAAACATTTTGGAGTTCTTGAATTGTGATGTATAATTATCTGACCATATGATATGTTGACTAAATGATATACCCCTGCTAGCCAAATTAGCATAGAACATCTAGAAACAACCTTGCATGAACTTTATAGAATGTGTGTGATCATCATTGATGTAAAAGTGATACTCCCTCAATACCTTCCAATTATCCTTTATACTATTAGCTACATGAATGAATGCTATATGCACAAATATAGAAACCTATGTGGAGTTTTAGTATTGTGCTTGCACCTCATTCTATGGTGATAGTGCTTATTTCTCTATAAAATTGATAACTAAATCAATGCTATGAATTGGAAATGTGTCCTTGCATAACTTGAACCGTGAGTCCAACCATCGAGCTCTATGTGCATTCCTTGCATACTCATAGACCACATGATCACAAAAAATTCCCATAAACTAACATGTTGGAATCTTATCACTAAAAAATTCATGCTTTTTTTCTTCTCTCCCATCTTTCATACTGTATGCCACTGTCTTGTATTTTCCAAATTCCACAATTTCATTTTCGACTGCATGTGTACTATGCATGTGTTGGAAATTTGGAAAATGTTGCAAGCCAACACAATGAACGCATGTGCCATCCAAACATGATTTCTTATAAAAAATTGTCCTTCTACTCATTCACATAAAATGGTAGATATGAAATCCCTTGAAGGTCTAGGTGGAGGCCTTATGTTACATTCTTGTAAAAGAATGTTAGTATGCATATCTACACATATACGTTGATAAACATCATAATGATTAGAAAACTCAATATGTACTCTACAACAACAAGTAGTGCTTGTGTGATTTGTTTTGACATAAAAAGGATTTAGCATTTCAAAAAACCTTTGACAAATTTTAACTTGAGGATACATTTCTAGAAATTTAGCAAAAAATTGGGTTTGAGTCATATGCAAAAAAAAATTTGGATGTGGCTTACAGATTTGACTACCAATTATCCTTCTTGCAACATCTCTTTTATTGGGAGAGACCCTTGTGTTATTCTTCCAAAATTCTTATATTATAGATCTCAAGGCTTGAACAGTTTCTTTATTTTTCCATGGTAGTCTACCCAAGAATGCCCATAACTCATTGTTATTTGGATCCTCCACTCTATCACACCTTCTTTTGGATCTCATTAGATGATCTACTTATTTTCAAATTTTTGCTCATCTTTGAAAGGATCATCGTATTCCTGGTTTGATTGCTTACCAATGTTGATGTCATCAAACATCATGTGGCATTACTATATTTCATGCACGAGGTAGAACCCACACTCTCATATGCACTAATTAGATTTTTGATAATGGATTTATCACTTGATTCATCTGATGTTCTTAGCCCAAGAATCTTCATGAAGGGCCTAAATTTGAGTTGCCTCATCATTTCAACAAATAGTTGACATCTTCCAACCTCATTTAGCTTCTCAAAAAATAATCTCCATATCCTCCTCACATATCTTTCACATGTACATTTTGGAATCTTATCGGCCAATTGGCATCAATATCAATAAAATATTTAAGTTTTCTTTACAAAATTCTAGGAGTTCTCAAAGGTAAAGTTGTGTTAACATTAGGAATATCAACAACATCGGGGATAGATGGTGTACCTTCAACCAGAGTGAAAATTATGGTGTACCTTGAAATTGACATGTAAATGATGTTGTACCTTCAACTTGAGATGTGGTATGTGGAGTGCCTTCAAGTAGAGATGTGTTTGTTGATGTACTTACAACACATGTTGTAGATGGTGTGTCTTCAACTGGAGATGTGATTGCTGATGTAATTTGAACATGACATATTGTAGAAAATGCACCTTGAACTTCACTTATGGTTAATGGTGTGCCCACAAATTCAAGATTCATTTGTCTCATTAAACATATTTTTTGCATATATTCCCTTTGTGATGCCAATTCGACATCTCTTAGATTGCATTGGATTTTTTTCTTCTATGGGGTTTAATTTATTTTCTTCATGAACTTTCCTTTTTGTTTCTATTCTCCTTGCATTTTTGGCTTCACATTCATTTGATGTTAGAGGCTTTTCTCATTTCCTCGGCATGATGTTGAATGCTACATGTTCACAAACACAAAAAGAACAAAAGTAAGTAATGCTCACTAAAATAAAAATATCAAATGAAAATGAAAATGATCGCAATTGATCGATGTGAGAAGGTGACAAGCACAAAACTTTAAATTTATACAAAAAAGCTCTTGACAAACAATTGAATTGTACAAACATGACAAATATGACCTCATATAATCAAAATTCATCTAAAAACTTCAAATTTACACCAACATAATTGTTGAATATAAAATGGAAAGTCACTTTAGTTGATGAACATGATTGTCATCCTTCTCAAATACACCTAAATTTAGAGGGCAGCAATAATACTCTTTTTTTGGTGTAATTAATTATTTAATTACACTTTATTAAGTTTACTTAGGTAATAATTAGTTTACTTAATCAATAAGTAAACTTTATTTAGTTGAGCTAATTTTAGTTCAAAATTAGGTTTTACATTTAGGGTTATGCATAAATTGCTTTTATAAAACAATTCATCTCTTATATTTTAAAAATTCCTGAATATTATTCATTTGCACATCTTCATGCAAGTTGCTCTTGTTTTTTCTATTTTTTCTCTTTTGGAAGGTATTTTTTGGTTTGCATTTCTAATCTTGGTTTCTAACATGGTATCAAAGCTTTGATTTGCATCCCCTTCTTAGTTTTTGAAGAAATTCAATGCAAAGCACATTTGAGAATCCTTGAGGGTTTCATGTCTTGAACTTATTTCTAGAGCATTTTTTTTTATCAAATCGAGCATCTCCATTGGATTCAGAGTGCTGGAAAAAGTCAGGATTGGTTTTTGTTTCATTGATTTTCATCACTGTTTGTCAGATTAGCAAGGGTTTGAAGTTTGGTGATTTTTTTGCAAGATCTGGGGGTAGCCAAATTTTTAGGGCACTTTGGGCACAAACAGAGGTCACCAGTGCATTTGCAGTGGCCAAAAACCCTAGGAGCACCTACAATTTGGTTGATTTTTGTGCAGTTGAGAAAAAGGAAAATTGTGTTTTGCCAGGGAAGTCGTACGGCCAACCCAACACATAGTATGAGGCAGAAAAATCAAAAACAATAAAAAAATATTAAAAAAATGTGCTTTAAAAAAGTGCTACCCATATTAATCCACCACGCACCGCCATGCAACCCATTCTCAACCGGCGGAGTGGCGTTCTAAGTAGCACCGCCCAACTCTCTACCATCACTGCCCTTTCTGCACCAGTCATCGATCTTATTGAGGACCAGGCGCTAACCGCCCAGCCCCCAGGCATCGGCTCCAACACCTACATGGTCACATGGGTGACCAAGGGATCCAACCTAGCCCCCACCCACTAGCCCCTTGGTCCACCCAGGTGACCAGGGGCTTATTTTTTTAGCCCCCATGACTGCATGTAAGCCTTATTGGCCAAATTGGAGCAGTTTCACGAAATCAGGTATAAGTTGAGCATACGATCTTCGTTTTTCACAAACGAGATACTATTGGAAAGATAGTTCTAAGCCCAATCTAGTGGCATATGTATTTTTTCCATATTTTTCTCCAATATTATTTTTTAGGCCTCTGAAGTCAGAACTAGTTGTTTTCAATCTAGGAAGCATAACTTTTGATTCGGGTTTCGATTTTTCATGATTCTTGTGGGCATCGGAAAGCTGACTGGGTCCTCTTCATAGATCTCAAACCTAATTTTCCAAAATTTTTTACTAGGTACCTGATATTTTTATCAAATCTCAGCTTTTTCTTTCTTGGTTATTTTCTTGGGAAACATGCAATTCAGGCTATTTTCTTTAGATCAAATAGAAATGTTTTGAATTGAGAGTATATACTTCTATTTTTCATCATGGATTCACATAATATTGCATCCCTTGCTCCATTCAACTACTTTGGTTGGAAAAAATGGAGATTCATTTGATGCACAAAGGGTTGTACAGAGTGACCATGGGTATAGAAGTTAAACCTATACGTGTTGCTGAAAAGAGAAAGTGGTTTAATAGGTGTGACGAGGATTTTGGTACATTATTTTTGTATATTTCTCTTGATCTTCTCTTTCATGTTGAGTCTTTCACTACACCCCATCAGATATGAACTACTTTGGAGTCTTTTTTTGGGAAGCAGGATACTATGAGAGGATTCTAGTTGGAGAATGAGCTTATTGGCTTAAATCCTAGGGATTTTGATAGCATCCAAGAGTTCTTCACAAAACTCAAGTCTCTCAAATTATAGTTGACACAGTGTGGTATTCAGAAGCAGGACTCTCAATTGATATTTTCCATTCTTTCCAAGCTTGGACTAGATTATTCAATTTTTGTATCTACCTTCTATGCCACTAGGGATGCTCTTGGTACCAGATTCACTATGCCATCTCTTGATGACTTTGCTTCATCTCTCACTCTAGAGCAAGCTAATTTGGTTAGCATGGGAAAGTTGAAACCTTCTACATCATAGGCACTTATTGCATCTTAGGGGCACACAGATCAAAAGGATTCCAGTGGAAAGGGAAAGAAACAAAAAAAAAAGGATTCCAAATCTCATGAGAAGCAAAAGGAGTCCTCAGATTCATCCTCCTCTTCAAATGGGAAATAATCTAAGCAGGAGAAGGTTACATGTGCATATTGCAAGAGGGAAGGACATGTAAAACATAGTTTCTATAAGAAGGACATTGATGAGCTAAAGAATCTTCTTCAGAAATATCAAATTGATTTTCCTTCTAGGATGTCTGCATCATCTTATTCCCCTCATTATTCTTCTTCAAAAAATCTTAACAAGGGCATAGCTGGTTTGCATACTTCATTAGATATGAAGGGGCATTCTCTTTGTGCTTATTCAAGTCATGGATCAGGGAGATGGCTTCTAGATTCAGGAGTATCTCATCATATGGCATCTTCACAGTCTATGTTCACTTCCTTTGAGCCTTGCACTATGTCTCATATTTTGATGGGAAACAATACATACATGAGTGTTATAGGGAAGGAGTTTATTAGTTTTGGGGACAACACTTTTCAGGATGTCTTATGTGTTCCTCATTTGGAAAATAACCTTATTTCCATATATCAGATCACACATGGAGGCAATGGGATATCTTTGGAGTTCACACCTGATTCATTTATCATCAGAGACTTGGAGAGTAGAGAGGTTATTGCTACTGGGGTGGTGGATCACTCATCTCGGTTGTATTCCTTTGCAGATTTTTCTTTTGATGGTGCTTATGTTCCTACAATTGTTCATCACACTTCTAGTGTGAATCATCATTCAGAGGAGAAATTTGGCTTCTTGAAAATTTGTGTTCTAACTTTGGATCCAGTTCTTGATCCGTCCATTCCATCTCCTCCACCTACTATTGCAGTTGTTGATACTTCTATGGCTACATATGTGGTTTCTTCTATTTCAGTGTAGTAGGACCTAGTTGATGATTCATCTTTGGAGGTTTCTCTTGAGTCTTCACCTACTTTGAATTCATTGGTTGAGGTCACACCTGCTTCTATGGAGACATCTTGGGATACATCTTATTGACCTTCATAGATTACATTCATGAGGCTTCTTCCCTCTCACTTCTTTCAAGAGATACAGTTTCTTCAGTATTTTTCGAGCTACTTCATCTATGTGGTCTCTTTATTCCTCTCTTCTGGGGGGGTTATTTCATGTATCTTCATGATGGATGGTGTCCTTGGGGGGTCTTATGGAGTCCTACATCTTTCATCACTTATTTGTTTTTGCATCCTATTTTGGGGAGGGTTTTTGCCCCACGTGGTTTTCCCCTTTACCCCATTTGGTTTAGTTTGCATTGCATTTGTACATGGGTACCTAACATGGACTAGTTTCCAGAACCCATTCATGCTTTCATGCATTCCTTCATTCATCCTAGCATTAGGTGCATGATTTTTAGTCTCCCTAAGTTGCACTTAAAGGGGGGTGTTGGTGTAATTCATTATTTAATTACACTTTATTAAGTTTACTTAGGTAATAATTAGTTTACTTAATTAATAAGCAAGCTTTATTTAGTTGAGCTAATTTTAGTTCAAAATTAGGTTTTACCTTTAGGGTTATGCACACATTTATTTTATAAAGCAATTCATCTCGTCTATTTTAAAAATTCCTGAATATTATTCATTTGCACATCTTCATGCAAATTTCTCTTTCTTTTTCTATTTTTTCTCTTGTGGAAGGTATTTTCTGGTTTGCATTTCTTATCCTAGTTTCTAGCATCTTTCATCAAGGGCAGCAATAATACTCTTTCAAATGCCAATTATAATTTGAAGTGACTATTTTGAAAACCCTAAGCAAATACCAAGTCTAAAAATAGAAGTAACATAGATAGTTTGGAGGTATTTGAGAGAAAGAAGTAGCAAATTTATTCATAACAATGAAAGGGAAGCATGTAATAAAGGACAGTCATAAGTCTTTATGATAGTCTTAACAATCCATCATCTATGAAATAAACCCAAAAGATAAATGATAGAGTCAAAGCATGACAGAAACCATCACAAGGCATAGCACCATTTCAATAGAGTCACCTCAAGGTGTTTGAGTAGGGTTTAGATCTCAATGAAAGAAAAAGGTATTCACAACAAGAGAAGGGACATCAACAAGTTTGAGAGGGTAGATTATATAGCCTTATGACTGTAATATAGTCTAAGGGGCAGCATTTCGAAGAAGGGACATCAACAAGTATGAGCAGATAGTAGTAAAATTACAGTCACTTTCAATCCAAGAAAGGATAGTAGTATCAATATTAAGGTTATGCAATCAAGAAGCCAACCACGTGGGCATAATAAGAATAGGAGACAAACATAAATAGCTATGCAATGAAGGAGGTTCCAAACAATTCAATGAACTAAGAGAAGGTTACAAAGGACAGTGAGCATAATGTTGAGGACAACCACCATGAAGAAGGGTAATGAAGGAATTATTGACCAAGAAGATGGTAGAGGAAAACCTATGACTTTCTTAGGTAAAGAAGCATGCATATGAAAATGAACATGCACAAGAATTTTTTCTTAGGCCTTTGAGAACCTTGCAGCACATGGGAATCTATAAATTGGAGATTGCATTGGTTTGTAAGCAAAGAAAAAAATAAGCAGCTAATGGAGGAAGGGGTGGATTACATCAATAGCCAAGGTCTTATTAAATAGAACAAGGGGTAGATTGTATCCAATAATTTGTACACTCATTGAATATGACAATTTTCTACAAAATATAGGTAGCAGGCAATTGCAACTACCACAATCTATTTTTTCCACTACCACAGTCTATGTTTTCTCTCTTAAGAGGGTTTATAGGATAAATATAGTGTTCCTAATTCTTCATTATAGTGGTGGTTTCTAGGATAAATATAGTTTTATTAATCCTTTTGAGATTTCAAAATCCACCTATATTCTATCCAATGTAGAGTGAATCAATTTTTTGGTTTTAGATCAGTTGCTAAAAATCAAATGAAAAGCAATCGATCTATGTGAGAAGTCAAGGTAAATATGCAGCTAATGGAGCAAGGGGAAAATTATATCCATTGCCAATGTTTTATTGAATGGAACAAGGGGTAAATTGTAGCTAATCATTTGTGCAATGATTGAATATGACAATTTTCTACATAATATAGGTAGTAGGCAATTGCAACTGCCACAATCCGTATTTTCTCTCTTAAGAGGATTTTCTAGGATAAATATATTATTCTTAATTCTTCATTACAGGAGTAGTTTGCATCCATTGGCAAGGTCTTATTGAATGGAACAAGGGGCAGATTGTAGGAAATCATTTGTATACTCATTGAATATGACAATTTGCTACATAATATAGGTAGTAGGAAATTGCGACTAGCATAGTTTGTATTTTCTCACTTAAGAGGGTTTTCTAGGATAAATATAGTGTTCTTAATTCTTCACTATAGGGGCAAATTACATCCACTGCCAAGGTCTTATTGAATGGAACAAGGGGTAGATTGTAGCCAATCATTTTTACACTCATTAAATATGAAAATTTTCTACATAATATAGGTAGTAGGTAATTACAACTGCCACAAACTATTTTTTCCATTGCTACAGTGTGTATTTTCACTCTTAAGAGGGTTTTCTAGAATAAATATAGTGGTTTTAATTCTTCATTATAAGGGAAGATTGCATCCATTTCCAAGGTCTTATTGAATGAAACAAGGGGTAGATTGTAGCCAATCATGTGTACACTCATTGAATATGATAATTTTCTACATAATATAGGTAGTAGGCAATTGCAACTACCATAGTCTATTTTTTGCACTGCCACTATTTGTATTTTCTCTCTTAAGAGGGTTTTCTAGGATAAATATAGCGTTATTAATTATTCATTATAGGGGAAAATTACATGTCTTTTTTCATCCAAACCTAACTAACATGTGTTGAATGAACAAGACAATTGAGAGGGGGTGAATTAGTTGTAGAAAATTAAAACATAAAAAACCTCAACAATAATCAGATCCACATGCATTCCTTAAATCCTTATTCTATTAAAGTGATTAAACATAAAATGTAGATAACAAAACTGAAATAACAACACTATATAGTATACACAAGATAAAACCATATTTACGTGGAAAACCCAATGAGAGAAAAAAAATAGTGAGGATTAGCTCACAATATAAGTAATTTAAAAATTGGTACAAGGGCTCACTACTAGAATAGGACACATTGTCCAAAAAGGCTCATATCCAAGGCTCACTGCCATAGAAAGAACACAAGAAGATAGAAGAGAAATGTTACATAGAGAACAAATTTTCAATGCAACAAGGAATCCACCACAAATGCTCCAACATTTTCACAACCTTACATGAAATATTTTGGACACCTTCAACTCACTGCCTTCAAGAATCCAACACTTTGAATTTTGCACCGCTCTTATCAAATTCACATCTATACTTCTGCAATTCACATCACACACATCACTTGCATAGATATCACATCTATCTTGTCTCTCTCTTGATTCTCTTTTGCATCTCACAAAAAAATTACTCTTATTTATATCAACCTCAACTTCAAAAACCTTCTCCAAGGTCAGAAACTATTCGTTACACTTACAAACTCAAATTAGGTTGACACCAAAACATTCCCATGATGCATAGGAATGACAGTGACCCAAATAACTCTTTAATTAGGACCCAAAATAGATCCCAACACATCTCAACATGCTTTCAAAAGCCTTGCATGTAGTGCTAACATAAGATCAACTAATACCTGTGCTAAACACAAAAAAACATTAAGTACACACTTCCTTAATTAATCGAAAAATTTTGGAAAACAAAATTCACTTGAACACAATCTAGAATAATCCTCAAATCACTTGAGATCCAAAAACCACTTTATCCAAACTTACATCATACAAATAATTCATCACAGAACATCTGGTAAACCTTATTCACACACTAATGCATGAAACACACACTGTACTACACTAAATCAAGTGAAACCTTGAATTCTGAAAGATACAAACATTATAGGAAACTTCCCAAATCTGCACAACTTGAAGAAAAATAATAGAGATTTTGGATATTGTGGTTGTGTTGCTGATATGTGGTTGTCATTGATGTCAAAACTATTAGCATTAATGTCTTTAAGAATGTATATGTCGAGGATATTGAGAAAATTGTAATAAAATAAGTTACGGGTTGTCTATGAAGTAGTGAAGCTCAGTATGATGGAAAGTTCAGTATGTTGATGGTGAGAAGTTGTGGATTAAAGGGTTTTCTGAAAATCCTATATAGTTTATCCACCAAAAGTTTCAAAGGTGCACATGAAGATTTGAGCAAGTTATGAGTTTCTGTGTTTCGACAGTTATTCTGTTACTGAAGCTGGTATTCCTAGAAGAAGATAATGTGATTTTGATAATTGGAATTGTTGTGTATACTCCTATGGTGTTTGTGGATGTTTCTAGATCATTCTCTATCTGCGTTGCACATCCAAATTGATCGTTGTGCTCATGGTTGATGATTTTCTCTTGTGTGTTTATGTTTTTCATGTTCATGGCCGACAGGGTGATTGTAGCGTGTTGTGGATCTTCGAGGAATAATATTTGAAGGTGTTTTATGTTCGAGGATATTGTTTTGGGTCTCCACTATGTTGTGGCCAACCTTGGTAGATTTTCATTAACAATCTTTATTGTTTTGGGCCGACAGTTTGTATTCATCTTATTATTTTGTTGAAGCCGACATGTAGTGATGTAATTCCTTGTCGCAGATATATATAAGTGATTGTTTCTTCATTTGGATGTGAATGTGTGCAAGCGAGCAAGTATGTGTTTGTGAATAATGTTCTAAATATTTCGAAGGTAGAGAAGAGTGTGAAGAAGAGTGAAGAAGTGTTTATGTGCTTAACTGGCATTGTAATAAGGCATTAGCAGATTCTACTTTCTCAGTTCAAGATCTTCAGATGGATTTAATCTGAATATTACTGTAAGACAGCAAGTCTTCCCTTGGGCAGTAAACCTTTTTGTAATTGAGCATTGAGCTCTAGGAAGTGTTCCTGAATGCATGCACATTCCCCATTTTCATACTTTTAACAGAGTATAAACTTGTGGATTAACCTCCACCATGGTTTTTCCCTAATAGGGTTTCCACGCAAAAATCTTGGTGTTATGTGTGTTTCTAATGTGTTGTTGATTTATTCTTTCATGGTTATTAATTAGATCTAAGAATAGGGATTAATAAATTTAATAAGTTTGAAATTCCATGACAACTAATTCACCCCCCTATCAGTTGTCTTACCTTGTGTTTCCAACATTTGGTATCAAAGAAGGTTCCTTGGAAAAAGTTTAACAACTTGAGGTGATCTGGGATGGCGACATATAAGAAGGATAGTATGAGATTTGATTGAACAAATTATACTCCGTGGAAGACTCAAATGGAGTTTCATCTGAGATGCATTGGTGAATCCTATTGGATCATTACAAGTAATAGGTATGTTATACCTCAAAATGGTCCTACTACTAGTACTGATGTTAGGGATGTTGAATACAATATTAGGGATAAGGAAGCATTGTTGAGTGTTTTGACTGATTCTGAGATGATGAATGTTATGGATCTGAAGACTGCTTATGAGATCTAGAAAAAGTTGGAAACTTTGTATGAAGGTGATGCTAATGTGAAGATTGCTAAGCTACAGAGTCTGAAATAGAAATATGAATTGTTGAGAATGAGTGATGATGATAATATTACTACTTTCATGCAAAGAGTGAATGAACTTGTGTATGGTATCAGATGTGTTGATGGACAGTTGGATGAATTAGAGATTGTTGCTAGAGTGCTTAGATCCTTGCCTGATGCATACAAAATCAAAGCTACAACTATTGAGGAGCTCTGAACTATGACAAATGTAACCAAAGATATGTTGATTGGTAAACTTACTGCTTTTGAGTTGAGTGAATTTGGTGATGCCATTCCTAAGATAGAATCTACATTCAAAGCTACTACCTCTAGAAGAGATAAGAAGAGTTATGATCTGGGTGAAAGTTCTTCTAGAAAGGTATTCAAGTATGAGGAAGAAATGAGACAGATTGAAGCAGAAGAAAGAGAACTGAACGAGCTTGAAGTACTTATTGTCAAAAGAGAATCCAGAGGAGAAGGTAAGTATAAAGGGGAATTTCCTATTAAATATTTTTCCTGGAATAAGATAGGTCATTTTGCATCAAGGTGTTCAGAATGAGTCCCTAAGCCAAGACATAAGAAGCCTAGATTTCAAAAGAAGTGTTATTATGTTACTGATGAAGGTGTGACAAATGATGAATTTGATAAAGGGAATGTAAGTGAAGATGAGTTTGTGTTTATTGCTATCAAGGAAAATAGTCATGTGTCTATTGAATCTACTAGTTGTACAAATGTGGAGAAAGCCCTAGTTTCTTGAGTTGAAGAGAAGGATGAATGGGTAATTGACAGTGGATGTTCACATCACATGACAGGTGATCAAAGAAAATTTGTGAGCTTGGGAAAGTATGATGGTGGTGTTGTAATATTTGGTGATA
Source organism: Sequoiadendron giganteum (assembly GCA_007115665.2). Classification (NCBI taxonomy): domain Eukaryota; kingdom Viridiplantae; phylum Streptophyta; class Pinopsida; order Cupressales; family Cupressaceae; genus Sequoiadendron; species Sequoiadendron giganteum. The sequence continues at coordinate 855,186,492 of CM021101.1, forward strand.
ACAATGGTGGTATAATCCATGGCAGAGGATGTATTTCTTTTGATGGTAAGCATAATACTGATGATGCTCTTTATGTGGAAGGTTTGAAGCATAATCTTTTAAGTGTCAGGTATATGGTTGATAAGGGATACAATCTTCAATTCAAGGATGGAAAGTGTAGAATATTGGGAAGTTCTGGAAATGTGATTTCTTCAGGTACAAAAACAAAAGGTAACATTTTTCACTTGAATGATGCTAGTAAAAGTTTTTTGATTGCTCAATTTGATGAAAGTTGGTTGTGGCATAAGAGACTGTGTCATGTAAACTTTGAAAATATTATCAAGATAAGTTCTACTCAGGCAGTGAGAGATATTCCTAAGTTGGTAAAACCCTCTAATTCCATATGCAAGGAATGTCAATTAGGAAAGAAAACTAGAATTTCATTTCAGAGCAAACAACATTGTTCAAATGAATTGTCAAAGCTTGTGCATACTGACCTGTGTGGTCCTACTAGAATCAAAATTTTACAAGGTTACATTTATTTAATGTTACTTATTGATGATTATTCTATTGGAAAGAGACATTGCTAGTATCATTTGGTGTTGTCATTGATGGAAACCCTAATCGATGATCAAATACGCACATCATCATTTGATCATACTGACAGATAGATTGGAGATTAACAAGGAAGAACAGAGTATCCGGTAACTTAGTGTTCATTGATATGTATGAATATTTCATGTTATTGGTTTGTGTTACGTATCTTAGGAAATGTTTTTTGGTATATTATCTTTGTTACTATTGAAGCACAATGGCTCGTATCGATTCGTGTGGAAGTTTGAAGGTCCAGTTGTCTAATTTTCTATTTTATTAGTACTGGAGCCGACTTCATGAATGCATTATGTCACATATGTATGGAAAGTTATTGTTTAAGTATTTCTATGTTTTTACATATTTTTTTGGGTCCTATCCAAGTTGTGGTCGACTGTTGTGGATATGCATTGCATATTATTCATGATTTGAGCTGATAGTTGTAATTATTTTTGTGTTCTATTGAAGATGAAAAAGTGTAATTGAATTTTATGTTGTGGATATATATATAAGATCGTCCATATCATTTTGAAAGAAGTATGAAATATGTGGTGATGCGAATTGAGAATTAGAGCAGAGAAGAAGAGCGATAATGTGCAGTTTCACTTGCGTATAGAGAATTTGTGTTGCGAGTGTGAGCAGAACAAAGAAGAAGTGCAAAATCATTATGTAGGACAAAAGATTGTATATTGTGCCTAACCGAAACTATAATCAGGCATATGTAGATGCTATTTTTTCAGTTCAACGTCATCAAATGGATTTAATATGATTTTATTTGTAAGGCAGCGAGCCTTCCCTTTGAGCAGTGAGTTCTAGGCAGTGTGTCTAAATGTAAGTGCATTCCCCTTGTTGTAAACTTCATTTGAGTATACTCAGATAAAATTGTGGATTGGCCATCCACTATGGTTTTTCCCCTAATAGGGTTTCCACGTAAAAATCCTTGTGTTATGGTGTTGTGTTCATTTGTTTCATGTTTTTGCATTATGGTTGACTGTTGTTAATGCTTTGAAGATAAATATTAATAAAGTTAATTTTTTCACAACAATGATTCACCCCCCTCTTAGTGTAGCTTGTTTCCAAAAATTGATATCAGAGCTAGTTCCTTAGAAGAAGAAGTCTAACAACTTGGGGAGATCTTGGAAGGTGTTTCAATGGATTCAAGCAGTCTTCAACAAAAAATTTTAGTGGCCCTGGATGATGTTGATCAGTCAAAGGCTGAAGTTCAGAAATTGTAAGAAAACCTCACGGATGTTGAGAAATTCATTGAGTCTTTGAAAGACATAATCAATAAGTCTAGAGAGAAGAGAAAAGGACTCTGTGATCAGATTAAATATAATGATAGTAAGATCATTGAAGAAGAACAACTCAATGAAGTCTTGAAAGAAAAGATAGAAGAATGTGAAAAGCTTACCAGAGATAATATAGTCCTAAAGCATGAGATGGAATCTATCATGATGAAGTTGACAAAGGAGATTGATGAAAAAAAGAAGAATGAAGAGAACCTAGCCTAGTCCCTGAAAGAAAAATCTGAAGTATGCAATTGATTGGATGATGAATTAGAACAATCTAAAAAAAACGAAGATGCACTTGAAAATTAGATGGATGATCTCAAAAATGAACTTGATGCTGCAAATGAGTACAAGGAAAAGTTCAAAGTTATCTCAACCAAGCTTGATGAACTAATTAATAGTAAGAGGACTAGTGGTGACAAGAGAGGTCTTGGATATTAAGATGGAGAAAGTTCAAGAGCTAGACAAAAGAGATTCAAACAAGGAAATCAAAAGAACAAATCTGGAAGTGTTATGCCTTGCATAACCACCCCATCTTTTGCCTTGGTCAAAATGGGTCCCCCTTTTTGTTTTTATCTTTAGCTTATTTTCAAACAAATTTCGAAGTCTTTTGTTTCCAACACTTTGTTTTTCTTTGGTTTAGTCTGTCAGAACCGGAACCGAAACTGAATCGGGTTTTGAAACTTTCTTTAAAACTTGTTTGGAGCCCCATCTCGACAGTCTTTCTTTTTAAACCATTTGTTTTGTCTTTATCGGAGCCGGAGCTAGAGTGGAAGTTGAGCCAGTGTTTTATAGATTCTTCAAAAATCAAAATTCATTCCGCCTCCACCTTCGCTTTTTGATCTTTCATTTTAGACTAGGTCTTTATGTTTAGTATTCTTATTTTGGTCTTTTTGTTTTATTTTTGTGTTTGGTATTGTTTTATGCTTTGTTGGCGGAACCAGACCCAGAATGGGAACGAAGTTAGGAAATTAATCAAGTTTCCAAATCCGTTTTCATTCCGATAAAACTCCCACCATTTCTTGGTCGTTGACTTTTTACTGAAGTCACACTGTAATGATGTGTTAGTTCTTCTCCAGTTCTGACTCCACTTTATTGCATTTAATGCATTAATGACAACTGCCATGAGTAGGTAGAAACTCTGAGTTTTACCTTGATTAGGGTTAAACGGGTGGTTATTATTATTGTTAAGAAATCGAAGAGCGAGGTAGAGCAACAACAGAGCTTTTCTGAAGTGAATCGATTGAAAGAGGAGATAATTGCTTGCAGATTTCTTCAGAAGGTTTGCCAAGTTTTGTGTTCGAGGTAGGGTTCCTATTCTCATTTTTCTTTTATTTTTCTTTCATGTTTTCTTATTTCTGTTTGATCATTTTTCTTTGGGAAATTTTTCCATCTCTATGGGTTTGTATGATTTTTTTTTTCTTTGTTTATTGTTGTTCTTGATTTCATTTTATTTGCTTTTGTTTCTCATTTTTGCTGAGTTGAGGCACGGTCATTTTTCACATTTTGTCGTGATCATGTCATGCTGCATTCAGTTTTAATCGTGTAGATTAATTAGGGTTCCACAGTAAGATAGATTAAATGTAGGCTTTACATTGAGTTAGTTTTGATTAAATCTTGTTTTACTTAGGCTTTTGTTACACATTCATCTGGTTAAATTAGGAAGGGTTAAATTCATGCCCTAGTTTTTATATCGTGTTTTTTAGGGTTTCAATATATTTATGTATTCACATCAAATATGATTCCCTAAAGTACAATGGCCCCCACGGTCATATGGGCATGGTCCTTTCATGTTATATTTAGGCCTCATTTTAATTTTAATATGACCTTAGTCCTTAATGAGGAAGTTATGCATTAGACTGTTAAAATCATTGATGACATCATGGTCAACTTAGAAGGAAGCGGGATCAGAATTGATTTGGATTTTTGGATGTGTTTCACAATTAGTGTCAATTTCATCTTCCATCCCATCTCCGACTCTGCTAAATAGTGAGAAGCTTTATTTCAAAATAACAATAGCCTAGGAGGAAGCGAAAGCGGAGCTGAAACAAAATATGAAAACAAAAAATCTAAAAGAAACCAAATCTGTTTCCATTCCGGTCTCGGTTCCAATAACCATTCCAGTTCCGACTCTGAGCCCGCTTCTTGTTAGTAGAATATCAATAACAGTTTTTTCTCCCAGCCCGACAGTGTGCTAAAAGAGGATTGTTTAAGATGTTTTCTGCCTGGCTCCGCCTATGATGTATGTTGGAAAGGTATGATTTTAAGGCATATTTTGAGATGTTTATTCAGAGATCTAACTAGAGGTTTTGTTGCAGGAAAGCTGAAGAATGTCGGGAACATCAGGAGAAGCCTCCCAAAGGAACCAGCCTGCAGGAACATCTAAAGAAGTAGCTAAAACCAAGAAGATCAAGCCATAATAGTTACCCTATAACTTGAGGTATAACCACAGGAGTCCTATTGTCACAGTAAGGAAAGTGGAATCGGACTGGTTAGACATCACCGACACAAATCTGGGCCAATACAAGTTTAAGGAGTCATATACTGACACATTCAATGAGGATGTGACACCTAGAACTAAGAGAATAGTGGATTCCTGTCTGGTTCATATCACCTTGTTTCCCCTATCAATCCAGTGCCCAGAGTTAATCTTGACAGCTGCAAGTGCTTATAATCCAACTACTCGACAATGCATGGATTCACAAGATAATGTAATCATTGATCTCAGTCCTCAAGCATTTCAAAGTATATTTAGTGTCCCAGATCCCAAGAACTTGGTGCAGTTGAAGGAAACATAAGCTTTGGAGAAATACAACAAATATAAGGAATCCAACAAGTCTCACTTGAACAAAAAGTTGTTAAAAACAAAGAAGTCCCTAACCAAGCTTGTTGACCAACCAAAAAGGGAAATTTTTTCTAAAGAAGTATCAGCTTTAATAATGATGTTATCTAGGGCTTTTGGGAAGAGAAATGCCTTTCATTCCAAGGAGTAGATGTTTCCCTTCCTCCAAACAATCTTAAATGGTACCCATCAATTTGATTGGCCGATGATTGTATCAGATGCCATTCATGATCAATTGACTAGCATTAGGGAGACTAAATGCTTTTTCATGACTTCTTACATTGTGTATGCAACAACAAGAGTATGTGTCTTCCCAGGTCTGAAGAAAGTGGGGATAATGGGAGTGTTAGATGGAAAAAATAAGGTGTGGGAGTATTATAACTAGCTGTCCCTATAGGTTGGTGAGACTCAATTCAGAAGGGTTAATGATGCATTCATATATGTGATCATTAACCAACTCAACAAAGATGCAGGGTACAGACTGAGCCAAGAGGCCATGGAATTTATTATCGAAGGGGGATGTTGGTACATTCAATACCCCAAGTTCACATACTTTAGGCTAGCTGGCTTTGAAGGTCATCCACATTTGCTGCCAAGATGTTGCAATAATAGGATAGTTTTAATGGAATTTGTAAATCAGGCTCTAGGGGTTAATGCCCGGTTTGGATTGAAACATAAGATGGGATGTCATAAGTTCCCCATGAAGTTGGGTGAGTACAACTGTCAGCATCTAGTAGGAGCAAAGGTGGTGTGCAGTGAGTTGATACAGTTAAAACTAGGTTTATATACAACTCGGAAGCACATTGACCCAAAGGGTAAAATGAATGCCTTGTTGTCTTTTGTGTTTGAAAAACATTTCAATTTATTGGAAGATTTCTAGAGTGACCAGGAGGATGAGTATGAATTGAGGAAAAATAATTATGAGAGGTTATCCATCTCACTCATGGCAGAGCTTGGGATCAGAAGTGACATTCCTGACACATTGGTGGATGATGGAATTTTATTGGATCCATCGTATGAAGATTTGAACATTGGGACTAAGAGCTTGGATCCAATTGACTAGGACAGTCAAGAAATTATTAACATTAAGTAGATAGGGTGAGTAGTCTTGGATAAGAGCATTTAGTGGGTGGTTCTAAGAACCAAAACTCCTCAAGGACCAGCTCCTAAAAAGGGGAAAGGATATAAAAGGATTAAAAGAAAGACACCTCCCAAAGAGCCTTTGGAGTTCCTTCCTCAAGACATTGAAGAAATAGAGCTTGAAGCAGCAGTTGATGAATCAGAGACACAAGAAGGAGATGCTCAAATAGGATCGGTTGTTTCAACACTTACACTAGGTGAATCTTCTACTCAAGTCCCACTTGCAAAACAACAAAGTGAAGAGGTGCAAAAAGGGACTCTTCATAACATTGTTGAAACTATGAAGGGAAAATAAGTAGAGGTAGAATTTCATGATGTGGGAATAGATTCTGATGAGACTCTATTAGATACTAGGTTCATCAGAATTTGTTCCAACATCATGAATTTCTACCTCTACTTCTTTTCCCTTCATAGTTTCAACACTAGGTTCGAAAGAAAGTTTCGTAGGTTGCAATATCCTTATCTAGTAGCTGAGAATATTGCCATACAAAAATATTTAAGGGCAGTTGATCCCTTGATTAGCCTATTCTTGTAGAGGACTTATCAACCTGCTGAGATTGAATCTTTGTCTAAAGTTTATCATCTGGCCATCAAGTTGTGACAACAGATAAGCCTGCAATCAGGAAGTTTAGGAACAACTCTTCCTCCCATGAAATTTCAGGTGCCTAACCCACCGTTGTACAACACTATCCCGGGGATGTCTTACTCCCAATATAAGACCTGTATGTGAGTTACAAGCTCCACCTACCATGCCCTTCTTTGGCAATGGCATGCAAGATTCTACCCAACAAGCTCAAAATCAACAACAACAAGCGGGAGGATCAACCCATGTCCATTCCCCGACCATAGTGCAAAATGTGCAAAATGAACAAACTGTTCAACTGACTAGTGAGTTAGAGACTCTCAAGAAGACTCTATCTCAAATGTCTAATGACATGGCACAACTTAGGAAAAACCCTCCCCACAACCAGAATCATAATTATCAAAATCAGGGAGGTTACAACAACCAGGGAAATTACTCCAACTAGAATGGGACTCAAAATACCAACCACAACTTTCAGAATCAAAATTCCTCTAACCAAAATTACCAAAATAAAAATAGAGGATATAACTAGAGGTTGAGTAACAACAAAAAAAATAGTAGGTAGTGGAATACTGGACCTAACAATGGGGGAGTCCCCCATAATTATCAGTTAAGGGAGGAGATACCACATACTACGAATGTAGTTGACCTCAATTTCATGACTAATTGGTGCAGAATACACGATACTGCAGCACATTCTGAGGTTAAATGCCATGAAATGGAGAAGATTGTGAAAATCACACAAGCTGATTCCCATCCTCTAGCAAGAAATTCCAATAAGGACAATGGGCCAGTAAGTACTGCTATGACTTATGAGATGATTGAAGAGAAGTATCAATTCCCCATGCAGGGAGACAATGGGCCAGAGGAAGATGTATATGATGCCCAAGCTTTTCAGTCTAAAGGTGGTCACTTTCTGAGAAATTAGAATAAGGGCCCATTTACTACATTTTCACCTCCCAACAACATGGTCACACCTAACTAGAATGCAGATAAAAATCCGCCACCACCAAAGGGACCTTCTGATTCTCAGAATAGAGGTAATCCACCTTTTTTTCCTAAGTATCAAATTAGGAATGACTCAGAGTTTGATTTTATTGCAAAATTACAGAGGCAGAAGACATCACTATCATTCTTTGACATCATGAAGTGGTGCCTAGCTCAATGAGAGGTCATTTTCAAGGCTTTGGAAGACGCAGATGAATTAAAAGGAAAAGGTAAAGTTTCTCCAGCAAAGGAGACAAATGCAACAATTTATAAAGGTAAGACTAGTACCCCACCTTTTCTGTTAAGCTTAAGAATTCTTGGAAAGAATTTGCACAATTGTTTATTGGATTCTGGAGCATTGGGAAATGTCATGCCTTTTTCGATATGTAAAAAGTTAGGATTAAGTCATATCCCAACCAATAAGAAGGTGATTCAATTGGATAAAACCAAAGTCAATGTTGTAGGAGAATTAAAGAACATGCATGTGCAGGTTGGATTAGATCCAAGGATCTAGACCTATATAAACATCCAAGTAGTTGATATCCCAGAAACATATGGCATGCTCCTAAGTCGAGAGATAATGAAAAGCATAGGGGGATATCTGTCCTTGGATTTCTCTCACATGTGGTTACTATGGAAAGGAGTTGCAACACAAATAAGGATTGAAATTGAACCAAGAATCAAGCACATGATCACAGAGTATGATGCTTCAAATGAAGTAGCATACTTTGAGACTGAGATAGGAGTTTACAAACAAGAGGAAGTCCTTACTTTCTCTGTAGTTAATCTTGGGGATACATTGCCCCTAGAACACAGTGATCCAATGATCTGCATCAACCAACAAGTTCTAATAAGGAAATTGCAACAAGACAAGCTAGTTTTAGGGGAAGAAACTGATCTAAGTAGTTTGTTACATCCTACCTGGTGTAGGGTTCATTATCATAATCATTTCGGGTTAACCTGCCAATCATGTATAAATATCTTAAGTCATGTAGATCAGCCCCAACAAATATGCCAAGAGGAACCCCCGACTCCCATCAATGAGTTTTCTTTTAAAGTGAAGGATGCTACCGTTCTTACATGGGCTAGTCTCTCTCAATAGGAAGGTTCCCCATCAATAGAACAAACAGAGGTTTTATGTTCTAAAATCCAAGAAGAGGCTGAGGTGTCTCAGTTCCTATTCAATACACCGGTCCCAGATACTTTGCCAATACCCAAGGCATTGATGAGAAATGAGTTGGATTGCAATTTAACCCAAGAGGTTGTTGAGGAAGTGATTTCTAAGCAGGCTGAAAACATAGAAGAATCTTCAAGTGAGCTTTGTCCAGAGTCAAATTCTTATAAGCAGAAAAAGTCCAAGCCACCACACATTTCAAGTAAGTCATCTCTTGTTACCCCTAAGAAGAAAGAAACCCCAGACAAAGACCAATTATGGACTCTCAAATTTGATGGTTCTAAGTCTAAAGCAGGAAGTGGAGCAGGGATTGAGCTAACTAACCCGAAAGGAAAGACTTATTTTTCTTCTTATAGATTGTAGTTCGGTTGCACAAACAATGTGGCTGAGTATGAGGCACTTGCTCAAGGTCTTATGTTTGCTGATAATAAGAAGGTTACTGCTCTCACATTTATGGGAGATTCTAAGGTGATTATAAAGCAGGTACGTAGCCAATATACATGTCATAACAGAAGATTGGCTGCATACAGAAATAGGGTTTGGAATTTAATCAAAGATTTTGATGCTTTTGGGATTAGTCTGATCCCTAGGGAGGCTAATCAAATTGCTGATGCTCTTGCTATGGATGCTAGCACATTAGAGCCCATGCAAGATTCAGACCTAAAGAGGTTTTCAGTTGAGTTGGTTTCAATCCCAGTTGTTCCTGATAATATTCGACACTTTCAGGTATTTGATGATGATCAACACATATTAGCTTTTTTGGAAAGTTCTGATGTTTTTCAAGGGCAAATAATAGACGAATCTGAAAGAGATCAATTAGATTGCGATCTTGAGAAAGAGAGTCCAGAAGGGATATTGGATTTAAATAGTAATAGCATTCTGAAAGGGATGGTTTCTTTAGAGAGGATATTTGACTTAGACCCAAGGGCTCATCAAAGGGTTCGTACAGAGAGTGAGCGAGGTAAGTATAAATATGTTAATTTGACTGACTCATGCCCAGAAAGAAATGTTCTTATAGGAAAGACTTGTCCTCAGGAAATCAAGGACAAGATAATCAAGGTCTTGGAGCAGAACATTGAAGCTATTGCTTGGAGTTATGATTATTTAAAAAATTTTGACACTTCAGTGATTACTCACACCATACCTCTCAAGCCAGATGCCAAGCCTTTTCGCCAGAAGCAACATTCGGTCAATGCTTTAATTGATCCCTTGATCTAGAAGGAGGTACATAAAATTTTATCTACTAGAATAATCTTTCCGGTTAGACATTCTACATGGGTGGCTAATTTGATTCTTGTGCGTAAGAAGAATGGTGAGATCAGGTTATGTGTTGATTTCAAGAACCTAAACAAGGCCTCTGAGAAAGACAATTACCATTGCCTTCTCTTGATGAAGTTTTACAAAAGGTGAATGGATCCCAAATGATGTCATTTTTGGATGGTTATTTTGGATACAATCAGTTCCTGGTTAGTCATGGGGATAGGATGAAGACTGCTTTCACCACTAAATGGGGCACGTTCACTTATAAGAGGATGCCATTTGGCCTCATCAATGCTGGTGCTACTTTCCAAAGAGAAATGGATGTAGCTTTCAAAGATCTGATAGGAAAATGTATAATCATTTATGTAGAAGATTTAACCATCTTCTCTAGGAATAGAGAAGACCATGTTGCTAACTTGGAAAAGGTTCTAAAGAAATGTATAAGTTATGGTGTCTCTTAATCCAAAGAAATGTGTATTTGGAGTATCTGAGGGGAAACTCTTGGGTCACATTATATTAGAGGAAGGGATATCTATAGATCCTAACCGAGTAGAGGCCATCTTGAAATTGATCAAGCCAGACAACAAGAAAGAAATGAGGTCATTCTTTGGAAGGATCAATTTTTTTAAGAAATTTATAATAGGGTTTGCGGAGATCATTAAACCTCTCAATGAAATGATGAAGAAGGATGCGAAAATTGAGTGGAGTGAAGAGGCTAAGTCTGCTTTCATGCAGATTAAACAATCCATATCTGAGACACCTATTTTGACAAGCCCAAATTATCTAAAACCTTTCTATATCTATTCTTTTGCATCTGACCATTCATGTGCAACAGTTTTAACACAACGAAGAGAAGAGAGCGAGGAGAGACCGATTTCTTTTATGAGCTCTCCATTTAAGAATAAAAAAGTAAGATACTCACCACTAGAAAAAAAATCCTTTTCTTTGGTATGAGCAGTGAAGAAATTCAGGCATTACATAATTCAAAGTCAAGTTATGGCCATAGTTCCAGATCCAGCTATGAAGTCCCTTCTGATGCAAAGTGAATTAGGAGAACGGAGAGGGAAGTGGATGGAAATCTTATAGGAGTTTGAATTACAAATTCACCCAATGAAGCTTGTTCGAGGAAAAGGTTTATCAAAAGCAATGGTTGAGGTGGACATAAATATTACTTGCCAACAGTACACTGTCCAATCATTCACAAAGGATCCCTGGTATAAAAATATGATTTTCTTCCTCCTTAATAACAAATGTCCAAATGGAATGAATGATACTCAGAGGAGGGAATTAAGGATGAAGAGTGCTCACTATATGCTAAAAGGGGGATCCATCTACAAAAGGAATTTTCAAGGAATCTATCTACGTTGTTTGGATCAGCAAGAGGCCAAGCATGCCATTTTTGAGTTTCATGGAAGGCATGGAATAGGGCATGGGTCTGTTGATGCTTTGGCTCATCAGATTCTAAGATTAGGCTATTATTGGCCTTATGTATTTAGAGATGCACATCAGCACTGTAGGACTTGTCATGTATGCCAAACTTTTGCACCTAGAGAAAGAAATCCTGCAATTCCCCTCCAACCAGTATATGAGGTAAGGCTATTTTCTCAATGGGCACTTGATTTTGTAGGTGTAATTAATCCTAATTCTTTTGCAGGTCATAAATTCATCTTGACTGCAATTGACTACTGCACACGTTGGATTGAGGCCTAGCCTTGCAATAATAGCACCATAGAGGTGGTCATCAAGTTTTTGACTGAGAACATCACAACTAGATTTGGAGTTCCATTTGCTCTGGTAAGTGATAATGGCCCTGATTTTTCTTCTGTTGAATTCATCTCATGGGCATATGAACATAAAATTGTTTTGAAGTATTCTTCCAATTACTACCCTTAGGGAAATGGAGTGAGTAAATCCAGAAATAAAAAATTGTTGGAAGTTATAAGAAAATTACTAGAGAACAATCCTAGGGACTACCACACCCAGTTGAGATTTGCCTTATGGGCAGATTGAACCAGAATCAAAGCAGCTCTAGGAAATTGACCTTTTAAGTTAGTTTATGGCCAAGACCCTGTCTTCCCCATCCATTTACAGATACTTATTCTTAAATTCATGTAGGAATATTATACTAAGGATGATAGGATTGAGGTTAGACTACTTAATTTACTAAACATGGTGTAACAATGAGAAATTTCTATTTAGTTTAGTAATATGCATAAATATAAAAACCCAAAGTAGGTAATGGAGTGCAAAGGAATAGATGAACAGTCTTATAGATTGTCTTCATCCTCCATTACACCTTCTTAATTTGTCGAAATAAATTGTTTTCCCTCAGATTTGTGAAGAGCAAGCAAATAGAAATGACAAGCCCTAAGCAAATATTGAAGGATTTGAATAACCTGAATGCAATACTATGCCCTACTGCAACTAGTAAGCATCTATAATGTCTAAGCTATGTCAAATAAAATCTAAAATGCTATGCCAAATGAAACTTAACAATGCTAAAAGTATGAAAGTGCAAGATGATAATAATTCCTAAGTGAAATGATAAAATATGAAAATACAAGATGATAAGAGATTATGTAAAAATATGACAATGTAAGATGTTCAAAATGAGCCCAAAATTGCTCTTTTATAGAAGAGGCAATTTTGTGTGAATGGCCAAGATTGAAAGTTAGTAAATGCCCTAGAATCAATGGACGAGATTCAATAAAGCAACCCACAATTAGGGTTAGGGCAACATTAGGTCAAATTCAAAATAAAGGGTCAAGATTGATTCTTTAGAGAATCAAATCAAGGGCTGACAATGCATGTGACAAAAGATTATGGGCACAGAAAACGGAGTCGTTGGGGAATTAAATAATTTATTTAAAATTATTTAAATCAAGAGGGAATGTTGAATTTTTGAATTAAAAACTATTTTAATTCAAAAAGTGTGGGGTCATGTGACAGTAAATAATTTAAATTAAATTATTTACAATAGAAGGGAATTTTAAATAAGACTTATTTTAAATAAATAAATTTATTTAAAATGAGCACAATAAAAGAGGGGGAATTAAATAATAAAATTATTTAATTTATGTGCTGAGACTTATTTTAAATAAATAAGATTTAGAAGAAATTAAATAATAAAAGGTTATTCAATTTAGATGGAATATTAAATAATAGAGATAGTATTTAATATTTAGAGGAATGTGACAAATGGAACCTTTTAAATTAAATAAATGAAATTTATTTAATTTAAAGAGAAGAGGTTAATGAATAATTAGATAATTAAATATAATTATTTAATTATAGTGGAAGGTGGATTAAATAAATAAGAATTTATTTAATTTTAGGAAGAAGAGGACTTAATTAGTGACATAATTAAATAAATAAATTAAGAAATTTATTTAATTATAAGAGGACTTTAGAAAATTAGTGACGCATTAGATTTATTTATTTAATAATCAAGAAGAATAAAAAGGGACATGAATTAATTAAATAATTAAGAATTATCTAATTAATAATTGGAAGTGAATTAGGGACATAATTAAAAAGTCCTAATTAGGGTTAGAAGAAGAGCCTGTGGGTCTAGGTCATTTTTATGTGTCTACAGTTGCCCCTCTTTGTCATAATGCAGCCTGTCACATTGTGGCAAAGAAAATAAGTCAAACATATGCCCTAGTGCAAAATAGGATGAGGAAGAATGACGAGGAGGGTTGCGGTATGCCCCCTCGGGAGGACAGACGGGTTCCAAGAACATGGGTGTGCTCTCGAAATGGATGAGAAGATTAGAAGACGATGGAACAAGAAAGTGTTAGTAAAAGATATAGATGATGATATGAATGTAATGCCTATATGAGATGCATGTTAGTTCCTAGATCAAATCCTTCAATACCATAGGACTTTAATATTTAGTGCTTTTTCAATCATCATTGTGCAGATTATTGTAATGGCCAACAAACACCATGATATGACATAGATCAAGGTGTGCAAGATTGCACCATCACATAAGACAAGCAGTCATAGAAAAGGATGATCATGATCCATACTAGAAGCGCAATTGCCCTAGTCCTTTTGTCATAACCAACTGCAAGCAGAAAAAAAGACAAGGACAAACCATGAAACATCGTTGCTTCTCTAAATCCTGTTTCCAAGACATCCTCGAGAAACTAGCAACATGATTGCCAAAAGAACAAAAATAATGCCACCATCATGATACATCACTGTTTTTCTAAATCTCGTAGTCAGAACATCGCTGAGAAACTAGTAACATGAGTGTCAAAAGATAAGACAAACATCATGAGACATCGTTGTTGCTCTAAATCCTGTTGTTGGGATCTCGTTGAAAAACTAGTAACATGATGAAAAGGCCAAAGACAAGTGCCAAGTATTTGCCAAGTGTTTTAAGATCAAGGTTGCCAACTATCAAGCGATATCAAATTCAGGAAGGACACATCTTGAATGACGTTGATATTTAGGAGATCAATTCTCGGAGTTAGGAGAATCCATCAAAATTCCAGATGATGAGGACAATGCTTAGGAAGGACACATCCAAAAACATAAAGAACTGATGAAAGTTTCTCTTCAGAAGGACACATCTGAAGAAGAACCCCCAAAGTTTTGCCAGGTTCAATTGCCTTGATAGAATTTGATTACATGTCATTGCTGAATTGACTGCAATTGCTGATGAAACAAATGGTTGATAGATTGCTTGCTCGGAATTGATGGAAGATTTTGCTTGATTTGAAGAAAACTTGACGTGTGTGAAAATATTATGTTATGAACCCTAATGGACTGACCTAGTGTGGCCTCGAGGGCTCATCGATTGATGGCCTTGCCTACGTCGTGCACTCAGAGACCTCGTAGTTCGACACGACCAATGACATTGTCCAAAGGACAAGAGTTTGAATCATGATTTTATTTTGACAAACCTAAAGATTGACCTAATGTCTCAGGGATTCAAAGATGAATCTTGCCTACGTAGCAAATGCGCAGAGACAACCTAGTTCAGACGTGGACCAGAGATTGATTGACATGACTGACTGGATTGATAAGATAGACATTGACTCTATTTTTGGGATTTTGACATTGATTTGGATGCTTTTGTATTTTCTTAGGACATTTTTCAATTTTTAGGTCTTTTTTCAGGACTTTATACGATTTTTATGATTTTTGATGTTTTATGAAAATTGTTACAAATGCATGTGAATGATGCCGACGCACATGAATCCAAGGACAACCATGATTTTGCTGCTAGTCAAGTTGAATACAGATTGATAGGTGACAATGACAATGAAAACGTTATTTGACATGGGAAGGACACATCCTAAAACAACGTGAGGATGACAATGATATGACAAGAGGATAAAAGTCTGTAGCAAGGCCAAGGACAAAGTCAAGGAATGTTTTTGATGATGGGCTAGGTTTTCCATATTTTTGCATTTGGAATGACTTTGTGAGGATTAGATGGGATGATGAGGGATCTTTAGACCATTGACAAGGGAAACCAAGATGGGTGATAGGTATAAAAAGACAATGAATGGCTTTTGTAAAAGATAGGAGACATGAATGGCTTGGACTAGGAGAATTATCAAATGGTCTCCAAGGATGATGTTGCATGGGGCTATAATGGTAATGACATGATATTCAATGAATAGGGTATGACCAAAAGATAGACCTGTCAAGAGTTTTCCCAAAGCATGATTTGTGTTTTTGCCCCAATCTTTGTCAAGATCAAAATAGGTGGGACAATGGATGGACACGATAAGGTTTAGATGGGTAGATCAAAATGTCATAACAAATTTCATGTGAAGGGCATGGGAGATGAGACAACTTGCCCCCAAGTGTAATGGTCCACATAGATGATTTATTCTACACATGATTCTTGTTTTCCAAGTTTTCATCACGGTACTTATCCAAAGCGCCTGTTTACAAAGTTTTCACTATTGGATGAAAATTTTCTCTTTACTATTTTTGTCTTTTTCAATTTTTTTGTATTTTCAAATTTTTGCCGAATAGCCTTGATTCTTTAGATGACCACTGATTATGCTGAAGCCTTTGACGATGTTGATGTAGAGACTGGTGCCATGACATGCCAATAATGACCTTTTTGAAGTAGTTGCCTTGTTAGGATGATAGCACTTGCATACAACTGATTGATGCCATTGTGATCCTTGTTGATACTAGAGTTGGCCTTATCAGAATACACACATCGCGATAGAGTGCCATGAGAGTCCTTATGATAGAGAGTTGCTGCCAAGATGTGACGGATTTGTGACATGGGATGTTTGGATTTTAAGGAGGATGTAGGATTATGATGGATGATGGTGGACATGGACGGGTTGGCTGGATGTTTGGATGTATTGGTTTTGATTTTCCAAAATTTAGGTGTCGGGTTAGGAAGTTGTTTGGAACCAACATTTTTATATGTCTTTTTTGATGGCCATTTTGAAGGAGGTGAACATTGATTATATGTGGGAGTCCTTTTGTGTTGTGGCTCCACATTTTTACTGATTTTTGGATTTGGCATATTTTCTTTTCTTGATTCATTCTTTTCTTGACTTGATCCATTTTGTTTTGGGATCCACTTTAGCTTTATTTGTCTGCTTGACTTTTTGTCTGATTCCATGGCCTTTGACATGTGATTTTGAACTTTGGATCTGTAATACTTTTGTTGGTTCCAAATGGAAGGTTTATTCATGATGGAATGATGGTTTGGGGTGTGGAGGGAAGGGGTGTTGGCAACAATCTTATGAAAAGGACTACTCATAACACCCGTTTTGACGTTTGTATTAGATAAAGTTGCCCCCAATATCGAGGAGGGGCCACTAACATCATTTGATTTTTTGACTGATGAATAGCCAAGACCTTCATGTATGTAATGTGCTTGAACTTGAATGGGTTCCAAAATTCCTTGCTCATGTAGGCCTAATCCTTTTCCCTGATAATGCATGTTCTGACAAATTTTGTTGGCGATGGGATACTTGTTACTTTGGAAGCAAGATGCTAACCCATCCTTATTGTGGAAATTAATGCTCAAAATCTTCTCATCTTTAAGAAAGCCCGCTCTGAAAAAGATAGATGATCCTAATTGATAGGATGTTGTAGCTTCATTGACATCTTGGACAGATTTTTGATTGACATCTTTGGTTTGATTTTTTGACATATCAGATTCTGATGATTCTATTGGTGCTTCGAAGTTGATGTCAAAACCGTCTTCATGGTCATGGTCATAGAGCCCACTGAATTCAGTTATAGCTTGATCATTTGAAAATAGGTCCATGCTAAGAGACTCTTGTTCTAGAGGTAGATCATCTATGTGTCCCATGGAGGCAAGTGTCTCACTTTTGGAAGTGTCAATGTTGGAAGCTTGGAGAGGGTCATCTTCAAGCGTTTCATCATGAATGGCATATAGGTCAAGGAGTGGATCATTTTGGACTTCGTGATCAAACGTAGTGTCTTGATCAAAGATGGGTGCATTTTGAATGTCATGATTGGAAATAGGGTCTTGAGCAAGGATAGGGTCATCTTGAATGGACATAAAGATGGAGTCATGGAATGGACTACCTTGATCTTGACATAATGGTGATTTTATAATGTTGTGCTTTGCAATTGTCTCTTGAAATGTATCCTCAAGTGTATGCAAGGAGATGGGACTTTGGAGACCATGACTAGATGTGTTTTCATGAAAACATGGAGTGTCTTAAAATGGATTGGTGTGTAATGGACTAGGATATGACGTGGAGGTTTGGACTTGGTTGAGGGATGATGGACTAGGATGAGATGAAGGATTAGAATAGGACATGGATGCATGACAAGTATATGACATGTATGGAGGATTAGAATATGACATGGATGGAGGATTAGGATATGATGTGAATGAATGACTAGGATATGATGTGAATGAAGGACTAGGATATGAAGTGGATAGTTTGTTTGGATTGATGGATGGCTGATTTCCCTTGTCAAAGTTAGGGTGGGTATGACCAATAGACATTTGTTGTGACTTAGTGTCATGGATGGTGTTAGGGGACCCTTGATAGTAGATGGATAGAGGACTAGGACTCTTGGATTGTTGGTGATCCGGTGGACATTTTTTAGTGAAAATTGAAGTGTTCCATTTCTCTCTAAAATCAGCACCATCAGAAAGATCTCAGTGTCCTGGTTCCAACGCAACTCGAACGGAGCGAAAAGGAGTCCGTTTGTGCAAGTTATGGCCAGTCAAACCTTGGGTCAAACTGGAATCAGAGGGCATCCAGGAAGCGAAAAAAATGATGTCATCAAAAGTTGTCGAAGTTGGCATCATTGCGAAGAGCCTGTCACAAGCTTTCCAACGGTGTTCATTTCGTCGAAATCCGACATCGGAGGCTCAAGATACAGCTGGTCAAAGTTTCAGGTTGACTTGGTGGACTGAAGGTACAGTGATGACGTCAGCATCCGTACATGATGATGTCAGCATCCGTGCAGATCAAAATGGACCAATCCGTGGTTGACATGTGTCATCCGTATGATGATGTCAACATCCTAATTGGCAGACACGTCATCATTTGGCACACAGTCAGCATCCACGTCATCCGAGTCAGTGCTGAGTTGTCATCCACGTCAGTGCTATTGGCCAATCAGATTCCGCCACGTGGCATCCTCCTGGTGTGACACATGGCGCTCTCTTCCATCTCTATCCGTGTTGGTTGAAAAGTTGTTTTGCTTGTTAAAAAACATCTTTCGGGGATTTGAACCCCGAACCTCTCATCTACGAATTTTCTGCCCGACCGTTGCACCACATACGTGGCCTTTACTATTTCTAGCGGCCGTTTTGTTTTATTATGTATTCGGTTTTGAATTTGGTTTAAAATGGACGGCCGGGAGTGGAACCCGGAACCGCCGAGTTCCCAAAAGCATTGGTAACCAACAAGCCACCGAGCGGGTTTAGAATATTAGTGGCATTGGTTTTTTTTACCAACTTTTGAAAACCGAATACCTATGATTTAAACAATTCCCCTCCTAATTTGGAAAATAAAACAAACAAAGATCCTTTTAAGGATTTAAAAATAAACCACCCCCAAACTGTAAAAGCCGAAATGAATCAATGAAAGGGCTAAAATAAATATTATAGGAGATTTATTTTTGATAAGGGGGATTTTTAAAGATTATAATGTTATTAGGGGAGGATTTTTAAATATTTGTACTAAGTAAAGGAGATTTTTATGTAATTTTGGAGAGATAAGGAATATCTTGTGAATCAATTGGTTAGTAACCAATTTGAGAAAATTTTATGTATTTAAAGGGGGCTTGAGGTCAGAGTTGATATTCAAGTTTCTTTCAGGTGATGAAGTCTTGACACTGAGGCAACATGGAAGAGAGGGGTCTTGTTGAAGAATTTTCAAGCCATTGTTGAATATCGGAGCCCTGTTATGCTGCCGAACTGATGGTCTTGGTGCATCATTTGTATTTGATTTTTGGAGTTAATCGGATCGGTCTCTCTATTGGAGTGGACCCGGAGACGTAGTCACTTTCGTGACGAACTCCGTTATCAACTGTTTGCACTTCTCTTCTTCTCTCTCTTTTTATCTCTCATTTCCTTCCTTTCTGTTAAATCACCTTGTTATTACTTTCATTCTGTTATTTCCTTAAGTTAATTTCGATTTAATTAACTTGAAATAATCATTGTAAAAGCATTGTAAAAGTTAAGCATTTAAATACTGGAATCTAGTCTAGATCCGTTTACAGATCAGTTGGTAAGATGGATAGATGGATGGAGGGCTAGAGGTTATAAATTTGGACTTGGATTGGAGGTATAGTGTTTTGAATTCCCTGACAAGTTGTGCTTGACCGTTACTAATGAATTGGCATTTAGTTTGACTAGCAAGCATTTCATAGTGACTTGAAGACATGATGGTGGATGAAATGAGACTAAGGCTATCCAAAGTGATAAAAGGGAATGCCTTATGTCAAATGATCTTTAGGAAAGGTTTTCTAACCACTCAAATTTTGGCCAATGTCTCAATTTGGATTGTCAAAGGACTAGTTTGAAGGACAAGATGATAAAATGACAAAGTGAGATTTCCACACTAGACTTATGAGTTGGAAGTAGCTCACCAAAGGACAATGACTAAGGATTGATTTGTTTGACTTGGTCCAAAGACAATTTACTTTTTGAGACAATGGTTTGACAAAGAAAGGAAAGTTTTCCTATCCCAAAGTGTACAAAATTGAGGACTTGATTTGACAAATGCAGTTCATGATGGAAAATGAGTTAGAGAAAGCGATTTGACAAAATTTTATGCTGATTGCAAATATTTGTTATAGTTGGTAAAGTTGTTTCAGATTTTGGAAAGTTTGATGTTTATTTGTTTGAAAATAATTGGCAAATTCATGGTGTTGTAAAAATGATGAAAATCAACCACATAGAAGTCATTTTACAAAAATCCTATGGCTGTAAGGGTAGTATTCTTTTGGATCCCACTAACCGCATATCCTTAGCGGATGAATTTAGAAGCTTGGACCCACAGGCTCCTCCTTACAGTGCACTCACTTCTCAGGGCAACCAAGCTTCCAGCCTCCATGAAACTCCCATGGAAAATTGATCATCTCTACTAAGAATTGCGCAGGTGCGGGTGTCATCACAATAACCATTGTTGTACCAAAGAATAGAAGGATTTTGGCTTGCTAAAACAAAGGATTTAATTCGGACATCCGTTCGAGTGGTTATACATGGGGCCAAGATTAAGCTCCGTTATGGAGGCACTCCAGCCTGAAGAGGTTAAGCTCAACAGGGTTTTGGGGAGTACTACTTGGTCGGTATAACATATCTGCACTCGTAATCCTAGGTTTTCCCTTAGGATTCACATTTATATACCGGTCGGAAGTAGCTCGGCTAAAGAGCTTTGTTGCCAGTTTGAGTTGCTTTGGGGTGACTACTTTTTCCCACCAAAGCAGGCCCAATGTTCTAAGGTTCAACAAAAGCAAATTAGAATATTCATAGTTCAATCGATCCTTGTTTAAAAACAAGAAGTGAAAACATGAATATCCTAACTCACACTCACATGGTGTTCATTTTAAGCCCAAATCAAAATGTGTTGACAAACATAAAAAAAAAACATGGAGTTCATTTTAACCGTTTGTAGTATTTGTCAAAACATGGGGTTCATTTTAACTGTTTGTAGTGTGAGCTAACTAAAAGTTCATTTTAACCCAATGCTATGAAGATGTAGATTCATTTTAAGCCAATGAGTTGTAATGCAAGTTGTGTTCTTTTTAGCCCAATGAGTATGCATGCATGTTTATTTTAACCCATGAATGTAAAATGCAAGTTTGTCTAAGATTTATAAAATGAACAAGTAAAAATCGTTAGACTCCTTGCCACAAGCTGCAAACAAAAAATTAGTAACCCAAAATATTTAAGTTACTAAACAGAGAAAGAGTGTTTCCCTAACCCTATTTGACCTAGTGCAAGACCAATTCCTAGAGTCAATAACAGTTTCTCTTACACCCAGGATCGCACAAGTGCGCAAGGGGAGAGGATACTTCTATTATTGATCACTAATATTAGAGGGTTAACTAGTCAACATAAATCTGACTTTTGGAACTAATTTTTGCATCAAAAGTAAAAACACAAAAAATAGACCCTAAGTGAAATTTAGAGAACTTTCCAAAAATGTAAAGAAATCTGAAAAATTCTCTGTTTTGCATCTAGAATTAATTTTTTATGAAATATCATAAAAAAATTATTAAAATTGCAAAACAAGTCTGAAAAATCTGATTTTTTAATTGAAGGTGCCTGTCATCATTCCAAACCTGCAAAAATAATTTTGTCAAAAAATATGTAGCCTTTTGAGAGATATAGTCGAATCTTTGAAAACTAGGGTTTTGTCCCCAAAATGCTGCAAAACCTGCAACAAAAAAGATCCAACTCCAAAATTCTTCAAAAGTTGTCAAAATACGTCAGGTTCACCAATGTAACAATGAGAAATTTCTATTTAGTTTAGTAATATGCATAAATATAAAAACCCAAAGTAGGTAATGGAGTGCAAAGGAATAGATGAACAGTCTTATAGATTGTCTTCATCCTCCATGACTAACCTCCATTACACCTTCTTAATTTGCTGAAATAAATTGTTTTCCCTCAGATTTGTGAAGAGCAAGCAAATAGAAATGACAAGCCCTAAGCAAATATTGAAGGATTTGAATAACCTGAATGCAATACTATGCCCTACTGCAACTAGTAAGCATCTATAATGTCTAAGCTATGTCAAGTAAAATCTAAAATGCTATGCCAAATGAAACTTAACAATGCTAAAAGTATGAAAGTGCAAGATGATAATAATTCCTAAGTGAGATGATAAAATATGAAAATGCAAGATGATAAGAGATTATGTAAAAATATGACAATGTAAGATGTTCAAAATGAGCCCAAAATTGCTCTTTTATAGAAGAGGCAATTTTGTGTGAATGGCCAAGATTGAAAGTTAGTAAATGCCCTAGAATCAATGGACGAGATTCAATAAAGCAACCCACAATTAGGGTTAGGGCAACATTAGGTCAAATTCGAAATAAAGGGTCAAGATTGATTCTTTAGAGAATCAAATCAAGGGTTGACAATGCATGTGACAAAAGATTATGGGCACG
The DNA here is from genome assembly GCA_007115665.2 of Sequoiadendron giganteum. Classification (NCBI taxonomy): domain Eukaryota; kingdom Viridiplantae; phylum Streptophyta; class Pinopsida; order Cupressales; family Cupressaceae; genus Sequoiadendron; species Sequoiadendron giganteum. Next base: position 855,208,943 of record CM021101.1, read on the forward strand.
GAAAACAAAGTCGTTGGGAAATTAAATAATTTATTTAAAATTATTTAAATCAAGAGGGAATGTTGAATTTTCGAATTAAAAACTATTTTAATTCAAAAAGTGTGGGGTCATGTGACAGTAAATAATTTAAATTAAATAATTTACAATAGAAGGGAATTTTAAATAAGACTTATTTTAAATAAATAAATTTATTTAAAATGAGCACAATAAAAGAGGGGGAATTAAATAATAAAATTATTTAATTTATGTGCTGGGACTTATTTTAAATAAATAAGATTTAGAAGAAATTAAATAATAAAAGGTTATTCAATTTAGATGGAATATTAAATAATAGAGATAATATTTAATATTTAGAGGAATGTGACAAATGGAACCTTTTAAATTAAATAAATGAAATTTATTTAATTTAAAGAGAAGAGGTTAATGAATAATTAGATAATTAAATATAATTATTTAATTATAGTGGAAGGTGGATTAAATAAATAAGAATTTATTTAATTTTAGGAAGAAGAGGACTTAATTAGTGACATAAATAAATAAATAAATTAAGAAATTTATTTAATTATAAGAGGACTTTAGACAATTAGTGATGCATTAGATAAATAAATAAAATTTATTTATTTAATAATCAAGAAGAATAAAAAGGGACATGAATTAATTAAATAATTAAGAATTTTTATGTGTCTACACATGGAAGAGCAAAGGGATGTTGCTTTGTAGTAATTCTCTAAGCATTAGGTTGTTGTCAAGCGTTGGTTTGACAAAATAGCCAAGATAAAAGCTTTAGGGATATCAGATCTTGTGTTATTATGTGATAAGGCCAGAGAGAAGAAATGGGATCATCAAAAGTTTGATAGACTTTGGTTGGGTCCTTATCAAGTGGCTGAAATACTAAGCGAGAATGCTTTTTGTTTGAGTACCTTAACAAGAGAGCCTGTTCCATTACCAGTTAATGGTCAGTTCTTCAAGCACTATTTTGGAGCATAGAAGGTTTGATGTTTTAAAAGAAAGTGTATTATACTGTATCATATGTAATTAAGTTTCTGTTTTAGTTTTAGTTTTTAGTTTTTGTGTTTGGTTGTTCTTTTTCTTTGTTTGTTTTGTTTTGTCTTGTTTCATTGTGGATCCTCATTTTTTTCATCTCAAGAGAAGGGGTTGTTATTCAGAGTATACTATTGGTACTAGGAGAGAAATTGGTTTAGGTATTTTCATCATCATCATTGAAAAGGATTTCATTATGAAACTTATGTTTTATGATCATTCTAGTTTGGGTTTGAAAAGTTATTTAAGGATAGAAGATACCTTGTGAATATCTCATGAATTGTGATAAAAAATCTGTCACCAAATTAGAAAAACATCTGCATGAGTAAATACCTATTTGTTTTGGAATGGATCTACCCTTTGATTCAAGTGAAAAATCTGATTCCAAGACTATCATGAAATCCACAGTAGTTCTCAACCTATGTTTCAGATTCATTATGTCTGAAGTATTGAGGAAGGTGCTTAAAATATTTCCACAAGAAAGGTTTAAAAAAAAAATGAAAGAAAAGAAAGAAAGAAGAGGCAAACACAATATCAAGTGGGTAATCAAGTATCTCTATCGGGGATATGGACATCTGGCTGACAGTAGAGCAATGCTTTGAGAGAACTAGAGGTATCTTGATTGGGGCTATGGATGCCTGTCTGATAGTGAAGCAATTCCCAGGATTTTATTGTAGGATAGTCAAAGGACTCAACCTATGTAGCTTGAATCTTAGGTATAGTTGTTCATGAATAGAGAAAGTATCTACAAAGAATGATGCACAATATAGGAACACACTCAGATTCAGAAATAACTCATGAGCACATACATCTAAGATTCTAGCTCAAACTTATCCTACATATATGAGATCTTATTCAAGTTAGTATGCTTCATAAACCAAGTAGTTTTAGGGTGACTGATTTTTTTTTTGGGTATCTTGAAAATGGGTAAACCATTTTCCTAGTCGAGTCGCCATTTGTTATGCCTTGCATAACCACCCCATCTTTTGCCTTGGTCAAAATGGGTCCCCTTTTTTTTTATATCTTTAGTTGATTTTCAAACAAAGTTCAGAGTCTTTTGTTTCCAACACTTTGTTTTTCTTTGGTTTAGTTTGTCGGAACCGGAACCAAAACTGAATCGGGTTTTGAAACTTTCTTTAAAACTTGTTCTGAGCCCCATCCCAAAAGTCTTTCTTTTTAAACCTTTTGTTTTGTCTTTATCAAAGCTGGAGCTGTAGTGGAAGTTGAGCTGGTGTTTTATTCAAAATTCCAAAATCAAAATTCATTCCGCCTCCACCTCCGCTTTTTGATCTTTCATTTTAGACTAGGTCTTTATGTTTAGTTTTCTTATTTCGGTCTTTTTGTTTTATTTTTGTGTTTGGTTTTGTTTTATAATTTGTTTGCAGAAGCAGACCCGAAATGGAAACGAAGTTAGGAAATTACTCAAGTTTCCAAATCCATTTTCATTTAGATTCCGCTCCCGCCATTTCTTGGTCATTGACTTTTTACTGAAGTCACACTGCAGTGATGTGTTAGTTCTTCTCTAGTTCTGACTCCGCTTTATTGCATTTAATGCATTAATGATAGTTGCCATGAGTAGGTAGAAACTCCAAGTTTTACCTTGATTAGGGTTAAACGGGTGGTTATTATTATTGTTAATAAATTGAAGAGCGAGGTAGAGCAACAACATAGCTTTTCTCAAGTGAATCGATTGAAAGAGGAGGAGATAATTGCTTGCGGATTTCTTCAGAAGGTTTGCCAAGTTTTGTGTTCGAGGTAGGGTTCCTATTCCTATTTTTCTTTTGTGTTTTCTTGTTTCTGTTTGATCATTTTTCTTTGGGAAAGTTCACCATCTCTGTGGGTTTGCATGATTTTTTTTTCTTTCTTTGTTTATTGTTGTTCTTGATTTTGTTTTATTTGCTTTTGTTTCTCATTTTTAGTGAGTTGAGGCACAGTCATTTTTCACATTTTGTCGTGATCGTGTCATGCTGCATTCAGTTTTAATCACGTAGATTAATTAGGGTTCCACAGTAAGATAGATTAAATGTAGGTTTTACAGTGAGTTAGTTTTGGTTAGATCTTGTTTTACTTAGGCTTTTGTTACGCATTCATCTGGTTAAATTAGGAAGGGTTAAATTCATGCCCTAGTTTTTATATCGTGTTTTTAAGGGTTTTGATATATTTATGTATTCGCGTCAAATATGATTCCCTAAAGTACAATGGCCCCCATGGTCATGTGGGCATGGTCCTTTCATGTTATATTTAGGCCTCATTTTAATTTTAATATGACCTTAGTCCTTAATGAGGAAGTTATGCATTAGACTATTAAAATCATTGTTGACATCATGGTCAGCTTAGGTGGAAGAGGGACCAGAATTGATTTGGATTTTTGGATGTGTTTCATAATTAGTGTCAATTTCATCTTCCATCCCATCTCTGACTCCACTAAATAGTGAGAAGCTTTATTTCAAAATAACAATAGCCTAGGCGGAAGCCGAAGCGGAACTGAAACAGAATATGAAAATAAAAAATCTAAAAGAAGCCAAATCTGTTTCCATTTCGGTCCTAGTTCCGATAACCATTCTAGTTCCGACTCCGAGCCCGCTTCTTGTTAGTAGAATATCAATAACAATTTTTTCTCTGAGCCTGACAGTATGTTAAAAGAGGATTGTTTAAGATGTTTTCTACCTGGTTCCACCTCCGATGTATGTTGGAAAGGTATGATTTTAAGGCATATTTTGAGATGTTTATTCAAAGATCTAACTAGAGGTTTTGTTGCAGGAAAGCTGAAGAAAGTCGGGAACATCAGGAGAAGCCTCCCAAAGGAACCGGCCTACAGGAACATCAAAAGAAGCAGCTAAACCCAAGAAGATCAAGCTAGAAAAGTTACCCTATACCTTGAGGTATAACCACAGGAGTCCTGTTGTCATAGTAAGGAAAGTGGAATCAGACTGGTCAGACATCACCGACACAAATTTGGGCCAATAAAACTTTGAGGAGTTATATACTGACACATTCAATGAGGATGTGACACCTAGAACTAAGAGAATAGTGGATTCCGATTTGGCTCATATCACCCTATTTCCCCTATCAATCCAGTGCCCAAAGTTAATCTTGATAGCTGCAAGTGCTTACAATCTAGCTACTCGACAATGCATGGATTCACAAGAAAATGTAATAATTGATCTCACTCATCAAGCATTTCAAAGTATATTCAGTGTCCCGGATCCCAAGAACTTGGTGCAGTTGAAGGAAGCAAAAGCTTTGGAGAAATACAAAAAATATAAGGAATCCAACAAGTCTCACTTGAACAAAAAGTGGTTAAAAATAGAGAAGAATTCCCTAACCAAGCTTGCAGACCAACCAAAGAGGGTAGAGTTTTTTAAAGAAGTATCAGATTTAATAATGATGTTGTCTAGGGATTTTGGGAAGAGAGATGCCTTTCATTTCAAGGAGTGGATGTTTCCCTTCATCCATACAATCTTAAATGGCACCCATCAATTTGATTGGTTGATGATTTTATCAAATGCCATTCATGATCAATTGACCAACATTAGGGAGACTAAATGCTTTTTCATGACTTCTTACATTATGTATGCAATAGCAAGAGTAGGTATCTTCCCAGGTCTGAACAGAGTGGGGATAATGAGAGTGTTAGATGGACAAAATAAGGTGTGGGAGTATTATAACCAGCTGTCCCTACAATTTGTTAAGACTCAATTCAGAAGGGTTAATGATGCATTCATATATGTGATCATTAACCAACTCAATGGAGATACAGGGTACAGACTGAGCGAAGAGGCCATGGCATTTATTACCAAATGGGGATGTTTGTACATTCAACACCCCAAGTTCACATACTTTAGGCTAGCTGGATTTGAAGGTCATCCACATGTGCTGCCAAGATGTTGCAATAATAGGATAGTTTTAATGGAATTTATATACCAGGCTCTAGGGGTTAGTGCCTGGTTTGGATTGAAACATAAGACGAGATGTCATAAGTTCCCCATGAAGTTGGGTGAGTACAACTATCAAAATTTGGTAGGAGCAAAGGTGGTGTGTAGTGAGTTGATACAGTTAAAACTAGGTTTATATACAACTCCAAAGCACTTTGACCCAAAGGGTAAAATGAATACCTTACTGCCTTCTATGTTTGAAAAACATTTCAATTTATTGGAATATTTCTGGAGTGACTGGCAGGATGAGTATGACTTGAGGAAAAAGAATTATGAGAGGTTATCCATCTCACTCATGGTAGAGCTTGGGATCAGAAGTCACATTCCTGACACATTGGTGGATGATGGAATTTTATTGGATCCATCGTATGAAGCTTTGAACATTGAGACTAAGAGCCTAGATTTGATTGATTGGGACAGTGAAGAAATTATTGACATTAAGCAGATAGGGCGAGCAGTCTTAGATAGGAGCATTTAGTGGGTGGTTCTAAGAACTAAAACTCCTCAAGGATCAGCTCCAAAAAGGGGAAAGGATATAAAAGGATTAAAAGAAAGACACCTCCCAAAGAGCCTTTGGAGTTCCTTCCTCGAGACATTGAAGAAATAGAGCTTGAAGTAGCAGTTGATGAATTAGAGACACAAGAAGGAGATGCTCAAATAGGATCGATTGTTTCAACACTTACATTAGGTGAATCTTCTACTGAAGTCCCACTTGCAAAACAACAAAGTGAAGAGGTGCAAAAAGGGACTCGTCATAACATTGTTGAAACTATGAAGGGAAAATAAGTAGAGGTAGAAATTCATGATGTTAGAACAAATTCTGATGAGACTCTGTTAGATAAATAAATATAGGAAAATATGCCTCTAGAAGAGGATACTGAACAGGTAATGATACAGGAGGATCAATGGGCATTGTTTGAAGAAGTCAAGAAGGCTGCTAATGAGCAAGCTGTAGCAATAGAAAAACAAAAGCTAGTTGATGACACAAGATGATGCCATACTACAGCAGCAACAAATTGAAGCTAAGTCAAAAGTTGATGAAGTAGAGAGGCAATAGAGGGAAAAGGATCATGAGCTCAAGGTCAAGGGAGAGAAAGATAAGTTAGAATTGATACAAAAGATCCATGACCTTGAGGAAGAGAAGGCAAGACACTGAAGGGAAAAAGAAGTTCTGGTAGCCAAGTTAAAACTCGCTGAAGAAGCTCACAGAAAAGAAGAAGAAGCATAATGATTAGAAAAGGAGAAAGAGGCCGGAGAGCTTGTCAAAAGGAAAGAAGAAGAAGAAGAAGAAAATGCAGAAAAACTAAAGCTTTAGAAGAAAGAAAGACTAGAGAAGGAAAGACTGGAGAAAGAAAGATTAGAATAAGACAAGAGAGTACAAGAGAAGAAATATAAGGAGGAAGCTGAAAAGCTGGCACATATAAGTAGGGAACAAGAACAACAACAAAAATAGATGGTTGATTCTCAACCTCAGGTAAGTGAGCAACCTCCCTTAACTACTACCTCCTCTTTTTCAACCATGATGATTGTTACATCAAGTGCTCTGACTTGGCTGAAATTAGATCTCCAAAAGAGAGCAGCAACACCTTCTCAACCTCTCAATTGGGAGGATATGATGAAGGAAATGGAAAAATAAAGGCCTAAAAAGAAGGCCAAGATCCTACATTCTACTAGGCTAACTAACAAGGGAGAAATTATGGCTAAGTGTGCTATACCTATGATAGACAAAGAGGTAGGAGATATGCAATTAACGGATTATCAGCTAGGCACTGTGAATTTGGGAAGACCTACCAGGGATCAACAAATGAATCTAATTGATGTGGTAGCATCCTCAACCAAGTCAAGGATGTTGAAGGATAAACAAAGGAAGGATGAGCTTAAGGCTCAACTAGATCAATTGCATATTTTTCTTAAGAATGTTTATGCTCCAAGGTCACAACAGGTTGCTGCTGTTGAGACCCCAGTTTTGTTGAGCAAGAAAGAAGTAGATGATTTGGAACAGGTGAGGGGCAAGGCATAAATGTTGGATCGGTGGGTAAGTAAATTGAATCAAGAAATATATGGGGTATTAGAAGATAGTTTTGAGGTCTACAAGGTGACTAAGGATCTAATAGAGGAAATGAAACAATATGTTAAAATTTCGGAAGCACAAGAGGAGGAGTACAAGGGATACAACTAGAAGTTGAAAGAGGTCAATAAATTGCCTAAGACTACCCTCCTAGAACAGTCGATATTGGAAGAAGATAATAAGGATTTTCTGGAAAAGACTTCTTGTATACTCTGATTTCGAACAAATTTCCTATTCAAACATAGAAATGAGGTTCAAGATGCTGTTAAGGAGCTAAATGAACAATTTGAGGAGTTGGAGGCCATTGTTGCTATTTTAGTAAATGTTGAGGTACTTGTAAAAGAAGGCTTACCTTTAAGCCAGATAAAGTAGAAATGGACTGAAAGATTTCAAGAGGTTATGCAGAGAGGAGATGTTGGTGAAGATTTGTTAATAGATCGATTGATGGAAATCAAAGAAGAAATAAGAGAAGCCAAGAGAGAGTTGAAAAAGCTGAAATATATGAGGGGGTTTGCTGCAGTGGAGTTGGAGAGAATTAAGTTTGAAGACAGTTGGGTGGATGGGCCTGAATTAGACACATTACAACAAGTCTTCTCTAGTTTTGATGAGTACATAGCTAAAAAAACTCTGCATGCATAAAATATCATGCATGCATGGCTTTTTCTTCTTTGCATGTGGCATGCAGGACTGACAGTTTGAGGTGCATAGCTTTCTCTTCTCTTCTATTTTCTTTTCTTTAGTTTATTTAAAGATATTAATATAAGGAAGTCAAGATCAAACTGATCTGAGTTTCCAAGAAGGATTTTATTCCTGAAAAGGTGGATTCAACTTAAAATAGATGGGGACTTCCAAATTTTGTACATCTATAAATACCCATGGGGTATCATATTATAAGGGTCAGCTAATAGAGAATAGAATTGGCCACTTGCTATTAGGAGATAGAATTTTGATAGTTGTTACAAAGATAAATTGTACTTGATTTTTGTAGTTAAATAAAGTTACAGGTTTATGCAATATGGTGTTGGAATTAATTTTTACTTGATAAGGCCGATGTGTTATAATCTATCTGAATGCTAATGATTGTGTTGAAGCATGATAGTTTCTTATATGATGAAAGTCATTAGAAGAAACCAGATTTAAGGATGATCTCATTAGATTATCATTGAATTGAATTTGTTGAAGTCTGTTGATCTATGACCTTGGCAATGAATGAATGTGTGTTTTTTTGGAATCTTTGAGGTATTTGTGATGTGTGACTATGATGTTAATTAAGCACCTTAGATGTATGCAATAGTATGGATTATTATGTAGATTGTGTCATGCTTTGGTTTACTTGATCTGTTTGGAAAACATTCATTGTTGAAGATATATGTCCGGATGCTAGATAATTTTGATTCATGTTTACTAGTTTACCCTTTGATCTATATTTTACTTTTATTTAAAAAACCCATTTCTTTATTACACTCGATGAAAAAGTCATTGCTTGTATTCCTTGTTACCAACACAAGCCCCTTGAACATTATAGTTGCATGGACCGATTGAGTGACACCGGACAGTTGATAACCAACTACCAGGACCTTGGGAGTTAGGCTACTATATGTTGTCTTTCTTTTTCAGGAGAAATAGAGTAGAAATATTCTTTTTTAACGTTGTTTGTGTCATTTTCACCATCAACATGAAGGTATCTGGTAAGGCAACCTAATGCTCATAGATTTAATGGATATTGTTTTAGTTGTAATAAATTTGGACACATGGCTACTCAATGTAGAAGTAGAATGAAATCAAGTGGTCCATCATTCTCAAGTCACTGTATTAATTTTCATAAGGTTGGTCATAAGTCAAATGAATGCAGAAATGTGATGAATCAATTCCATAGAAATATCAAATGCTATACATGCAATAGACTTGGCCATACTACTAACTGGTGCATATCAAGAGGAAATTAGTGGAACAATTGGTCTAGAAAGAGAAATGTTGTGTGCTATAACTGCAACAAAACTTCTCACATTGCTATATTTTGTTGGAACAAAAAAGGTACGGTAAATCAAAGAAACAACATGCAGAAGGATATCAAGGGAAAAGGAAAAATAACTATAGATGTGGTCAGAAAGCAGATGCATAAGAAATGGGTGAAGAAATATCCCTTTGTTGAAGAAAATATTCCTACACTAGAACCTTCTTCTAGTAATTCGTCTGAGAATTAATTTAAGGCCTTCGGCCTAGGGGGAGCTGTAAGGAAAATCATATAACCCCCTAACCAATAAGTAACACCAGATGTGGATGTGTACAAAAGGTGCATAAGTGCTCAAAAAATGTTGTTGAACTCATTGGAAGAAGTGGTATTCCATATTGGATGTCTGCAAAAGATTTGTCCATCACAGTGCACAGGAATAGGGTAACCAGATGCATTAGGTTTAAGGAATTTATTGCGACAAAAAGAGTTAGGTATGCAAGTGATAAAAAGTCATTTCTATTCTTCATTTATCACTTTGTATTTTGGAGAAAAGAAGTTTGAAGAGCTCTAAGGAAAACTTTGGCAATTTGAGGCGAAATCAAGTGTGGAAGTGATTCAACAATCAAATTTCGATCTGGCAAAAAAGGTATTTATCTGAAAACTCTGCGAATTTGTGATTTGGTCAAAATGAATACTCCTTTGGTAGTTGAAGTCAAGGATAGACCTCATCCCAAATTCAAATGGCATCCTTACAATTTTATTGAGACCGATTCGTTAGGAGCATTTTCGTTCATTCCATATGGAGTGTTACACACAGAGGATGTTAGGGTTTATATTCACATGAATATTGAAGAACTAGGAACTTCTCAATTGCTAAATTTGTACGATAATCACATCATAGGTGAAGATTTTTGTGTAAAGCCAGAACACAAAATCCTAGAAGCAAAGAAGACAAAGACTGACAATTCAGGTATGCCAATTGGAGAAGTTGAAAAGGCTTCAGTTAAGGATGGAAATATCAATCCACTCTATAAATGGTATGAGTCTTTTGGTGAATCTGATAAAATAATTCTTGAAGAAGCGACAAGAAAACATATGAATATTTTAAATAAAGTTTTTTTGAAATAATGTGTAATCTACCCAAAAGTCTATATGGCATTCTGGAAATGAGACTTAATGCTAGAACAAAAGAAGAGAAGATGAGAGAAAGGATTCTTGCAAAATTGTGTTTGGTAATGCCTATGGATGACATGCAGGCACTCTTGAACAAAGCTAAAAGGAAATTTAAAAGAAAAACAAGGGTGAACAAGCTAATGATCATTCTAACCGATGAAGTTATAAAAGAAACTGAGAAAATCATGAGGGAGATATTGTTAAATGACAAAATTGATGTTGTAGCTGAGGAAACACATGTTGAAGATGCCCCATCTGATCCGGTAAAGGAAGCAGAAGAAAAAAATTTTGATACAACCGAGGATTCAAAGATTCCTCTTGCAAAGGATAATTTAGAAATTCCTATGGAAGTTGAGATACTTGAAAATGTATCAGTTGAGAAAGTAGAGATACTTGAAGGTAAATCAGAACCTGCAATTGTGGAAGCAACAATTGAAGAGAAGAAAGATGATGTAAAAGGAACCCCAGTAGAGGCAAGAGACACTACTAACGAAGTGAAGAAATTTTTGGTTCAACAGAAAGAAGAGTTGGATCTAGAATTGATTGAATGTTCTATTGACCTGTCTACTTTAAGCCCAATCCAAAAGATGAAAGTAGCTTCATTTTCTCAAGAAAAATACAGAGAAGAGCTACTGAAGTCACACATTGAAGATAGTGAATTGCTAAATCTTGCATCTAGAGTATTGGGGAAGATAATGCCCTCTTATGTAAAATATCCGGTTGGTTCCTCCTTCAGTGAATTGAAAAAGCTTATCAGCTCAATTAGTACTCACTTTGAATCACTCGAGAAATCAACCATGTTGAAAGTGCAAAAAGAATTTGATGTCAAAAGGTTTAGTGGATTGAAAAGAATGATTGTTAAAGATAAAAATATCTTAGCCAAATGTGTGAAGAATGTACAAAATGCATTGTCAAAAGGTGGAAAGATCTACAAATCATGTTTATCTTTTTCAAAATTTACTAAAGCTAATGAGGAAAAGGTTAAGGACTTGGGAAAAATAGTTAAGTACTATTTCTGAAGCATTTGATCCTCTAACCGGTGGTGTTGGAAAGATAGAAGGCAAAGTGATGTCTTTTCTTGTCAAAATAAAAATCCCAAAGCATGAGAATGATAAGATTGTTGCTAGAGCATGTGAACTTAGAGGCATAATTGGTCTAAAAATTGAGATAATGGCAAGCGCTCTAAAGGAAGGAGAAGACACTATGATAGTAATGTAAACAGTGCATCGACACATTCTTTCATCTAAACTATCCGCCACCTTTCCACTATCCAAAGCCCGATTCACACACTGCTCTAACATAATGGTCGAGCTCAAACCATGATGGGGTTTGTTGGTCACTCTAGGAATGATATTTGATATCATTCGGTTGTACCAAATACACATAGCTCCACAAAAATATCTTCCTCAGTCTCCTTCAAGGCGACTATCGAACAAAGGCTTTTGGGACTGCTATAAAGGAACCCGACTCATAATCAACAATGGTTTTTTTAAAACAGTCGAACAATATCGAATCCTTCAAAACCACTCTGCATTAACAATTTGGAAAACATATAAACCAGGAAAGATAGAGAGAATGACATGATGGGAAATGGAAACTTCCCTTTATCGAATTCCAGATATTAACACTTCAAAAACATACATACTTTCAGCCAGAGAGCCCAATTTCTTCTCCCTCTTGTTTACTCTCTTCTTCTATTTTCCCGTAGTTTCACTCTATCCCTCTATCCCCCGTATTCAGTTACATGTTGTCTCTTTATAGAGATTCTAGGGTAGTTAGACAAACCGTTCATCTACTCAATATTCCCATTCCTACATTCAGTTACAAATTTCATTTAATCCTTTTATGAATACATCAATGCAATTTTAAACACTTAAACCATTTCTTAACATGGTCCCAAAAAATTCTAAATGACTACGCCATTACAATATTATGAAACTTGTCATAACTTTCAAGAGTCGAGGTGCCCCCACACCATACTCCCAGGCTTAAAAGATTTCCAAGTCCCATGGAAATGTGGAGGTGAGAATTCTGAAAACAAATCGTTCGCCTGTGTGTCTTCATCACTGAATCAATGCTTCCGCTACTTCCTCTATTACTATTACATGACTCCCATCAATGGAGTTTATGCTGGTTGCTGTCCACCACTCTGCATGCTACTGCTTCACACCACCACCATATTGCCATCTTACCCATGCAAGATTCTGGAAAATGCTTCCCACCCTTCTCGTAGTGGTTGCTCTCATTGCACCTTCTACCCAGCTTCATCTTGGTGTAGACAATACTAAGACCCCAACTTGAGATCTTCACACACACAAGAACAACTGCGTCCTTACTATAGCTTGGATGGATTAACTTGCAACCAAGAACCCACACTACTGCCTGGTGTAGATTTCCTTCTACACACTCAAAACCTTCTGGCTCTGATACCATTCTAATGTAAACAGTGCATCGACACATTATTTCATCTAAACTATCCGCCACCTTTCCACTATCAAAAGCCCGATTCACACACTGCTCTAACATAATGGTCAAGCTCAAACCATGATGGGGTTCGCTGGTCACTCCAGGAATGATATTTGATATCATTCAGTTGTACCAAATACACATAGCTCCACAAACATATCTTCCTCGGTCTCCTTCAAGGTGACTATCGAACAAAGGCTTTCGGGACTATCATAAAGGAACCCAACTCATAATCAACAATGGTTTTTTTAAAACAGTCCAACAATATCGAATCCTTCAAAACCACTATGCATTAACAATTTGCAAAACATATAAACCAGGAAAGATAGAGAGAATGACATGATGGGAAATGGAAATCCCCCTTTATCGAATTCCAGATATTAACACTTCAAAAACATACACACTTTAAATGGCTCTCTGGCCTTCAACCAGAGAGCCCAATTTCTTCTCCCTCTTGTTTACTCTCTTCTTCTATTTTCCTGTAGTTTCCCTCTATCCCTCTATCCCTCGTATTCGGTTACATGTTGTCTCTCTATAGAGATTCTATGGTAGTTAGACAAACCGTTCATCTACCCGATATTCCCATTCCCACATTCAGTTACAAATGTCATTTAATCCTTTTATGAATACATCAATGCAATTTTAAACACTTAAACCATTTCTTAACATGGTCCCATGAAATTCTAAATGACTACGCCATTACAATATTATGAAACTTGTCATAACTTTCAAGAGTCGAGGTGCCCCCGCACCAGATAGTTGGTGATCCAACCAACTTGGAATCTATAGAGACATAGTCCTACCTCATCTATGGTCACATAAAAATCATGGAGAGTCTCAAAAGAGTTTGGGATGCAAATCTGATCTAGCTGAAGAAAGATTTTGTAGACATTTTTCAGTTTATGTAAGTTAAAGAAGCATTTTTGTATAATAGTTTTGATTGATTGATCCATTTTTGGTATGCGCGTCCCTATCTTTGCCATTGATGTCAAAGGGGGAGAATAGTGGAGTGAAAAATGCATAATCATCTCAAGGGGAGAATTATATTTTTGGAATTTTGGGGATGGCAGTGCAGTTTATCTTGGTACTAATCTGACACTTAGTCATTTTTCACTAAGTGTTGCCATCAATGCCAAAGGGGGAGATTGTTGGAAAGAGACACTGTTAGTATCATTTGGTGCTGTCATTTATGACAACCCTAATCAATGATCAGATATACACATCATCATTCGATCATACCAACAAAAAGATTGAAGATTGATAAGGAAGAATAGAGTATCCGGTAACTCAGTGTCCATCGATCTGTATGAAGATTTCATGTTATTGTTTTGTGTTGTGCATCTTAGGAAATTTTTTTTGGTATATTACCTCTATTACTATGAAGAACAATGGCTCGTATCGATTCATGTGGAAGTTAGAAGGTTCGGTTGGCTAATTTTCTTTTTTATCAGTACTGGAGCTGACTTCATGAATGCATTATGTCATGGATGTATGGAAAGTAATTGGTTAAATATTTATGTGTTTGTACATATTTTTTTTGGTCCTAGCCAAGTTGTGGCATAATGTTGTGGATACGCATTGCATATTATTCATGATTTGAGCCGATAATTGTAATTATTTTTGTGTTCTATTCAAGCCGATAAAGTGTAATTGAATTCTATGTTGCAGATATATATATATAAGATCGTTCGTATCATTTTGAAAGAAGTATGAAATATGTGGTGATGTGAATTATGAATTAGAAAAGAGGAGAAGATAAATAATGTGCAATTTCACTTGCACATAGAGAATTTGTGTTGCGAGTGTGAGCAGAATAGAGTAGAAGTGCATAATCAATTTGTAGGATAGAAGTGTTGGCAAGAGACAATGCATGTATAAAATTGTTTTTCATTGATGGCAACCATAATCGATGATCAGATCCACACACTATCATTCATCCATACTGGCAAGAAGATTGAATATTGTCAAGGAAGAATAGAGTATCTGATAGCACAATGTTCATCAATCTGTAAGATGATTTCAGGTTATTATTTTGTAGTATGCATCCTAAGGAATATTTGTTGGTATACTATCTTTTTTTCTACTGAAGCGCAACATCTCATATCAATCCATGTGAAAGTTAGAAGATTCGGTTGACTTGTTCTCAGTTTTTCTTGTATTAAAGCCGACCTCATGAATGTATACAGTTGCGGATGTATAAGAACTAACTAGTTAAGTATTTCTATGTTTGTATATCTTTGTTTGGGTCCTAGCCAAGTTGTGGTCGACCATTAAGGGTACGCATTGCATATTCCTCATAATTTGAGCCAACAATTGTAACTTTCATGTGTGCTATTGAAGCCGACAAATAAATCCTATGTTACGGATATATATACATGATCATCCATATCATTTTGGATGATGTATGAGTTGTGTATTGGTGAAAATTGCAAAAAAGAGCAAAGCAGAAGATAAATTAAGCATAGTTTCACTTGCGCATAGAAGATCTATGTTGTGTGTATGAGAAGAAAAAAGAAAAAGTACAAAATTAGTTTGTAAGGAAACAAATCTATTATTGAGCTTAACGGGAATTGTAATAAGGCATTTTTAGATGCTATCATCTCAGTTCAATCTTTATATGGTTTTAATATGAACTCTTGTATGATAGTGAGCCTTTTCTTTTGAGCAGTGAGCTCTAGGCAGTGCACCTGAATGCAAGTGCATTCCCCATTTTGTAATATTCATTTAAGTACACTCAGATCATAATTGTGGATTGGCCATCCACCGTGGTTTTTCCCCTAACAAGGTTTCCACGTAAAAATCTTGGTGTTATAGTGTTGTGTTTATTTTCATGTTTATGCACTGTGGATGAATGTCATTAATGCTTGGATGATAAAGGTTAATAAAGTTAATTTTTGCACAACATTGATTCACCCACCCCTCTTAGTGTAGCTTGTTTCCAACAAGAATATTGTATATTGTGCCTAATCGGAACTGTAATTAGGCATATGTAGATGCTTTTTTTTAGTTCAACCTCATTAGATGGATTTAATCTGATTTTCTTTATAAGGCAGTGAGCCTTCCCTTTGAGTAGTGAGCTCTAGGCAGTGTGCCTGAATGCAAGTGCAATCCACTTATTGTAAACTTAATTTGATTATACTCAAATTAAATTGTGGATTGGCCATCCACCGTGGTTTTCCCCTAATAGGGTTTCCATGTAAAATCCCTTGTGTTATGGTGATTTGTTCATTTGCTTCATGTTTTTTCATTATGGTTGAATGTTGTTAATTCTTTGAAGATAAAGATTAATAAAGTTAATTTTTTACAACACTGATTCATCTCCCCTCTTAGTGTAGCTTGTTTCCAACATATTCTAGGATGATGTTGGTTAATTTCTTAAGGGATAAATTTGAAGCTCTAGAGAAGTTCAAGATTTTTAAGGCTATGGCTGAGACAGAGACAGGTCTAAAGATTAAATGTCTAAGATTAGATAGAGGTGGTGAATTCACTTCTAGTGAGTTTAATTCTTTCTGTGAAGAGCATGGGATAAAAAGATAATTATCTGCACCGCAGACTGCTCAACAAAATGGAGTTGTAGAAAGGAAGAATAGGACAATTCAAGATGCTGCTAGAAATATGATGCTGGAAGGAAATGTTCCTCATATCTATTGGAGAGAAGCTATGGGTACTACTATTTATATCCTCAACTAGGTACAAATCAAAGGTGATACTGGTAAGACCCATTTTGAGGTATGGTTTGGTCATAAGCCTACTGTTAGATATTTCAAAATATTTAGGAGTAAATGCTATATCAAAAGATATGAAGATATAGGAAAGTTTGATGCTAGGAGTGATGAAGGAATCTTTCTTGGTTATTCTACTAAGAGTAAGGCCTACCGGTGCTACAGCAAGAGATTGATGAAAATGGTTGAAAGTGCAAATGTTAAGGTTGATGAAGACATTGCTAGACCATCTAGAACATGTGGATATGATTCTGATGATCAAAATGACACTATAAACAAAGATCAGATTGTTCTGGTGAATCAAGAATATCAAGAGGAAGGAGAAACTAGTGGAAGTATAGAAGAGAGATCACAAGAGATTGAAGTTCAAGAACATCCTAAGACTCTAAGGTATGTGAGATTAAATCAGTCAGAAAATCAGATTATAGGTGATAAAAACAAAGGTGTCCAAACTAGGAGAAGAATTGCAGAAGAATACTATTTGATATCAAATACTAAGCCAAGTAATGCAAATGAAGCATGCAAAGATGAACATTAGATTGAAGCAATGAAAGAAGAACTGTAGAAAATTGAGAAGAATAATACATGGATTCTTGTTCCTAGACCTAAGGAAAAAAATGTAATTGGAACTAAATGGGTCTTTAGAAACAAACTGAATGAACAAGGTGAAGTTATCAGAAACAAAGCAAGATTGGTCTGTAAAGAATATTCTCAGATAGAAGGAATCAAATTTGAAGAGACTTTTTCCCCTATTGCTAGAATTGAAGTTGTGAGACTATTTCTTGCTTATGCTGCTTACAAAAACTACAAGGTTTATTAGATGGATGTCAAGTCAAAATTTCTAAATAGCGAATTGGAAGAAGAGGTGTATGTTGAGAAACCTGATGGATTTCAATTGACTGATTAGAGAGATATGGTTTTTTGGTTGAAGAAAGCATTGTATGGAATCAAGTAAGCCCCTAGAGCTTGGTATGCTAGATTGGACAAGTATTTGCTGAAGCTTGGATTTAACAAAGGTACCATTGATAGTAATATGCATTTCAAGATTGATGATGATAAAGATTTGATTGTGGAAGTCTTTGTTGATGATATCATCTTTGGAGGAGATAATGTTTGTGCATGAAGTTTGCTGATGAGATACAAAATGAGTTTGAGATGTCAATGATTGGAGAGATGAAATTATTTTTGGGATTTCAAATTACTCAGTTAGATAAAGGGATCTCTATATCTCGGTCCAAGTATGTGAAAGAATTGTTAAAGAAATTTGGTATGGAATATTCAAAGCCAGTCGATACACCCATGGTGACCAGATGTAAGTTGACAACAAATGATGATTCTCCAAAGGAAAATTAGACTAGGTAAAAATAAATGATTGGTGGATTGCTTTATTTGACTCAAACTAGATCTTATATCATGAATGTTGTATGTATTGTTGCAAGATTTCAAGCCAATCCTAAGGAATCTCATGTGACTATTGTGAAGAGAATTTTTAGATACTTGAAGGGAACAGTTGATTTTGGCATGTGGTATTCTAAAGATGATGATATTACTTTGAGTGCCTTTATTGATGTTGATTGGGATGGAGATGTGAATGACAAGAAAAGTACTAGTGGTGGCGCACTTTTCTTGGGAAAGAAGTTGATTTCATGGTTAAGTAAAAAGTAGAATGCCATTTCTTTGTCTACTGCAAAGACAAAATATATTGGTGCTGCTAACAATTGTACTCAAGTATTGTGGATGAAGCAGATGTTGAAATATATCAGAGTTATGTATGATGAGGCTATTTTTTATATTCTATGATAATTCAAGTGCAATTAACATTGCTAAGAATCCGGTGCTGCATTCAAAGACCAAGCATATATCTATCAAGTTTCACTTTTTGATAGAGAAGGTGAGTGAAAAGGAAGTCAGATTGGAATATGTACCTAATAAGGAACAAATTGCAGACATCTTTATCAATTTGTTGCCTAAGGATGCTTTTGAGTATCTCAAAGGGAATTTAGGGGTGATTACCCCTCCTAATCAGAACTAAGATGCATTATCTTGCATCAATCCGTGTATTTCATAGTCATATCTTGATTTAGATTGATGTTGTGGTGGATTCTACTCAGGGGGAGTAGTTAGATGATTCAGATATGTGGTTTAGAGCTTGCGTGTACCTTTTCCATTGATTTCAAAGGGCAGAAGAGCAATGTGAAAAATTGGGAATTATCTAAGGAGAAAAGAGTCAGAACCTAAGGGGGAGTGAGTGCTGAAGTTAGTTGCGTTGATGGCGTTTTTCACATCATGTGTTGCCATCAATGCCAAAGGGGGAGATTGTTGGATATTATGGGTGTGTTTCTAATATGTGGTTGTCATTTATGTCAATACTATTAGCATTAATGTCTTTAAGATTGCATATGTCAAGGATATTGAGAAAATTGTAATAAAATAAGTTGCGAGTTGTTTGTGAAGCAGTGAAGATCAGTATGATGGAAATTTCAGTAGGTTGATGGTGAGAAGTTGTGGATTAAAGGGTTTTTTGAACATCCTATCTAGTTTATCCATCGAAAGTTATAGAGGTGAGCATGAAGATTTGAGCAAGTTATGAGTTTTTGTGTTCTGACAGTTATTCTGTTACTGAAGCTGGTATTCCTAGAAGAAGATAATGTGATTTTGGTAATTAGAATTGTTGCATATGCTCTTGTGGTGTTTGTGGATGTTTCTAGATCTTTCTCTTTCTATGTTGCATGTCTGCATTGATCGTTGTGCTCGCGGTCGATTATTTTATCTTACATGTTCATGTTTTTCATGTTCATGGCCGATAGGGTGATTGTAGCATGTTGTGGATCTTCGAGGAATAATCTTTGAAGGTGTTTTGTGTTCGAGGATATTGTTTTGGGTTTCCACTATGTTGTGGATGAACTTGGTAGATTCACATTAATAATCCTTATTGTTTCAGGCCGATAGTTTGTATTCATCTTATTATTTTGTTAAAGCCAACATGTAGTGATGTAATTCTTTGTTGCGGATATATATAATTGATTGTTTCTTCATTTGAATGTGAATTTGTGCGAGTGAGAAAGTGTGTGTGCATGAATAATTTTATAAATATTTTGAAGGTAGAGCAGAGTGTGAAGAAGGGTGAAGAAGAGTGAAGAAGTGTTCATGTGCTTAACTGGAACTATAATCAGGCATTAGAAGATGCTCCTTTCTTAGTTCAAGATCTTCGGATGGATTTAATCTGAATATTACTTTAAGATAGCGAGTCTTCCCTTGGGTAGTAAGCCTTTTTGTAATTGAGCAGTGAGCACTAGGCAGTGTGTCTGAATGCATGCACATTCCCCATTTTTCATACTTTTAACAGAGTATAAACTTGTGGATTAACCTCCATCATGGTTTTTCCCCTAATAGGGTTTCCACGCAAAAATCTTGGTGTTATGTGTTTTTCTGATGTGTTGTTGATTTATTCTTTCATGGTTATTAATTAGATATGAGAATAGGGATTAATAAATTTAATAAGTTTGCAATTCTATGAAAACTGATTCACGCCCCTCTCAGTTGTCTGCCCTTATGTTTCCAACAAGATAAATGTAGAGAAAATACATATCTACCAAGCCACATAAAACATCACTAAAAAATTGGTTCAGACACTGGTGAAAATATCTCACTCAATACAATGATCTAGAAACCCAAAATTTGAATATAACAACATATTAGATCTGCACAGGCATAAAATCAACATAGAAGAAACACGAAGCCCATCCTGGAGCACATTATGAACACTTGCACAGCACGTTTATCAAATTTTCTCAAAATCACTTGGAAATCAAGTACCAGAGACATCATCTCAGCTCATTACTTCATTCCAACTCATCTCTAGACACTACAACAAAAACATAGCTCCATGTACTCACAAAACTTCCTCAATATCTCAACTACACATGCACAACCTGCAAAAAACTATTTTCCTCTTTTCCACAATTTTTTCAATATCCTCAAAATCTTCATCATGAAACAAAACATATTTGACATCAATGCCAACACCAACCTATAGACTTCCTATTGACATCAATGACAACACCTTCATACTTGTAACAATCTCCTCCTTTGTCATTGATGGAAACACAAGATGTGAAAAACCATCAAAGACAACACAACAACTCTGAAACTCTCTTATGATTGCTTTCATTAACCCCCTTGAATAGATACATTTTTTCACATGATACTCTCTCCCACTTTGACATCAATGGCAAAGGATTTTTTGTTCATTATTCTCCCCTCTAACACTAAATAAAACTTGCTCTGAATACTCCCCCTTAGGAGTACACCCAAATAAACTCAACAACTCTGCAACAATGACAACACATGACACTACCTACTCCCCTTGAGAGGTAGCCACCAACATCAGTCCAAAAAAAATATGAATCCATAAATCCACTAGACTGATGCATCTCCATATGCATCTAGTTCAATGAAGGAGGGGAAATAATCCCCAACTTCTCTCGAAGATACCAAAAGTATCCTTAGGAAGAGACTTAGTAAATATTTCAAAATTTTTATCCTTTGTAGGTACATACTCAAGTTTTACCTCATTATCCATAACCTTCTCTCTCAAAAATTGAAACCTAATTGATATATGCTTTGTCCTTGAATGCATCACTGGATTCTTTTAAATGTTAATTTCACTTTTATTGTCACAAAAGATAGATATAGGCTCATCATATACAACTTTGATATCCTTCCATGTCTATCTCATCCACAAAACTTGTGTACACCATGATGTTTCTGCAATATACTCAGCCTCTGTAGTGGATAAGGAAACTAAATATTACTTCTTACTTAACCATGGAACCAATCTACATCCAAGAAAGAATTCACCCCAACTTGTACTTTTTCTATCTTCAACACAACCAACCCAATTTGCATCTATATAAGAACTTAATGTGAAATCAATATCCTTAGGATACCACAAGCCATAATCTAGAGTGCCTCTTAAATATATGAATATCCTCTTCACTTCTACAACATGTGTTTCTCTAGGTTCTTGAAATCTAGCCATAAGACAAACTACATGCATGATATACCATCTAGTAGTAGTTAGATATAGTAGTCCACCGCTCATCAATCTATACTTGCTCTAATCAACCTTAGGTGAATCATAATATTCTCTCAATTTACAACTAGTCAACATAGGAGTGCATACCAGTTTGGATTCTTCCATTTCAAACTTCTTCAACATCTCTTTGACATATTTCGACTCTGAAATGAAAATCCCTTTATCTGTTTGATTGATTTATAACCCAAGGAATAAATTCATCTCCCTAAACATTGACATATCAAAATCTTTCTACATATCTTTAGAAAATTTCTTACACATAGCTTCATTTCCACCAAAGATAATATCATCCACATATACAACCACTATTAAGATTTTGTCCTCCTCAATTTTGAAAAAAAGATTACTATATGTGATGTCTTTACTAAAACCTTGCTATATCAAATATTTGTCCAATCTTGCATACCAAGCTCTGGGAGCTTTCTTCAATCCATATAATGCAGTCCTTTTTCAATTTACACACCATTTCCAGTTGATCTAACAACTGAAATCCTTCTGGTTGTTCCATGTTATCCTCTTCTTCCAATTGACAATTAATAAAAGCAAACTTAACATCCATCCGATAAAATTTAAAGTCCTTGTAAGCTGAAAATACCAAAAAACATTCTAATATCTTTCATCCTATCCACATGAGAAAATGTCTCCTCAAAGCCTATTCCTTCCACTTGTGAGTAACCCTTACACACAATTCTTTCCTTACTTCTTACCACTTCTCCATTCTCATTTAGCTTGTTTCTGAATACCCACTTAGTTCCAATTATGTTCTTGTTTGCCTGTCTAGGAACTAATTACCAAGTCTAATTTTTATCGATTTGCATAAGTTCTTCTTCCACTGCCTTGATCCAATATTCATCTTTGCATTCCTCACTCACTGCTTTAGGTTCAACTTTATAAAGTAAACACAAATTTAACTCAACTTCAGTAGATTTTATTCTTGTCAGTATTCCTTTCTTCTTGTCTACAATGATTTGATCTTCAAAATGATTCTTTTGCACATACTTAGGGGTCTTATTCGAAACTTCTTCCTCTTCATTTTGCACTTCTTTTCTTCAACTTTTTCATCTTCTTCTTCTTCTCCACAATCAGGTTGAAGTTGGAAGAATGAAGAAGATCATATCTCTTGACATAGTTTTTATTGTCATTGATGTTACCATGATATATGAGTTGCAATTGCAAGAGTAAAAAGTCATATTAATCCGGTATATTCTAAATCGGTAACACAGGATCATCTTCTGGTATTTTTCTTTGGAATCCCCTCTAGTAAATAACTACTACTTCAATTTTAGGGAAATGGTCTGTGATCGAGAAATACATGCATGGACATGAACTTGTGTGTACAAATGTTTGTGGTTATCATTGGTATCATTTTGTTGATTACAATTTTTCTATTAGGTCAATTGTTGGTCGACCTATCAAGCGGTTGAAGATGTAATGGATTAAATGTTGTTTGTGTAATCCATGCTAACATGTTGTCGCATGCCACATATTTTAATTATTGTTGACAAGATTTATGAAGCTGACCTGATTGTTATCTATGGATAATCAAATATATATACAAGATGTTTTTTGAAGATTTGGATAGAGGAGTTGATGTATGTGGATATTAGTTGATGTATGCAAATTTCTTGAGCTACAAAGGAGCTGAATTTGCACTTGAGGTGTACTGTCATTAGTTCAATTCTGGTGGTTAGCCATTTTTGTTACTTTATTTTTGTAGGAAGTTAGCCTCCTATTTTGGATAGTGAGTCCTAGCAGTGAGCCACCCTTTTGTAATATCTTATAACTGGTTATACTATATTGTGAGTTGATTCTCACCATGGTTTTTACCATTCTGGGTTTTCCACTTAAAAATTCTAGTGTCTCTTGTGTTTTGTGCTTCATATTCTATTGATGCTCCTGCTTATCTTAATTGGCATATGCTTTGGATTAATTGGATGGTATTTGTTCAATAAGTTTAAGAATATACTGATTCAGCCCCCCCTCTCAATATATTGGATATTTAATAATTGGTATCAGAGCTTGGTTCCTTTGGAGAAGTCTAATAGCTTGGGGGAGATCTTGGAGATTGAACAAATGGAGGATAATGCAGAACTCTGGACTGCCCTTGATGATCTTGACAAAGGCGAAAATGAGAATAGAGACTTGAAAGAAAATCTTGATGAAGCAAATGAATGCATCCAAAAATTGAAGGAACAATTAAAGAAATTCAAAGAGAGACATAGAAAAGTCAGCAAATAATTAAAACAAGCAAATGAAGATGTTACCAGACTAGAGTTGCAAGTGGAAGAAAAGAAGAGGATCAAAGAGTGTTTGAATACAGAAATAAAGAACAAGTCTGATGAATGCTCTAGACTTGAACAAGAAGTGGTAAATCTGAGAGCAAAACTAGAAAAAGAAAAAAATTATGAAGATAGTTTTAAAACAAGCTTTACCAAGCTTGATGAACTAATTCTAGGACATAAACTCTCTAAAGACAAAGGTGGATTAGGATTAGAAACAAGTGAAAGCTCAAAAGTAGTAAATGATCAAAAGACTCAAGATAAAGAGAAGCATAAAAGAAATAGAGGAAGGAAACCATCTGTTAGACAACCAAATGCACAAAGGTACCCATATTTCAATGGAACTTGTTTTTCATGCAAAAAGTTTGGGCATAAGGCAACTGAATGCAGAAGCAAGATGAATCCATTCTCTGGTTCTTTCCCCAGACAATGCTATGCCTATAATAAGTTTGGACATAGAGCTAGTGAATGTAGAACTCAGATGATGAACTGGTTTAATGGAGGAAGGATGAATCAATCCTTTGTTGGTTATTGCTATACATGTAACAAATATGGGCATAAAGCAAATCAATGAGAATAAGGTTTAATGGAAATCAATCAAATCAAGGAAATATTGTCTGTTATAACTGCAACAAACTAGGACATATTTCAAAGGTATGCAAAAGTAAAAAGGGAAAATAATCTGCTCCGATAAAGAAGAATGAACCTGTGAAGAAGGTAGAAAAACAAGAATTTAAAAAAGAAACGAGTAAGATATAGAAAAAGAAAGAAGAGTCAAAGACTACTGATGCATTTGTACCCTCATTTGGTGTAGATGATTTCTCTAGGAACTAGACCTAACATGGTCTTAGGGGGAGTTTTTAGTAGAAAATATCTTGAACCCCATAATTTTGAGCGTGTCAGTCCTTGGCACGAAGTGAGGTCATAGGAAATATGTAGGCAGAGGTTTTGAAGAAGAAACTAGTAGAAAAGAGGCATGTATGCTTGTTTGCGGAGCATATTAGGGGTTTTTAGCGTAGTTGAGGAAATTTGCCAGTTTTTTGAATTTCAAGTGCATTAAATGTGAATTAGGGCATCATGTTAATCTATAAAGAAAAATCGTAAAGGGATTTCAATCATTTGTGCATTCAAAAGAAGAGATGAAAAACTTAGAGTGAATTGGAGTGAATTGAAGTGCGACTAGTGAAAACCCTAGTTTCAACTATTGTCGAAGAAAAAGGCATTTCTCGATTTTGTGTTGCTGTGAGCTTGTTAAAATTCTTTCTTGAATCCTTTTAAAATCTCAGTATATAGAAAATGGAAACTCCTGTAGTTGTAAACACAACAAAAATACCTAGACCCTCTTACAGGAAATAATCAATCAAAGTTTTCAAGGATGAACCTATGGGCGCTTTCTCTTCGATTCCCCATGGCATCATGCTGACAGAGGATACAAGGATGTACATTAGGGTTAAGATATAAGAATTCAATCATACCAAATTGATTGATATGTGGATGAATGAACTCACTAGAGATGATTTCTTGGTAAAACCCGAGTATTCAAATCCCGTGACAAATAATTTAGACTACTGGAACAACTTTCCAAATTTCTATTCCACAGTAGATGATCAGTATGCAAAACCGGTCCTCAGCAGAATGCATGATCATTTATTATGGACACATGAGCCACACTTGATAACCAAGGAGACAATCAAAGCCATCATCGGACTTTGTGACACTAGACCAGTACCAGTGCTAAAGGCAGTGAAAAATGAAATGGTAATGAATCTCACTGGTGCAACCTATGATAAGAGGGATCTTGCAACAAAACCTATCACTAATCCAACCATGAGGTATGCATCCATAATGATTGATCATAAAATCTACTTCACCAATAGAGAAAACTCTGTGTCAGCCACAATAATTTATGTTGGTTTTGATTTGACTATAAATGGTGCAAGTTATGACCTATGTGAGCTCCTTTGACAACATCTACTTGAAAATCTGAAAATTTTAAAGGAGAAGAAGTACCCTTTTAAGTTTGGTTCTCTAATTGTTTTCCTGTTATTCTATTTTCTCAAAATGCTTTTGGGAAAGTCTGAAATAGTGTATTGGGATCCATCCTGACCAATTGCACATTAGATTTTTGATCACATGCATAAGTTGGGTGATGTGAACAAAATTTCAAATGCCTTGATGACATTCATTTCTGTGTTTGAGAAAAATATGAATGATAGAGATAGAATTCCAAGGAAGATTGTTGAAAAATATAAAAAATGAGATCATATTTCATGTATCTTCAGATAAGTGTATGATAGAAGAAGTTGAACCCCAGACCATCTAGATTCAACCTCTGGATTATGAGGTCTCAGAAGATGATGTTGAAGGTTATGTGCAACTCTTATTGACGATTCCAAAAGATCCAAATGAACCTCAGATTGGAACATATGCAAAGAAATCCATGGAAGTATATTTGGAGCACAAAAAAGCTACAAGGAAGAAAAATGTGACTGAAATGCTTAGAAAATTTGGTTTCATAGATGAAAAAATAGCTCAAGGAAGAGCCATTGGGGGACAAAAGTCTAAAGAATTACCTAGTGTAAGGAGATCAGGTAGGACCCCTCCTTCCATAGCAACTTCTGAACCAACCTCAATAAAGACTGTGCCCAACATTGCAAATAAAGGCAAAGGCCCAACCCCTTCCAGACCTACTACCAGATCAGGAAAGAGGAAAAGTGTTCCTCTAGTAGCCCCTATGAAATGGAGAAAATAAAAGGCTACTAGGGAGAATAATATCAGTGTCACCGATGACTAGGAGGAAGAGGAAGAAGATCCAACTACAAAACTAACAAGAAAAAGAAGGGTGAGTGTTTCCTCCAGTGAAGGTGCATTGCAAGAAACCAGTGTTGGTTCAAAGAAAGTTCACTATGTGTTATCCTTAGAGGATGCTGATGAGCAAAATGTTAATGATGCAAAGAAGTTAAAAGTTGTAGAAGAAGTTCCATTGGATTAGGAAGAACAAAATGCCTCTCTGATAAGACCTAGTTCCCCTCTCAATTTGGATGTTTTAGTGAATAATTTGGTAAATCAAGAAAACATGGTGAAATCCATGATATAAGTGTATGAATTAGTAGGAGAAGATGATAATGAAACAATAATATTGACCATCATCAAATATTTCATCATTTTGGAAGCTAAATGGGACAACATTAAGAGTGATGCAACTGAAAAATTGTGGGAAATTATGATGAAGAGAAGAGCAGAGGCAGTCGAGTTGGAAGAGAAAATAAGAAATAAAGCATATAAAGAAATTGCATCCTCTCTATCTCTAGGTGATATGGAAACTTTGAAAAAGATTTGTTCTAATATGTTCAAGGTGAAGAGAAGAGTTAATACTATGATGAAAAAGGACAAGAAGGAAATCAAAAGAATAAGAAAGGAAACAAAAAGTACTATCAGGAGTACTACGATAAAGTATGGAATGTCTGGTGCATCCGATTCAACATCTCAACCTTAGAAAGAAAATTCTATAGAAGTTGTGGAAGAAACTCCTTCCGGTGTTGCTGATGATAATGTACCTTTGGATGTAAATGAAACCAATACCCTTCCAAAAATAAGTAGTACAAATTTTCTTCCATAAATCAATGCTGCCAATGAGAATCTAGAAAATGAAAAACTTGTTGAAGAAAATTTGAAGTAGAAGTTCATGTTGCTACCCCTCCGCTACAACCCAAAGAAGAAGATAGAGATAAGGGAGAAGAAGAGAAGAGGGAAGAAGAAAAAGAAGAAGAGAAAATAGAAGAAGAAAAGATAGAAGAAAAGGAGATGAAAGGAAATAATGTAGAGGAAGAGAATGCAGAGGAAGAAGAAGACAACAAAAATAAGAAATCATATGACATTACTGGAAAGAATGAAGAAGTATCCCAGCAGGTTGTAGAATCAAAAAATTCCATTGGAGAATCTTCCTCTGGTGATGATGTCTTGGAGGGAATACTGTCTAAGCAGATCAAATTCCAACTGGTAATCCCTTCAGAGCTCCTGTAACTTCTGATGAATCAAGGATATGTAGATATGAACAAGATTTCTCCTGTACATAAAATGGTATTAAGTGATGTGTTTCATGCATCCGATAGAAGATGAATCTTATAAATGCATCAAAAGGGAACTGAGCTCATTGAAGATGCTATTAAGGCCTTGCAGGATGTCACACCTGACACATCTATAATACATCTCTCTCTCCAGTTGAGAACTTGAAGCTTCTATTGGACTCCTTCAAGGAGCATGCCATAGGAATTGTTGAGAAAACAAAACAAGATGTGGAAGAGAAACTGAATGAGAAAAGGCTATTGATCCTTCATGAAAAATGTACCTTGGCACATACCAATGTAGAGAAGAGCCTTGAATCTCTGAAGGCTTGTGAATATGAAGCTAATTTTTTGTTTACCTATTGTATAAGGTGACCTGATGCCACTCAAAGCATAAAATATCTCATAGAATCCATTGAGTCCTAGTTGACCCTTGTGTCCAGTACCTACAATGTATCCATGGACAAAGATAGATCAACTTGGAATGCTATTTTTTCACATAGAGAATTTTTTTTCATGCTACAGAAGTAGAAGGAAGGAATAATTAGAAAATTTGGCTTGCTTGGTGATAATGTGAGGATGGAGTATGCTCTAGTAGCCAATGCTTTGGCTAATGCTAAGAATTTGGATAAGATCAATCTGACTCTAGACACTCCAGATGAAATTGAAGAAATTTTTATTGCTTTAGAATCTTTGAAAAAAATTATGGTATCTGCTAAGCAGAGTTGGGAGAATGGCAAAGCGGTCTGGCAAGGAATTCTTCAAGAACTGCAAAGTGCTCCCTCCTTTGGGTAATTTTTTTCTGTTTTACATTGCTTGGGATAAAATCCTCAAGGGGAGTTTAAAATTTTGATTCTATGTGTTTCTGGACCCTGTGTACATATTTTTCATGGATTTTGTTTAACCTTTGTCCTTGATGTAAAAGGAGGAGAAGTGGAAAGATAAATAGAGTATATTTTGTACATAGGATGTATGTAAATTATTTTTGGAACATGTTGCCATCAATGACAAAGGGGGAGATTTTTGGAAGAATGAAGAAGATCATATCTCTTGACATAGTTTTTATTGTCATTAATGTCACCATGATATATGAGTTGCAACTACAAGACTCAAAAGTCACATTAATTTGATATATTCTGAACCGGTAACACAGGATCATCCTCTGATATTTTGCTTCAGAATCCCCTTTGGTAAATAGCTACTACTTTAGTTTTTGGGAAATTGTCTATGATTGAGAGATGCATGTATGGACATGAACTCGTGTGTACAAATGCTCATGTTTGTCACTGGTATCATTTTGTTGATTACAATTTTTCTATTAGGTCTGTTGTTGGCCAACCTATCAAGCAGTTGAAGATGTAATGGATTAATTATTGTTTGTGTAATCCATGCCGACATGTTGTCACATACCACATGTTTGAATTATTGTTGAGGATATTTATGAAGTCGACTTGATTGTTATCTATGGATAATCAGATATATATACAAGATGTTTTTTGAAGATCTGTATAGAGGAGTTGATGTATGAGAATGTTAGTAGATTATATGTGGAAGTGAAAAGAGCGAAGAGTGATCTGCTGGTATGCAAATTTCTTGAGCTATAAAGGAACTGAATTTGCACTTGAGGTATACTTTCATTAGTTCAATTCTGGCGGTTAGACATTTTTGTTACTTCATTTATGTAGGAAGTGAGCCTCCCATTTTGGATAGTGAGTCCTGGAAGTGAGCCACCCTTTTGTAATATCTTATAACCGGTTATACTATATTGTGAGTTGAATATCCTCACCGTGGTTTTTCCCATTCTAGGTTTTCCATGTAAAATTTTTGGTGTCTCTCATGTTTTGTGCTTCATGTTCTATTGATGCTTCTGATTATCTTAATTTTCATATGATTTGGATTAATTGGATGGTATTTGTTCAATAAGTTTAAGAATATACTAATTTACCCTGCCCTCTCAGTATATTGGATATTTAACAGCTCATCTGACACTTATCCATCTACTATAATTGAATTCTACAAATTTTCATCAATTTTAGCATTCACAATTTCAACAATCACTCTGAGCCTTTTTTTGTAACATCTATAAGTTTTTCTTGTAGTAGAATATCCAAGGAAGATACCTTCATTAGACCTTGCATAAAAATTTCCTAATTTTTCTTTATCTCTTCTGATATAACATTTTTCCAAATTCTCTACAGTACTTCACAATAGGAATCCTTCCATACCATAACTCATAGGGAGTATTTATGCTATTAGCTTTGGCTTGAACTTTGTTAAGTATGTAAACAATAGTATGAGTCGCTTCTCTCCAGTAGACTTCTGATAGATTTTCCTCTTTCATCATAGTTCTAGCCACTTCTTGAACTGTCGAGTTTTTCCTCTCAACCACTCCATTCTACTAAGGAGTTCTAGGGGAAGAATAGTGCCTCTTTATACCATGAAATTCACAAAACATGTTAAACTCATTGGAGGTGAATTCTCCATCTCTGTCAGACCTTAAAAATTTTATTTTCACATTCATTTCATTCTCAATCATAGCTTCAAATTCCTTGAATTTATCTCATGCATCAGATTTCTCTCTAAGAAAAGTAACCCATGTCATTCTAGAATAATCATCAATCAAAAGCATAAAATACCTATCACCTTGTAGACTTCTCACCCTTGTAGGACCACAAATATTTGTATGTATTAATTATAGTAGTCTGATAACAGATTGTTCCTTTCCTTTGAAACTGCTTCTTACTTGCTTTCTAAACTGGCAATTCCTGCAAACAACATTGATAGGCTTTATGATTCTTGGCAGGTCTCTCATTGCATTAAATAAATTGATTCTCACTAAAATGATCAAAATTCATGTGAAACATCCTTCGATACCATAACTAACTATCATAAATCTAAGACATAAAGAGATGACCATCAATTCCCTTAAGCTAATAAATGTTACTATCAATCCTCTTACCAGTAGCAATCACAGTTCCAAACCATTTTTTGATCTCACATGTTTCATCCTTAAACATAAGATTATATCTTTTTCTACCCATTTTTCCAACACACAAAATATTATGCCTTAAACCTTAACATAGTAAACATCTTCAGTATTATGCTTTCCATCAAAACTAATTGAACCTATTCGACAAATCTTAGCTCCCGAGTCATCTCCAAATTTAAATAATCCACCATCATACTTTTCAAGTTTAAAAATATTACTTTTGTCTTCGGTCATGTGATTAGAATATCCACTATCAACAACCTAGTAATTCTTATCTTGTTTAACATGAAAAGAAGATACCAAATTACCTTCAATCTTATCCTTCTTCTCTAGAGCACTTTCCTTCACACAACTTTCAAAGTTAGCAAAACTAGATTCTTCCTTTATAGAAAAAAAAGAATTCATTATCATCAAAATATCCATAATCAGATTCATCATCAGAAATACCAACATCTTCTTTGGCATAGTAAGCTCTTTTAATCATATTTCCTTTATTATCCTTACTCTTATTGTTCGCAACTCTGTTCAGACATCTAGAAGCATAATGACCTACATTTCCACAACTGAAACATTTGAAAGGTAGTTTATCTTTGTACTTACCGGTTTCCTTTTTCATCCTTCTCACAAAGTTAGCTTCCAAATCATCAAGATCATTTCCATGTCCAAATCTTCAATCTTTTCTAATTTTCTAGCCTTAAAATTAGTCTCCACTTTTGTACCATTTTTCAAACAAAGCTTTATCATTTCAAATGAAGGTAATGTACCAATAAATTGATCTATGGAATAAGTATTAAAATTTTCAAATTCCTCAATAAAATATACCTTTTCACTTCAATATTTATTAATTGCTGACAATGAACCTAGATCTTATAGGGAGGCTCGCTCTATAGAGGAAAATGAGTCTTGGTTGAAGGCAATGCAAGAGGAGATGATGGCATTGGAAAACTGTAACACCTGTGATCTTGTTGATTTTCCCAAAGGACGAAAGCCTATCAGATGTAAATGGGTATTTAAAAAGAAATTTGGAGTAGATGGTCACTTGGAAAGGTTTAAGGCCAGATTAGAGGCTAAGGGCTACTCCTAGAGAGAGGTAGTTGATTTTGGTGAAATTTTCTCTCCTGTCGCTAAATTAACTTCTATTAGATTCTTGTTATCTATTGCTACTACTTGTAATTTTGAGATAGAGAAAATGGATGTTAAAACTATTTTTTTGCATGGGGATCTTGAGGAGGAAATTTATATGCGATAGTCTAACGGTTTTGTTGTGAAGGGCAAATAAAATTTGGTTTGCAGATTAAAAAGGTCTTTATATGGTTTGAAATAGTCACCCAGGATGTGGTATTAGAAGTTTGATGATTTTGTATTAAATTTTGGTTTTATTAGGAGTGAAGAGGATCATTATGTGTACATTAAGGTTATTGATGATCTAATCCTTATTATTATCTTGTATGTTGATGATATGTTGTTTATTGGTAACAACAAGGTGATGATAGGTGAGCTTAAGAAACAAATTTTTGGTAATTTTGAAATAAAAGATTTAGGGGTTGCAAAACACATTCTTGGAATGGAAATCAGTAGGGATCAAAGTCACAAAAAGCTTTGGTTAAGTTAGAGTAAGTATGTTGATACTATTTTGCAGAGGTTTAATATGCATGATTGTAAGCTAGTTAATATTCATTTTCTAGTTGGTACTAAGTTGAGCTTGGATATGTGTCCTAATTATAATGATGATGTTGAGGATATTTCTAAGGTTCCTTATGCTAGTGCCATCAATAGTTTAATATATGCAATGGTTTTCACTAGACAAGATATAGCCCAAGCAGTGGGAGTTCTAAGAAGGTTTATGTCTAACCCTGGTAAAGAGCATTGGACTTTTGTTAAAAGGGTGTTTAGATATTTGTGAGGCACTTCTGATTATTGTTTGTTTTATCATGGTACTGATAATGTGGTCAAGTCATTGGACATATAGGGATTTGTTGATGCAGATTGGGCAGGTGACTTGGATAGTCGAACGTCCACAAGTGGGTATATGTTTACTTTATTTAGAGGAGTAGTGAGTTGGATGAGTAAAAGTCAGGCCACAGTTGCATTATCCACCACTGAAGAAAAGTATATGGTAGCTACTCATGTCTCTAAGGAGCTTGTTTGGTTGCAAATGTTGTGTGCAAGTATTGCTTTTGATTACAATATTGTTCAGGTTAATTGTGATAGTTAAAGTGCAATTCATTTGGCTAAGAATCTGATGTATCATGCTCGAACTAAACATGTTGATATTCAATATCATTTTGTTCATGAATTGATTGCTAATGGTCAGATTGAGCTGAAAAATATTGACAAAAAGGAGAATGTTGCAAATGTTCTTACAAAACTTGTGAGCACAAATAAATTTACTTGGTGCAAGAAGGCCATGGGCCTTGTCACTTGTGCATAGTTAATTTGTGTTTTCCTATGGGTGTATTTACAATGTATGATATCAAGTGGGAGAATGTTGGGATAAAGGTTCCATCAACCTTGTAAATATCATGTATTTATTATTCTCCTATTATTGTTTATAATTCACCCATAAGGGATTGGAGGTTTCACCGATAGTGGTAATTAATTATTTACTGCCCCTGGTAATTACTATTTTACTAGCGGGGAGTTAATAAGTTACTTTTACTCACTTGTGGTAATGATAATTATTAAATGTTTACACATAAGATTCTAGGTGCCCACCTTTGGAATATTACATTATGACATGTTATAACATACGTCATAATCTATAAGAGTATCTATGACAACTATGATAGGTTTCATAAGATTCTATGATGACTATGATGACATCTATGACAAAATATTTTCTATCTTGGTCCCTAGGCGCCCATGCATGTAAGGTGCTTTATGATAGCTGTAAGAGGAATTGTAAGACATCATTATGAGTTGGTTTTGATTATTCCAAAGTGGTGACATGGTATCTTGACCATTTTGGATGCCATAATTCATGGGTGGTATTATTCTATTTAATAGGTGCTTTGAAGTGGAGTTTATGGTGGTTTTCTTCAACAATTTTCTTTGTAGGGGTTATACTGTCGGATTGAAGGCTGAAGACTAGTTAGAGTGAATGTATTGTAAACTAATTTGTAGCTAATACAAGGAATTCATCTTTTTGGTGGTGGAGTTTTTTCCCAAAAGGGTATCTCCATGTAAATTATTGTGTTATGTGTTCAACTTTCTCTTCTTTGCATTTTCTATGTTTATAGTTGTTATACCTTCACATGGTTATCATTTTTAAATCTGATTTACAACAAGTTTAAGCTTTCACTATAGCTATTCCTCTACCTTATTTATAACATACTTCTTCAATTCACATCCCACACATCACTCACATCGATCTCACATCTATCTTGTCTCTCTCTCTTGATTCTCTCTTGCATGTCACAAAAAAATACTCTTATTTATATCAACCTCAACCTCAAAAACCTTCTCCAAGGTCAAAAACTATTCGTTACACTTACAAACTCAAGTTAGGTTGACACCAAAACATTCCAACGATGCATAGGAATGATAGTGACCCAAATAACTCTTTAATTAGGACCCAAAATAGATCCCAACATATATCAACATGCTTTCACAAGCCTCGCATGTAGTGCTAACACAAGGTCAACCAATACCTATGCTAAACACAAAAAACATTAAGTACACACTTCCTTAATTAATCAAAAACTTTTGGACAGCAAAATTCACTTGAACACAATCTAGAATAATCCTCGAATCACCTGAGATCCAACAACCACTTCATCCAAACTCACATCATACAAATACTTCAACCTAGAACATCCAGTAAACCTTATTCACACACTGAAACATGAAACACACTATATTGGACCAAATCTAGTGAAACCTTGAATTTTGAAAGATACAAAAATTATAGGAAACTTCCCAAATCTGCACAACTTTAATCCAAACAATGAAAAAATGTGGAGAAAATACATTTCTCCCAAGCCATAGAAAACATCATTGAAAAACTAGTTCACACACTAGTGAAATATCTCACTCTATACAATGATCTAGAAACCCAAATTCTAAATATAACAACCTCTAACAACCTCAAACAACATATTAGATTTGCATAGGCATAAAATCAACACAAGAAATGTGAAGAACATCCCAGAGTACATTTTGAACACTTGCACAACACTATTTTCTCTATTTATCATATTTTCTCAAAAGCACTTGGAAACCAAGTACCAAAGACATCATCTCAACTCATTACTTCATTCCAACTCAGCTCCAAACACTACAAAAAAAAGATAGCTCCATGTACTCACAACACTTCCTCAATATCTCAACTACACATGCACAACCTACAACAACCTATTTTCCTCTTTTCCACAATTTTCTCAATATCCTCGACATCTTCATCATGAAACAACACATAGTTGACATCAATGAAAACACTAGCTTGTAGACTTTCTAGTGATATCAATGACAACACCTTCATACTTGCAGCAACATGCTCTTAGGAGTAGAAAAACCTGACCTGAGTTGGTAACTCACTTACAACCTCACTTAGGTGGGTAAGAGGTTAATTATAATATTATTTTTCCCTTTTACAATATTTGCAACCTCCGTAAACAACATTACCAACTTTTGACCTCCTAAGACTCCTTAACAAATTCAAATATTTAAACATAGTATTTTGGAGGGAAACTCCTCTAGACCTTATTACATACTCAAAGGATCCCATTGATTGGGAATCCATACTAAAACATCAAAATGGACCTCTTCATGAACTTTCTCATCAAAATCCAAAACTTTAGGTTGCTAGATGCTCTTGCATCACCAAACCGATAGTTCCAACACATTCAAATATGTTAGAATTGACTATGGTTTCCAAGATCTTGAGACCAAATGGAAAGCACAAAAATAGATAATAGAATGTGACAAGAATAAATTGTATTCTTATCAATATGATTCAATGATATGATTGTGATTATGATGTACAAATGAGAGAGACCCCTTGGTTATATAGCCAAGGTGAGATACAAGATGACATAGGATTATGAAAAGTTTCTTAATCATATGACATGAGACAACTCATCACACTTACCTAGGTTCACATGTGTTACAAGTCAAAAGATAAGATAACTAATGACAACTAACACCTTCTAGAAAGATTCCTTCCTATGACCTAAGTAAACTTAACATGTGTAAATAAGTGCCCTAGTAATGAATTAACTAAGTATAAGACATTATTTACACCAACACCCCCCCTCAAGTGCAAGTTAGGGAGTAGCATATTATATTGCAAATAACACAAATATGGGTCCCAACTACTAAGACATGTTAGGTATCCATATACATATGCAATGCAATCTCTCACAAACAGAGAAAAGGAGAAAACCCAGTGAGACAAAACTCATCCCCAAAAGAGAGATAAAAGATACAAAATAGAAATGCTCTCAATGAAGAATGAGAAATCCAAAACCCCATGTGAGGAAAAAGACCCCCCATAAGAGAGAATTAGAAGAGAGACAAGGCAGCCCCCCCTCAATGTTGAGTCTCCTGCAATGATGTTAGAAGCTTGGCATTGAATGATAAAGATGATCCAATATTGTTGAACAACGTTCCTCCCCTTAGGAAGAAACAAAAACATGGATCTATGCAAGATGTCATGAATATTTATGATGTATGATGATGTATCTGAAGTATGCTCAAGTGTCTTCATGTCGATGCCAAAAGCTGACACACTCCAAATAGGCATTCTAGGCCACATTGCTGAAGAGGACAATCCAAAATCTAGTAGAGATGAATGTAGAGAACAATACAAAGAGAAATATATCCCCTCTGAAGAAAAATAAGCCTCCTCCAAATTCTATGCAAAAGTATCCAAACTCACACCAAATTGCAAAGAATGATCATGTAGAGAATGAACAAGAGGGTTAGAGTGTTCCCTCACAACAACTGAAGAAGGTGCATCTTCATCAAAGATAAGATAAATGCTATCGATGATGTCCCCCAAATATGCAAGATGAGACTCCACAAAAAAGTCTGAAATACCTGTCAAGAAGTCATCTAAAGTAGCAGGATCTAAAAGACTATGAATGTCTTGCTACATTGAATCACAAGGAACCCAAACTCTAGAAACACAAGAATCATCAACTACAATAGTAGGTGGAGGAGATGAAATGCATGGCTCAAGAACTAGATCTGATATGAGAACTCCCAAGTTAAAGTACTCAAATGTCTCCTCTAAATCATGGTTCATACAATCAACAATCGAAGGAACAATATCACCATCAGAAGCAAAATCTGTAAAGGTGTACAAATGAGATGAATGATCAACCACCCCAGTAGCAATGATCTCTCTAGTCTCCAAGTCTCGAATGATAGCTGAATTAGGTGTGAACTCCACAATTCTCCCATCTCCACCATGTATAATCTGTTATATGGAAAGAATATTGTTCATCAAATGAGGAACACACAAGACATCCTAGAAAGTGTTGTCCCCAAAACTAATAGATCCCTTCCCAATTACACTCATGTATGTATTGTTTCCCATCAAGATAGGAGACATGGTACAAGGCTGAAAAGAAGAGAAGATATAATGCAAAGATGTCATATGATGAGATGCTCCTGAATCTAGAAGCCATCTCCCCGATCTTGGACCTGAAAAAGAACACAGAGCTTGACCTTTTTCCTTTTTAGAATGTTTTGAAGAAGGATAAGAAGAAGGTGATTTGGACATTCTAGAAGGAAAATCAATGTAATTTTTTTTGAGAACATGTTTCAACTCATCAATATCTTTCTTATAACAATAGTGTTCTTTATGTCCATCCTTATTGCAATATGCACAAGTAGGCCTCTCCTTCTTAGATGATTCACCTTTAGAAGATGATTTTTTCTTTGCTTGATCTGAATGTTGATTATTATTTTCTTTCTTATATGATTCTGATTCTTTCACCTGACTAACCAATAATGCCTGAGATTTAGAAGTCTTGATGAGACCCATTGAGATAATATTTTGTTGCTCATGTATCAACATATAAGAAAATGATGCAAATGCAAGTGTAGTATATGCAGACCCCATAGTTAATCTATGAGTATGAAAGCTAGAAAATAAAGAAGCATAATCAAGACCAAGTTTTTTCATTGTATTGTAGACTAGCTAAATGTCCTTATTAATTCCACATGCTTTACATTGCTCTCTTAGATCATTGACCTTAGTGATGTAGTCTTGGATGTTGTCAAAGTTCTTAGGATCAAGGCTCATCAGTTCATTATCAATTTGATATCCTCTTACTTCATCTGTAGTACCATACAAATTTTTCAATTTGTCCCAAGCTTCATAAGAATTTTTACATGATTCAAGTTGGAACAAAAAATCTTGAGAAACTAGTCTACGAAGACACTCAAGAGATTTGGTATGTTCAATAATCCATTTTATCTTTTTATCTGCATCTGTAGGTTCAGGTACCTTATTTTCAACATATAGAGAGTGACCTCTAGTCATTAAAATACTCCATGCATTTTACTGCCATTTTGAATAATTATATGATGTGAGAAAAGAAACCTTAGAATGATCCATGAAAACAAGAGAGAACAAGCAAACAAATCAAAAGAATGCACCAAGAGACCCCCCTCAAATCACTCAATCAAGAAACCCCCCAAGCAATATTTGATTTGGCACTTTATATTTAGTAATTTTACAGTTGCCACTTGCCAAAAAATAGTGAAGTGGACTTTGATCTTGGTACATGCAAATGCCAAATTTGGCCACAGAATTAAGTACAATTTTTGGTACAAAATCAGATCAATTTGATCATACCACTGAAAAGTACATGAAAAATTATGCACTTTAAAAAAAAAACTGCACCCAAAAATGTTATCGTAGGAGCAAGATATGAGCTCCCAAAGTTCCCAAAATGAGGACAAAGCAACAACACCTATGAGAATCTGCAATTTTGTCACTACAATAATGATGACCTAGGGGTCCGTATGACTCCTTAGGCAATTTTTTTTTGCCTCATCGGACAATTGCTCTGATTTGGACTATTCGACAGTCGATCTTAGGGTTTTTGGCCCTTTTGGATGTGATGGCAGGGTCAGATTTGACCCAAAATGCTCACAAAATGTAGCTACCTCCTGGCAACAACTTTTCAACTTCAAACCCTCATAGATTTGGCCTCATATGTCCGATTTGGATGAAACAAAAGGAAAAATAGACTTTCTCAAATCTTTTGAATGCAATGGTGAGCTTAGATTTGAACAAGCAAGCTCTGATATGAACCTGCAATAAAGAGCCAAAAAATGGAACCTCCCCAAATCTAGTATCTCTCTTCAGAAAAAAGACTATTCAATGACACCCAACCTGATTTGATACCATGTTAGAATTGGCTATGGATGCCAAGGTCCTGAGACCAAATGGAAAACACAAAAAGAGATAATGGAATGTGACAAGAATAAACTGTATTCTTATCAATATGATTCAATGATATGATTGTGATTGTGATGTACAAATGAGAGAGACCCCTTTGTTATATAGCCAAGGTGAGACACAAGATGTCATAGTGTTATGAAAAGTGTCTTAATCATATGACATGAGAAAACTCATCACACTTACCTAGGTTCACATGTGTTACAAGTCAAAAGATAAGATAACAACTAATGACAACTAACACGTTCTAGGAAGATTCCTTCCTATGACCTAAGTAAACTTAAGATGTGTAAATAAGTCCCCTAGTAATGAATTAACTAGGTACAAGACATTATTTGCACCAACATAATAGGTAGGTTTACACTAGGAATGTTCTTGTTTCACACCTCAACATGCCAGAATGTTCCAAGCTACATTGCATTGATAATTTCTCTTAAGAGACCAAAGTGCGAAAGGGAAAAAAACTTTGACGAGCTATTACTAGGAAACCATGTCACATAGAAAAATTATGTCTAAAGGTATAGGGTCACATAGGGTCCCACTATAATAACCTCTCTTATTTTTTCATATCTCAAATCCATTTGCCTGTGGTGACAAGTTTTTAGTTGATGGAAAAAGTGTCAAATGCATTTAGTGAAAAGTTGCAAGGTGGTGTAATTTTTGTTCTATTCATCATGCAAAAAAATTGACAATTCCAACACATTTGGATGGGTAGGTTTATGTTAGGTTTGGTCCTTTTTTGCACCCCAATATGCTGGAATATTTCGAGCTACATTGCATGGACAATTTCTCTTAAGAGACCAAAGTGCGAAAGGGCATAAAATTTGATGAGATGCTACTCAAAATCTGTGACACTTAGAAATATTCTATTTGAAGGTACAAATTCATGTAGGGTCTCTCTACGATAACCTCTCTCAATTTTTCATATCTCCAATCCATTTTCCCATGGTGACAAGTTTTTAGTTGATGGAAAAAGCATTAAATGAATGCAGTGTATGTTAGAGTAAAGGTTTTAACTTAATTATGTTAGTTAAAAAAAAATTAAAAAAATTATAAAATGAAATTTTTATTTTGTGCTCCTAGTTTAGCAGGATCTGTTGCCCGACGGCCACCCGCCCACCACTTAGAGGTAGCGGTACTGCCTACAACTGCCGGCCTCGAAGTGGTCACCAAGCGGCCACCTACTCACCACTCGAGGTAGCAACGCCACTCGTCTCACCACCGGCTCGCCTCTAGTCTGTCGCTCCGCCCGAACTCCACTCGTGCGCAACCCACCACCCATGCACTGCTAATCCACCGCCCGAGCACTGCCCACTCAGCCCTCTAGTCGCTCATTGGACCAGGGGCTTATTTTTTTAGCCCTTAAGGGCTCTGGAGGTCCTTATTGAGCAATTTGGAGCCGTTTTCACAAAATCAAGCGTACTTTTTGCATACAATCTCCATTTTTAAAAAAACAAGATATCATCGGAAAGAAGGTTTTGGGAACTATCCAGTGGTGCTAGTGTTTTTTCCAGGTTTTGCATTTTTGATGCCATTTTCATCAATCAAAGCCAGTACTTGTGGTTTTAATTTTAGGAGGCATATATTTTGCATTCAGACTTCGTTTTGCACAAATGAATAGGCATTGGAAAGGTGTTGCAGTTCTCTTTCCATATTTTTAGTCTATTTCATTAGAAAATTTACCAGGTAAATTTTATTCAGCTTTGTGTGTTTTTACACTTTGCTCAATTACTTGGACATTCTAGCACCTACATAGGTTTTTTTTGTGTTGGATGGGTTAGATTAATATGATTTATCATTGCTG
Organism: Sequoiadendron giganteum; assembly: GCA_007115665.2. Lineage (NCBI taxonomy): Eukaryota > Viridiplantae > Streptophyta > Pinopsida > Cupressales > Cupressaceae > Sequoiadendron > Sequoiadendron giganteum. The sequence continues at coordinate 855,249,952 of CM021101.1, forward strand.
AGATCATTAATCTCTGAATTTTTCATTTGAAGAGTTATCATGGGTTTTTCTACTCACCCTTCAGTTGTAATTTTGGAACAGGGTAATTATGATTCATGGGCAAAGGGCATACTTACACATTGTAGGTGGCTTAATATTTTTCCTTATTTATATGATCTCATACCTGAACTAGCCACTTTAGAGGGAAAATTAGCTTGGGATATCATTAGAGATCACATAGTAGGTCTTACATTGTCTAGTGTTGATAATGACACTATGTGGGCTATATCAGACATTTTGTGTCCCCACCCACTTTGGACACGTATTTGGGAGATCTATGAAGACTCCAATCTCTCTCCATTCCCAAAGGATCTTGCTTCAAATTTTATCTTTCTCATTGCTTGGAGAGATAATAGACCCTTTGATCATGATACTTTAGAGGAGCTTGAGTATTTAGACACCCTTACATGTTTTGATGGATCAGAGGCTTGTCTCATAGTTCCTACTCTTCAGATTGAGACTTCATCAACATCTCCTGTTGTTCCTGATTTAGTGCAGCAGGGCATCATACATCTTCTAGACATAGCTACTTTGGACTCTTATGTTGCAGACATATCTTTCTTGTTTGTGGAGTCCTATATTGCAGATTTGGAGGATTATTTTGAGAACATTCATATCCTCTACCTTGACAGTTAGGTTATCACTATACACCCACCATTATCAGTGAATTTAGAGGTTGGATTTTAGGATTCTCCACATCAATTTGGATTTCACATCATTTTTTTCAGTTCAGACAGAGAGATTCTTCAGCATTCGATCATGGCACACATCTTGAGACATATTGGTTCATCACTCTTCATAGGGTTTCTTTGACATTTTCCTTTGGATCCTTTTCTTCCCAAGGGGAGGAATATCATTTTCCTCTTCAGGATCTCCTTTTGGATTCTACATCGGGCATCTACCTTTGCAACAAGATTTTCTTCATTGTGGGGGGGACTTCTTGTCTCTTTCTATCTCTCCTATGGAGACCATTGTATATTTACTTATATGATAGAAGTTGTCTATGGGGGGTATCATTTAATCCACCTCCTATCCTTCTTTCATTAGTGCATTGCATTCCTTTCTTTGCATTCTATTTTGAGGAGGAGTTTTGTTTCCACTGGGTTTTCTCCTTTACCCTGTTTCCTTTAGTTTGCATTGCATTTGTAAATGATTACCTGATCAGGCCTAGTTGACAGGACCCATGTTTACTTTCATGCATTGTAGTTACTTTTTCTTTCTTGCACATGTTTGTAGCTGCAATCTTGCTCATCTTAAGGGGGGGTGTTAGAGTAAAAGTTTTAACTTAATTATGTTAATTAAGTTACGTTTATTCCTCTCTTAAGATTTAAATTTAGTTTGCATATTGTGACATTTAATAATTATATTAATTATTAAATGTCTACCTATTAGGTTTACTTTTAGGTTTGCATGATCTCCTTTCTTAAGGATTGATCCATTGTATTATTATCTCTCTTTGATTAATACATTTTTCAGCTTTCAGAGCACCCTTGCTTTTATGTCTCCATATCTTCTTTCTATGATAGGTTATTTGCATACAAGTGATCTTTAGGGTCTGTGAAGTTGGATTTAACAACTTCTACAGTGTAAAGTTGCAAGGTGGTGTAATTTTAGTTCTATACATTGTGTGACCAAACCGATAGTTCCAAGACATATGGATGGGTAGGTTTATGCTAGGAAAGGTTTTGTTTCACACCCCAACATGCCATAACATTTTGAGCTACATTGCATCAGTGATTTAGCTTAAGAGACCAAAGTGAGAAAGGGAAACGAACTTTGATGAGTTTTTACTCAAAAAATGTTGCACTTAGAAACATTCTATCTAAATTTATAGGGTCATGTAGTGTCCATCTATAGTAACCTTTCTCAAATTTTCATATTTGGAATCCCTTTTCGTGTGGTGACAGGTTTTCAGTTGATGGAAAAAGTGTCAGATTCATGTAGTGTAAAGTTACAAGGTGGTGTAATTTTTGTTTTGTTCATCATGCAACCAAAAGAATAGTTTGAACATGTATGTAAGGTTAGGTTTATAATAGGAAAGGTCCTGTTTCGTACCCCAACATGCCAAAACATTCCAGGCTACATTGCACCGATGATTTCTCTTAAGAGACTAAAGTGTGAAAGGGTAAAAAAATTTGACGAGCTGTTATTCAGAACCGTGGAACTTAGAAACATTTTGTTTGAATGTACATGGTCATGTAGGGCCCCTCTACAATAATCTCTCTTAGTTTTTCATATCTCCAATTCATTTTCTTGTGGTATAGTAATTCTTGACATGAAATCAGACAATCCAAGATGGCAGTATAATAGTTCCTGACATGAAGCATCACAAGACACTGTGAATGGAGGGAAACAATGTTATGAAATGAAAATCCAATTTTTAAGGGAATAGGATTGTTAAGGAAAATTCAACCATATTCATAGGAATTTTCACCATGAATAATGTGGCAGTTGAGTTTATAAAGAGGATAGTGTCATAGAAAAGAGGGAAAATTTCTATTATTATGCACATTTAAGGATTCAAAGAAAATAAATAAGTCATTAATAGATAGTGAAATTGAATACCTTAACTTGATTGACACTAGGTTTTTAGCAATCAAGGACTATCAATTAATGACTATGTGTTTTGACTATGAAAGGAAGTAGTGACTTCAAGCATATAGGGGTAGTCACTTAAAAAACAATTGATTTGGAAATGCAGCATTTTGAAAAACAGTCATAGAAAAGCAAGAAGGGTAGTATGCATGAGCAAGAATATGAAAAATAACAAAGTAATAAGGAAATTCAAGACATAACATCTCAAACCTCAAGGAATAATAAGGACAATATTCCATGCACTTATCAAGTTGGATTCTTACATGATATACCACCATAAAAAGGTGGTCTCGAATAAGGATTTATGTAGAGTTGTTTTTGAAGAAGTAATAATTAGACAATGGAAAAATCATGCTCCATGCATTATAGTTTTCTAAAGGTGTAAATACACTCAAGAATTGATTTAAATTATGGCATATATGAAAAATCAACAAAACATATCTTAGAAACCACATGCAACCTATGATCTAAAGAATGATTGGTAAATATTAAAGCACTTTGTAGAAATATATAGGCACATATGAAAACTTTAATGTAATAAAAATCATCAGTAATTATTTCAACATCAGATGAATAATTGGTGAATATTCAACAATAATAATCAAGAACAAGATGTAAAAAATAACCATGCCTACAACATTCAACAATATAATTTACACAATACACATGATAACATCATTCAAGAATAGCTATCAAAATTAGGATTTACTTAATCCCCATGTTGAAAATGTTTAGGATAAAACTATATAATTTGATAACAATGGTAAAATAAGATTTGCATTAATCAAAAATCCATAAGGCTATACAACATTATATGTCAATAAAAGCATACAATATATCCAATAATGTCATGTACTTACAAAAAATCCATATGGACATAAAATATCACATATCGATAGTACAAAACATATGTTCAAAAATTCCACATAGGCATACAACAAACAAACCTAATACATAGTCATTTCCCACTAGGGGAAGGAAATAGATCGTGTGCTACCTTCGAATTTTGGCTGGATGGAGTTTATGTTGATGTTGTTGTCTTACGAATGCACTCACTTGTCCTCCTCTCTTCACTCATCTAGAGATCCAACTGATACAATAAGAAGTATAAACGTTAATATATAGAAATTGAATTGTGGAATGACATATAAAAAATCACTTACTACAAATAAATAATCAATACACTCATCCACAACAGTAGCATGTTGATGATCTAGAGTGATAAGCACCTGTAGCAACCATCAAGATAGCAATTAAATTGCATACAAGTATCATTAATATTTTCAATAATGGACCATAGAAGAGAAAATATAATGTCAAATTTACTTTTTTTTCACATACCTCTATCAAAGGACTAGAATTTTCTATTGTTGCAGAAAATTCATGGTCCATTGTGCCACAAACATTGCTAGGGTTGCTGTTGTTAGCATCTAAAAATCAAACAACAAATATGAAGTTTTTTATCACTTTCATTAGTTTCTTTGTTTAATTAAAATAAAAACTAGATGGAAATTGAAAATGTGTACATGTTCCTAATGTAGTTTTTTTTCCTATGATAATTCCATAAAAAGTGGACTCAGACTCTTGCACTTACCCTCCCATAGGCTAATAGAGGAAAAAAAAAGGCAAAAACAATGATGCTAGAAAGAGCAATCCAAAATAATTGATAACTGATAAGAAAAAAAACCCCATATGTAAAGCTTGGGAACTTGAATAAATTTCCCAAAAATAAAGGGCTCAATATACCATGAAGTAATTTTGAGGTTTCAAATGCTAAAGATGTAAATATCAAAATAGATGTTCAACCAATAAGCCACCAATATGATGATAAGACAACACCCGAGGGGGTGGTAATGTCATAAATAACAAGAAGTGAGCACTTGTAGTAACATAATACCATTCATTCTTGAAACTAATGCTATAATTGTACCTTATTCACCCCTTCATTGAGTTATGTTCCCATTTTTGTTGCCCATTTCATGAGCCAACTTAGAATTTACATGCCTATAAGTGAACTCCTTAAGATTATGAAATATAAAAAGAGGGAATTGTTGTATTTAAATGCATCAACTACATTTCATGATATTTTCAACCATCTCATTAATACCGATGTGAATGATGACTTCTAATATCCTCTTGAAATTTACCTTGGCACATCACTAGTGGGTAGCCAATTGAATGTAAATGCATTTGATACTTCATTGCTAATAAGGGGATAGTTTTACATAAATATATGTTGAATCTAGGGGCTTCAAGAAATGGCATTCCCTTTGAAGTCATAAATGAATTAGGTTTTAAAGTTTCCAATTGCTTTATTCTAATTGCTAAGTTTCTCAAGGTCAGACTATCCTCTAATAAGAGGTGAGTTGGTGGTGGGAGTAATTTATGGAATAGGTGGAAGTACCACAAATACCAATGATATACTACCAACAATTTTTGAGAAAAGAAAGATAGGTCATTATGATTTAAAGTCAAATTAGGAAAATCAAGCCCTAAGGAGCTATACATAGAACCTCAGAGGATACATGCATTAAAGAACAAACTACAATTATACAAAATCATATGGAATTGTTCTAAAAAGTAAAATTATATATGAAATAGTGTTTTTTTCAATTACCAAAACTAGCTAACATTGTTTTACAACACCATTAATGAATAAAGGTTACCTAAGTGAAAGTTGTTTGAGGACTAGAATAGAGAGGTTTCAATGTTGAAGGTCTACCAAAAAACTATTTGACATCCAAAGCATGTTATGAGACAGTTATTCATATAAGGTTCAACTATTCATATTCAATAATTATTTCTTTAATACTGGTTGCATGCCTATGGAATCAACAACGTAAAACTATAGGGGACTACGGGAATGGTGCATGTATCATCAAAATTCCAACTCTAAATTTTCATCATATTCATTCTACTAATTTAGTTATTCTTATATTTCAAAATAGAATTTAATAAAAAAAACTAAAAGAACTTTCTAAATTTTACCTGAGTATCAATGCCGAATTTTTCATTCAACAAGGCATCTATCATAACCATATTCTCTCTAGATGATGTATGTTGTGTAGCTTCATCTCGAGCACTCTCACCACCATATGTGCAAACATTGGTGTAAGAGTGACAATAGTGGACTAGAACTCCAGGCCTAGAAGTCTCACCTACATCAGACTTTAGTAGAGGCTTCACACACTGTACAATGCTATGAGTGAGTGAGCTGATTGAGTCCAACATGTCCACCTTGATACTGACCTTCACAATGGAAGGAATGGTGACATGCTCCACCATGGGTTTGGCCAAGGATCTCGGTGCCAATTGCAGATTATGTTGTGCACCCACTCTATCATGTGTGGATCCCCCACCTCTAACCTAAAAGTCTAGATAGTCAAAATAATTTGGTATCTTATTGAGGACAAACTCACAATAGAGTTCCCTCAAAAAATTTGGCAAGATCTCATAGTTATTGCATGGAGGTTGGTCAAAAACCATCCACCACTACTCCTAAATCTTATTTTTAATTAATTCATGGTGACACCAATGGATGGGGAACCTCCTGTACATGCAAGTGATAAAGGTGCATTGATTCTTGGGTCTGTGAAAAGAGCAAACAAGTCGGATTTGATAATTTTTTATTTCTTCACTTGTGCATAGGAAAGTCCACTTTCATAAAATCATTTTAATTCCTCCCTCTTATTTAACCAAAAATTATTTTTTTCACTCATTTCTACTATGTGAGATACAATTTGTAACAACATAACCTAACATGCCATGAATTCTCACATGTGACTTGAAGAGTTAGTGAATAAATTTGTTTATTTTTAACTAAAATAATAGTCAACTATTGAATCATTTGGATTGGATCTACATTAGCTTCATGTAATCCATTGATTTCCATACTTAAATAACTGGTTAACTGGGTAGTTGTTACACAATCGACTTTAAGGATTTGACAATGCCTCTCTTATGAGGGTATGTTGCAACATGTTCATTTAATCTTGCAATCAATTCTTCAAGCCCTCTTTTATTGTTTTCTATTTGATTTAAAATACAAATCTTGAGTTCCTATAGGATTCCTACAAATTGAGGGAGGGGTTTGATGTTCTTCTTGTTCAAGAGGGTTTTCATGAGGAGGTGATTGTGAATTATTAACATTTGGAGGTGGAGATTGATTTCCTAGAAATTAAAATAAAGTTTAACTAAAAAACCTATTTCAAAATATAATTTAATTCAAATTTGAAACTAAAACAATAGAAATATAAACCTCTTTGACCTCTTTGATGTCTTGGCGACATCCTCACAAAGAATAACAATCTAAGAGTACAAAAAATGATCTCCTTTTGGTGAGAATGGGTTGCAAAGGTAAAAAAGGAAAGAAAATATCGTGGCTAGGGAAAAAATAAAGGTTTTAACACTGCTTTTTTTAACTTACTTGTCCATTTGGTGCACATAAAAATCACTTTTCAGGTTGTATTTCAATGTGGCACCTTTTTTGTGTCACAAATTGATGCACTTACCCACATAGAAGCCTTCATAGAAATTGCATGAGAAGAAGGTAAAAAGGTAGCATTAGGGACCACCACTCCTATATTTTACCTATAGTAGGACTTGTAGAACAAGTCCCCATGGGATGGTAAAGGTCCAATAGGAGCGGGCCAGAAATGATCCAAGGAGAAGCCCCCATGTGAAAGTAGGGTTTGTATCTTGTGTCATGGATGATATGAATTTGTACCATCATGAGGGAATTTCAAACATTTGTGGACTACTAAAGTGACCAAATTCATGGAGAGTAGCCACGAAATACCTAGTCTTACCTTGAACAGGTTGGATTCAAGAATCATGAAAAATGGGACATCAACAAATCTAAAACCAACAAGAACCACCAAAGAAATAGATCCAATAGGAGGTACAAAGAAGCCATCATGAGTATGGATCACGACATTCAATTCCTCATATTTCTACTTATGTAAATTGTTGATAAATAGTGTCTCCTCCATAATAACATTGATCTAGCTAGCAGGGTCAACCATAACACTAGTTACGATGTTACTGTTAACTTGAGCTAGGATGTAAAGAAGAGAAGGTTCCCTATTAAGGGGAAAATAATGTCATGTAAAGGTTATGTTAGGAATATTTTCCACGACCAAGAGGAGAAATAGGAGTGAACAAGACCATGTTCACATACTTAGGACTGAAATAAGAAGAAGAAGCAAGTGTTATTAGGTTGGAAGAATGAGAAGGAAAGGGATCTATGTAGATCTATAGTTGGCTATTAGGCTTGGCTACAATTTTTTTAAAGTTTTGTTTCCTATCTTCGAGCCAGATGACACCTCTATCTATGTGTTCTTGGAACACATTTCGAAGATGCACATAACATTTAGTGTCATGACCAGGGGCTTGTTGAAATTCACAAAAAAATTGTGCATCATACCAACTAGGATAAGGTTTATCATCAGGTAGCGGTGTAATTTTTGGGAGAGTGATTAAACCATATTTTGTATATGGAAGTATTGTTGGATTTTCATGGAATGTCTCTTTATGGTTCACACATCAATGGTTGATCTCTTTGGTGTTACATATGTTTATGTTGGTTTTTAAGGTGATTTGTGGATGTCTAGCCAACAGGGCTTTGTTCCCTTGCTTGCACTATGTGCTTGGAGGTCTACGCCAACAATTGAGACTATGTTAAGATGAGTTTCGGTCCTTCCCTATTCTTTTGGAGCCATATTGAGTAAATTTAGTTGGAATATATGTTTTTGAGCCAATTGGTAATGTGCTACATGTTTCTTCTACACGTTTCCTTGTTACCAATTTGAGATGTAGTGCACTAACATGTTTGAAATTTTGGATCACATTTGAAGATGTAATAATTTGTTTTTGGTCATCTATATCTCTTGGATAAGACCTCTTTAATTGTAGTTGTGTTTTATGGTTGACTTGTTGGGGTCATTGCTTGTCTCCCTTTTTGGCTAACCTAATTTGATGTTTTCCTTACTTGCAGAGGATATAAATGGAAGAAATAATTAGTTGCAAGGTGTGAGATGGAATAATATAGTAGTGGAAAATATAAATCAAATGTGCTTCAATGCCTCAATCAAAAAAATGTATCATTGACATATGTTGTAAATCAAAAGCTTCATGTATCATGTTCAAAGATAGTGAGTCTCCCTAGTAGGTCTTTGTATCTTTCTCTGAGGTTGTGTGCCCTAGCCTAATATTCCTCGTATCTTTCCTTGAGGTTGTGTGCCTTAGCCTATAAGTCCTTGTATCTTTCCCTAGGAATGTGTTCCATAGCCCACAAGTCCTTCAGGGAGTAGTGTGCTTCCTTAGATAGTGAGCCTTAACAAAAATTGTAATATTTTCCATTATTGTGAGATTTTCACAATGGTTTTTCCCTTCTTGGGTCTTCCATATATATTTGGTGTTATATTGTGCATGTGTGTTCATTGCTTTATATTTCATTGTTATTGATCTATTTAAGGGTTGTTGATCTTGTTAGAAGATTAAATTTAAATTGTGATAAAGGTTTTTAGTTTTAAAGGTATTGATTCAATCCCCCCTCTCAGTATCTAGGCGTGTTCAACATAAATAAAATGACATCCCTCTATCTTTCACTGAGGCTATCTAGGTTTTACAAATTCTCACCAATCTTGGTAATTAAATCAAATGGTCATCTATCATTTTTTTTGTGATAACCAAAGTGATATTTAGATTTTATGGAACCTAGTATGCCCCTAATAGATTAAGAGCATGGAGATTCACTTTAATTATATAAAAAAAATCTTGTGGATAGGTCATTGATCTACAATAGTACCTAACATCTAAGAAAATTACCAACATCTTCACTAAATTAAATATAAAAATTAATTTTCTTTATTAACAAGATTTGTTAGGGGTGTTAATAATTGAGGGAATACATTGAATAAAGCAGATACTAAGAGGGGGGGTGAATTAGTATCCACACAAAATTATTGAACAATCACTTAAAACTTTATTGCACCATAAAGAAGATTAAAGTAGCAGTTTAACATTAGGTTTCAGAACACATGAACATCATATTTTACGTGGAAAACCCAATAAGGGAAAAACCATGGTGAGGATTAACTCATAGTATATAAAGTTATATCAAAACCAATAATAAGAGGCTCAGTGCCACAAAAAAAAGCTCACTGTTTACAAGGACTTACTGTCCAAAATGGAGGCTCACTGCCTATAGAAAAAGTAAACATAAATTGGCTAATCGCCAAGAGTTGAACTTAGAAAGATACACCACATGTGAAGATTCAGTTCCTTTGATGCTCAATTCTTTTTCAAATCTTCAACCACTCTTCACACTTCGCTCATACATAATTCTTCTTCTTCTTCTTGCATTCACATTGCTTGTCCTTTATTGCTTCGTCACACTTCCACACTTTTCATTCTCTAGATATCTTGTATAAATACCCGATGTAACCATATGCATTGGTTAGGTTAGCCTAACATATTTCCAAGATGATAACTTGTCAGTCTTCATATCGAAATTAATTCTCTTATGTTAGGCAATAGCATGTCGGCCAAGATTAATGAATCAATGCCAAACCCGATCATGTATACATTCTTCCAATTATTATACACCTTTTTCAAAACCTTAGACCATACAGATTACCAGCGGAGATATCTGGACCAAAATACCAGAATACCAGATCAAATTTTGGATGAGATAAATATGATCTTCACACCGATATCGAGTACCAAACCAACATGGTGACATCAATGACAATATTGAAAAACTTCGAACAATCTCCCCCTTTGTCATTAATGGCAACATGTGAAAAAAGTGATTAAAAAATTCTCCAAATATCTCCCCCTTTGACATCAATGGCAAAGGGCACCAAAAAAGAAGGATAAAAACATGGTGAAATCCAATATTTAAAGATTTTTATTCAAAATTTCAAAACTTAAAAAAACTTTCAAGTATCCAATTTCTCAAACCAAAAAGACTATTTTCACTTGGAACACCTTTTTGTACCTTTCCTTGATCACAAGAAGCAATTCCTTCCATTCTAGTATTGCTGAATCCTTTCTTGCACACACACTATCCAATACAACCAATGGTGTGAAGGAGGATGACCAATCTATGGATGAACATTGTTTCTCACAGTCTTCTGCATCAATGAATATTCTAGAAAGATGATCTAACTAGACCTCAACAATATCCTTAAGAAGCCAGAAGGTCTTCACTATGTCATCCCTTTTCCTCTGTACAATGATCATTTTAGCCTGAAGCTCACCAATTCTCAACCTTTGCTTCCCTTCTTGTCCTCAAAAATATCAAATTTCTTCCCAATGTTATTCACTTAAGCTTCTATTGCTTCAATTCTACTTCAAAAGTTGTCAACTGTAGTAGGCCACCAGAGATAATACTTGTAGATGTTTGTCATTTCTTTGATGCATCTCTTTGTCTCTACAATTAGTTTAGATAACCTCTACTTTGCCTTTGAACACCACTTTTCAACTAAAGCTTCCAATTTATGTCCTCCCAGACCTTCAAGCAACATCATTTCTTCAACTACTTCAACCAATTTTTTAGGTAAAAATTCAGAGATAGAAGATACATCAATACCTTTGCGAAGTAGATAATCAACTAACACATCATCAATTTTAATTCTATCAATGGGTAAAGCTGTACTCCATAGATCACCAAATTTCTTCATCTTTCCTTGTATTATCATGGACCAGATGCCTTCCAGATCAGAAGATTCAGATCCAACCAAAGATTCTTCTTCTTCTTTCTTTTCTCCAGAGATAGCAATGAGATCTTCAGAGAGATTTTCCTTTCTTTCAATCTAGAGGGGAATCACTAGTGACTACTTCCAATTCCTTCATCCCAAAGGAAGAATCTTCCTCAAATTGACTTACAATGACCTCACTGGAGCTCATCACACTATGAAATGATATGATTTTTTTTTTGCATGCACTTGCTTTATCTTCCAAACTTTCCAAGTGCTTGAAAATATGTTTTGCAATGGGAATCCCAGATTCCCACTCAACATCTTTCTTTCCCTGTAGAGATTTCAGAAAATAAATTACCAAACATGTAAGCAAGGATCCGAAACAAAATGGATATCCTTCTCCTAGTGTCATTTGTATATTCTCGATAAGATTTTCAAGAATTAGCATACAAAGATCAAATTGCACATTCTCCTTTACCATTTCATGCGCTAAATAAACTGTGATGGCCGAAGTAGAGCCTTCATGATTTCTAAAGAAGATTTTATAAGAAATTCCATATGCAACATACCTAACTGAGGCATCACCAATATTTTTGATCAACAGTGCTTGGGGGTCCTTGTTGACTCCCGTCATTTCTTCCACTTCCTTGTATTTTATTATTTTTCGTCTTGGAAGTTCTCTAACGCCGCAAAGTCCAGTAACTGCTTCAATTGCTTCTTTCAAAATGAGATAGGGTTTTTCCAATATAATGCTGCCATCCTTGATTTTTCTTAGAAGGAACTGGATGAATTCTTTTTCGGAAAACCAAGGTAATTCTTGCCATATATCCAAAGCTAGGGTTTGTATATTTATCAAATCGTTCGATTCCAACCCTAATTCCAATTTCTTTACTTTCTGATGATCGAAATCATCCATCTCAACTCCTTTCAACTTCAAAGGGGTGTTCCTTTTCGAAATTTCCAGTATATCTCTCAAAATTTTAACAAGAAAATTGACCAGTTACCTTTCCTTTGCTGCCGCGAGATGAGAAATTTTAGTCACTTATATTGAGTGACCACAATTATTTCTTCGAAGGTCTTCAAATTGATTTGGAGATGCTTCAAGAAGGTTCCAAGTGCTTCTACAAACTCTTCAAATGCATTTGATGACAAAAATGATTTGCGAGATTTCCTTTATATTTCATCATTTTTCCCTAATTCGTATTAATTGCAAAAAGTTGACAAACTTCACTTCCATCTACATTGAGAAACCCTAATTTACTCTGCAAATGGACAAGCTTGCATATTTTCTTTTGATTTCTTTTGAAACACATCTATCCTAATTTTCTTTACAACATATCCACGTGCCAACATCTAACACTCTGTATTTCTAGGGGTTTAATTGATTTTATGAGAAAGTTCCCCCTAAGACCAAGCTAGGTCTAATTCCCAGAGGATTCATTTGCATTGGATGAGGGTATAGATGCATCAGTAGACTTTGATCCTTCTTTCCTTTTCCATATTTTTCTCATTTCCTGATTAACCTCTTCCTTATCAATCCTTTCCATAGTTTCCACCAGAGTAGATTGCTCCTCTTTTTTGTTTCTCCATACTTTTGAGATATGTCCTGGTTCCTTGCAATAATAGTAGACTATATTTCTCTGATTTGTCTGATTTTCATTCATCCTTGTTCTACAATGGTTTTCTTTGTGTCCAAACATATTATAGTTATAACAATAGCCATTGAATGACTAATTTCTATTGAACTTATTCATCATCACTTGACTAATTGAAGATCTTCATTTAGTAGCTTTATGTCCTATCTTCTTGTATGCATAACAATGTCCGGAGAAGCTGTTAGGTCTCAAAAACATAGGTTTGAACCACAAGAGGTTGCCAAGCTCTTGACACATTTTTGGCTAACGTACAAGGCCAATTAGTGTAATTGAACCTTCTACTCTTTAGGCTCTGCTAAACCTAGGTGGGTGTACCTATGTAAATGATGTAGATTTGAATTATGCTTCCTACTTGATCAATCTATCCACAATGGAAATTTGACAATAGAGAGATGTGATCTTAATTTGGTATAAATAGTATAAGAAATATCTAGGTATAATTCAATATGTTCAGTTAACATATGTGAAGTTTTTGAAATGAATTTAATGAAACTGAATAATTAAAATGAGTGAGACCAATGCCTTGTTGGGTAAAATGGATTCAAATGAATTTCTATGATGAATGGATTCTATTTGGAAAAAAATCTAATTTTTTGGCATACCAATATCTATTTATAACTTGTATAAACATGCAAGATAATGATTGACAAACCCTACTAGACACAGAATACCAATCCTAATTATCTAACTCGTCTTACTGATCCAATTTTTTTTTTTCCCAAGTTACTATGATTGACCAAAAGGAATTTAGTTCTTCCTTGAAGAAAGCAAATAATCACATCACACAGATACAACAAATATGCATTGATAAATTGAATATATACTAGATATATCAACCTAAATAACTAGAATCCATTGAGTCAGAGACAATCAGATAATTGAATAATTTTAACAAACAATTGATACCAAAAATGAACCACCAAAACATAAATCTTTCATTATTTCCCTAAAGCTTAAACTTGCATCATGGTCTCTACAACATAAAAATTCTGAAATTATCTCTGTTCTAATTGTTCTAACTTCCAAGCTCAATTCCTCCACGAATTCATGCTTTTATATCTTTTAGAGAACCTTTCCAACGCCTTTTGGTTTCTATTTTTTCATATTCTTTGAGAGGCAAGGAGTCACACCATTTCAAAACATATAACAAAAATATGAAAGCAAAACAACCACCACAACAACAGTTACTTTACCGCGTTACTGCGAGCCTACATTTCCTCGACTATGGTACTGCCGTAACATTTCATGTTATCCCATCTTCTATCACTCTACCATGAGCTATGTTTTAGCTCCCAAGGGTACCGCAGTGGTATTTTATGTTACGTCGTTGCATACCGCTCTATCGAGGTCACCATTTTGACTTCCCGCGGTATCAAGATGACCACTTGTTACCTTTTCTGCATACCACTCTACCGCGGTCACCTTGATGACCCCTCACGATATAGTGGTGTCCGCCCATCATAGTCTTCCCTCCCTTTACTGCTCCATCGTGGTCTACATGTCTGCTCCCTATAGTCCTGTGGTGATTGGCTCTATTCTTTCTACCACCTTACCACAGGCTATGTTCTATCCCTCCACGGTATGGCGGTGTTTGAATTTTCCACACTTCATTCCTTCCACCGCTCTACTGCAGGTGTAGACTTAACCGTGCACGGTGTAGCGGTAAAAGGGGATAGCGTTTATTGTCTTGACCATAGTACTGCGAGCTATTTTGCAAAGGGCTAAAGTAAAGAGATAAATAGTGTTGGCCAAAAGAGGGTGGATGATAAGGTAGTGGTATGGTGGTAAAAGGCCATTTAGCATTATGGAGGGTGGTAAAATGATTTTTCATGAAAAAGATAGCAAAATATTGGGTTCGAATGGGTAAAACCTCTAGAATTTTAATCAAAATTTTGGTTCTAATAGTGGCTCCTGTTGGGGATGAGTGATTTTCCAATCACTACAAGAATCCAAAATATCACTGGGAAAGCATACCAAGATGCCAAAGGATGTGAAAAAATGAAGGAGGTAGAAAATGGAAGTGACCCTACACTACTGTACATGGAAATAAAATAATGTTTTCAATGAGGGAACTTTGGGATTGTCCATGTACTGGCAAGTCCCAACCCCTTTTAAATTCCTAAACTATTGTGCATGGAAAAAAATGTTTTAAGAGGTTTGTTAAGAATTTTCCATGCACTGGCAACCCTTAATCCTTTGTTACTCGTTAATAGAATAAGTGCTTTAGGAACTTCCCATGTATAGGAAACTCCTGCTCCTCTCTAGACATGGTCTACAAGAAATAAGAATCCTCCCCTCCTTTTCCAATGATCACAAAAGGACCCAACCACAAAGCTTCAAACTTGTCATGCTTTCCCTTCTCCTGGCATCGGGCATTCCACATCAACACTAGATCATTTTCTTCAAATTTTCACTCCTTGGCCTTTTTATCAAAAAGATATTTCATTTATGACTGCAACTTCACATTCTATTTCTGGGCCATTCTTCTTATTTCATCAAGTTCTACAAGCTGCTCCATTCTTTCCTCCATTGGTTCAGAAATATCCAAATCCTCTTGCAGAATAAAATTATAAACTAGTAAAAGGTTCTATAGTGGCATCCTGGCTTGTCTCCCATACACCAATTCAAATGGAGACTTTCTAATTGCCTTTTTTACTATAATCCTATTTTCCCAGAAAACCATTCTCAACTTTGAGTCCCATGCATTTTTATTTGTATCTAACATCCTCCTTATTATCTTCAAAAGACTTTTATTACTTGATTTTGCTTGACCATTTGCTTGTGGATGATATGGCGCAGAATAAGAAATATTAATGCCATATGTGCTGCAGAAATCTCTGAACTCATCAGATCTAAAACACATCCCATTATCTATGATCAATCTTACCGGTGTGCCAAATCTAGTTATAATGTTCTCCATCAGAAATTTCACCACCACCTTGCTTGTTGCTTGTTGCTTGTTTAGTTGGGATAGCCTCCACCCACTTAGTAAAATAATCTGTGGCCACTAGTATCCATTTATTTCCTACACTTGATTTTTCCTGTATCTCTCCAATGAATTCAATTCCCCATTGGTGGAAAGGAGCTTCTACCTGCAAAGGTCTAAGTGGTAAGGCTCGTTGATACTTCAATTTCCTTGAAAAATTCTGACAATCCTCACATTTCCTTACATGTGCAAAATAGTCATTAAACACTTTAGGCCAGTAATAACCAACTCTGAGAATCTTATGTGTAGTAGTCTTAGCAGAATAATGGCCTCTACACACCCCTTCATGTATCTACCTCAAGACATGATGTTTTTCTTGTGATTCATCTACACACAACAACAATATTCCATCCCTATTCTTCCAAAATAGGTCCCCTTCTATAAAAACATACTTAGATGCTTGCAACTTCAAAGTTATCTTTTGATTATTATTTAACCCCTGAGGGAATTTCATGTGCCTGAGATAATACATTATATCTGTGTACCAAGAAGTATGTTCAATACTTGCAACTACATTCTCCTCACCTTCTATATTGCAGATTTGATTTGCTTCAATGTTTGTTTCTGCCATTAGCCTGGTCAAACCCTGTCCTCTTACCAACTTGGTAACTTGGTAATCTAAATTTCCATATTGAACTCTTGGATTTTATTAATCCATCTACATCTTTTCCCTATCACCTTTGTATGCACCAGGATATCTTTCACAAGTGCATGTGGGACATAAGCAATTACCTTAGCTCCAAAAAGATAAGGTCTGAAAGATTTTGCTACTTTGACCAATGCAAAGGCTTGTTTTTCCATAATGTCATATTTCAATTTTGACCCCTGTAAAGTTTTTCTGAAAAAATATACATGTTTCTCATGACCTTCATCATTCTTTTGCAACATAACAGCTGCTATGGTGTGAAATGAAGAAAAAGAAAATATCTGAAAAGGTTTAGTAAAATCAAGGGGCTTTAGGATGGGAGCTTATTTGGTAGCTCCTTTTATAGATATGAAAGATTCCAAGGCTTCAACAGTCTAGTCTAACTTCTCTCCTTTTTTCAACATCTTGGAGATAGGTTTAACAATCTCGGCAAAATTTGATACAAATATCCTAACAAAGTTAATTTGACCAAAAAATGATTGGATTGCTTTGATAGTTTTAGGAATGGGAATTTTATCTATGGAACCTACTCTCTTAGGGTCTATCCTAATCCAATCTTTTGATACAATATGTCCCAAAAGTTTACCCTCTGTGATTAAAAAATGCCATTTTTTAGGATTAAGACTAATACCATATTCCAAAGCCTTGATGAATATCTTCTCCAAGTACCCCACATGATCCTTTGCCCTTTTGGAGTAAGCAATAAGATCATCTTGGTACACCACCATTATAGCATTAATTAGATCTTCAAATGCCACATTCATGGCCCTTTGAAAAGTAGCTCCTGCATTTGTGAGACCAAATGGCATTCTCACATAAACATATGTTCCCCATGGTCTAGTAAATGTTGTCTTGTATTGTTTAGACTCTTTGAATTTAACCTAGTTATATCCAGAAAACCCATCCATCATTGACAGTAGCTCACACCCTATTACTTTGTGCAATATTGCCTCCATATTTGGGAGAGGATAATTATCTTTAAGAGAAGCAACATTCAGATTTCTGAAATCTACACATAATCTCATATTCCCATTTTTCTTCCTTACTGGAACCAGATTTGAGACCCATATTGAATGTCTAATGAGTTTAATAATACCTCCATCTTTGAGTTTTTCCAGCTCCTCTTGCATCTTAGCTTCTAGAGTTGGGTTAATAGGCCTTTGCCTTTGTCTGAATGGCTTTGAGTCTAGTATTAAGTGGATTTTCATACTGGAAAAGATCTTCTCTGTATGCCCTGAGATCCTCATAAGACCAAGCAAATACATGTTTTCAATTTATCAATAATGCAATCAACATTCCCCTGATGGTTGGGCTTATCTTCTTTCCAATGTAGACCCTTTTTGGTGCTAACTCAATTGCTAGATTTACTTCTTCAATATCTTTTTTCTTGACTGGTGTCTACTGGATGAGAGAGCGATCATTCCCATCATACACTCTTTCCAATGCCACAAGCCCTTTGGGGAGCTTATTGGTTTTAAGCTGCAAAACTTCCTTCCCAAATACAATATGTTTCCCATCCACTTCTTCCATAAAATTATTGAAGTCAATCTCCCGTGCCTCATAATAATCTATACAATGAAGAAAATTCAAAAGGTCAGTATCATCATTAAAAACTTGCCAACTATATATATTGTCAGGGATAGTAGGTCTTTTTTTGAATTCAACCTAAGACATTCCAGCCAAAGTGATATCATCTCTTTTCAAGGCTACATTAGCTAGAAAATTCTCCATCAAATTTCCTAATCTATCTATCCAATCAATTGAGAAAGAATCAAACAATTCCATAATGTCTGACACAACATTTATATATTGTTTCAACCTCTTGTTCTTTGAATCATATCTCGATCTGATTTGTGATATAAACAACTCATAATCTCTCAAGACAGTTAGCAATTTAATCTTGTGCTTGACAACCACATTTAAACCAATCAATAAGGCTTCATATTTTGCCACATTGTTTGTACACTCAAAGGTGAACAAAAATGAATATTTGAATGTTATACCTTTAGGTGATATAAAACCTACTCCAGCTCCATTGCATTTTTGGCTGCATGCCCCATCAAAATACATCTTCCACACACCCAACTAATCTTTAGATACATGCTTATCAATTGGGCCAGTATTCGCTAATTCAGGCCGAGACACTTCTACTCTGAAACTCCCTAAATCCACATCACATAAACAATTGAGTTTTTCTTGAGGAATGTACTCAACAATCTGATTCATCCTTGGTTCTCTATACAACTTGAATTATTCACCATTGACTGGTATTGTGGTGTATGATAAATTAAACTACACATTTCCTCCAACCGTTGCAGTCCATTGTCTTGACAAAAGCATTCCAAATTGAGTTGGTGTGTCAATTACAGTTATATCAATGTTATAAGTCACTTGTGGGTAAGTTTCCAATTTCACTTCTACATCTTTCATAACTCCCACAATCGGGATAGGCCTACTATCCATGGCATAACATTTACCACCCTCAACATCTACCCACATACCAAGTTGTTTCATCACCCCTACCAGCATAATATTCATAGAAGCACATGAATCTATCATGAAATTTCTTACCAATTTTCCATTTATGAGTAGGGTAGTAAAAATGGATCTATTTGTGGTTTATTCATCAATGCGTCACTTAGGAAAACCTTTGGAACTTTTACTTTTTCCTTCCTATTATAAATTTCAGGAATCTCTTTATATTCAGGGTTTACATTTTGATTTCTCTCACTAGACATTAATTGGATAGTACTTTCCCTATACTCTTTAATCTTCATCATTTGAAGTAATGGGATAGACATTTTTACCTGGGATAAAGCCTACATGAAGTCAAAAGATGCACCTTTTGTTCTGATCATCTTATTTTGCTCTATTGATTCTCCTTTGTTCTCCCCCTTCTTCTTTTTGCATGCCTGATCTGGATTTTGTTTGTCCTTGGACAATTCTTTGTTTTATTCTTTAGGAAGATAATTTTGTTCTATTTTATTAGACTTCTTATCATTTGTCCTTTTTGAAGCATCACGGGGCATTTTCTTATTCTTTAGAAATATTCCTCTTGGAACACCTTCATTCTCATTCACTATTCTATTCCTCAAACAATATTTGTTTTTGGCCTACTCAACCACGACAATGGTCAATATTTTGATTTCTTCCTCAGTCGGTCTCTTCATATTGCACCTATTAGTCTGATATGATTTAATAGGAGGGCCTTATTCATTATCACTTTCTCCATGGTCAGAAAAAACTTGTTGTTCTGCCATATGAACATTTTACTTTTGGTTATCAAAATCATATTCATACCCTCCTTCTAAAGATGAGTATCCTTGCTCAACAAAGTGAAGAGTGTGGGAAGTTAAATAGATATTATGGTCCTCTTAACTATTATCTTCTGATATGTATTTTCTTGGTATTGACTGAGCTACAATATAATGCTCTAGGGAATGTGGCAAGTCACAAACTGAGCACTAGGGACTATTATCTACCATATATCCCCCTCTCTTCTTTAAAGGATCAGGTGTCTCTTTATTCCTTGGCCTATCCATCACTGTCTTTCCATCCTTCCAATTTATATTAGATGCTATGTCATGTAGCCTTGGCCTTTCATTTCTGTATGTATTTTCTTGCCTATTTGGAGGAGCATATTGGGGAACCCTAGGGTAATCCATCTTGGCAATCATTCCTGCAGCCTTCCTATTATTTTCAATAGTGAGAGCTATCTTTTGAGCTTCAGCTAAATTATTGGGACACTTGTTCCTAAGCTCATATCCTGTCTTAGGATCAAAAGCTTTTAAATAGATACTCAATGCGGCAAGATCAACTAATTTGGATCCAGGAGGTATCTTATTATGCAATTTAGAAAACCTCTAGTTGAAGTCATAAACTTACTCATTTTGATGCTTCTGGATAGTTACCAATTCATGCAAGGAAAACTCTGGTGCACATTGATTCCCATACTACTCAAGAAACTATTCATAAAACTCGTGAATGGAGTCTGTGTACGTTAGAATGTGTCAATTAAATTGAATCTAATCTAATACACCAATGAAACATTAGATTGAAGAAAACTAAATTAAATAAAGCAAATGCAAACTCTTGACAACAGCTTCTTCAAATTCGTTCCATTGTCCTCTATCTCCAAGGATTTTCTTCAATATGTTTTCTCTCAATTGTGCAAACACAGCTTATAGAATGGCACTTGAGAGAATGAGATTATTATGAATGCATATGCATCTACAAGATTGAACTATTGAATTAAAAATGCTATGAATTGCTAAGATTGTGACTATAATAACCACGCATGAAAGTATGAGATTCGAGGTCCTTTTTAGCTCATGAAAGAGCTATATTTATAGATTTTCAAAGGTAGGAATTCGATTGGCCAAGATCGATAGTCGAGTTCAAACCTGCTAAAATGAATGGTGAGAGATCGAGAGTTCGAAAAAGAGGTGGAATTCTGAGAGACAGAAAATGAAGAGACAATTTGAAAGGTGTCTCTCATAATTAAATAAATAAATATTTAATTATGTGTGAGAGAAATGTGAAAAGGCTTTAATTAAATATTGTAAATATTTAATTATGAGAAAAGGAAAAAGCCTTTTAATTAAATATTAAGAATAGTTAATTTTTGTGAGAGAAGTGGGAATTTGGAAAAAAATGATTTAATTAAATATTGAAAATATTTAATTAAATGTGGAGGGAAGAATAATCATTTAAATTTAGAATTTAAACTTTGATAATTAATGTAAATAAATTGTAAAATTTATTTAATTAATTAAGAGGAATATAGCATTAATTAAATAAAGTTCGTTTATTTAATTAATTTAGAAGAATTAGAAAAATGAACAATATAAATAATTAATTAAATTTATTTATGTGTAGAAGACTTAAGAAACATTAATTAAATAGTTCATATTTAATTAATTAATAGGTTCGATCGACCGTGACCATTTTTAGATGTGTACATTTTGCCCCTCTTTGAAGTGATGTGTTTTACACATTGCTTCAAATAATTTGCCCTTGACTTTGAAAAATTATTGATGATGCTATATGCCCCCTCGAGAGATAAATCATGTGATGCGAATGATTATGAGATTGATTTGGACGATTTTTAGATGATTTCAGAGAAAAATGGTGATTTAACTCTCGAAATAGCACTTTGCCCAGTAATAAATGCTATTTTTACCCCTTTAAAAGGTGAAAAAGGTGAAATGTCACTTTCATTTGAACAGTAACCTTTGAGAAAATTTGGAGCTTTGAAAGAGATAAAAGTGATGCCGATCCCGTATGAGAGCCACATATTCGAGGGAGGTCACCGTCATCAGAGACCACCTACGTATGGACCTCCGGTAAGTCGATCCAAACCTCTCTGTAAAATTTTTATGCATTTTTGGATGCTTTTTTGAATTTTTTCAAAATTTAAAATTCTATTTTAGCGCATGCAATAGGCCTTTTAGCGCATATGGTAGATAGTTTAGCGCATCCAAAGTCATGCATAGAGGCCAAATAATCACACATAAGTGGTTTAGCGCATAGGATAGATAAAATTGTGCATCCATGAAACCTGCCTGCGAAAAATGATAGATTAGCGCATAGGTGATTTAGCGCATCCATAAACTGTTATAGCGCATATGATTAATGAAATAGCACATCCATAAAATCGTGCATCCATGGACCGTTTTAGCGCATCCATGGAATAAAGTGGCGCATCCATGGTTTTAGCGCATCGATTGATTGTTTTAGCACATTCATGGACTTTTTCCAAATTTCAATTCGTTGAAGAAAAATTGATGCATGCTTGATGATTGTTGCTAGATTAGACAACAAATTTTATGCATTTGAATATCATCGATGAATAGATTTAATAAATTTGCCTTCGTGCTTGAAGAACAAAAAGATTTGATAAATTTTGCTTCCATGCAATATGAAAAACAAAATAGAGATGATAATTTGTTTTCCTGATTTGAAAGCCAAATAGATTAAGTCATGATGACTGTTAAATTTGTTTCCATGTGATATGAAAAACAAACTAGATGTGATGTAAACTTGCTTGATGTACTGATTGAGTGATGATATCCATTTGCTGATTTATTTTGCATGCTTGCTTGATAATTTTGTAAAGGAGGATTTTGGCCTCCTTCAGATCAGAGAGAGATTTCTGTAGACATGGGAGATGATTCCCCGACTGTCCCATGATGATTTGGGAGTGATAGACTAGTGTGGCTTGAGAGCTCTGTTGAGTATCTCGCAGTATCAGGTCAACAGGGCACTGTTGATTGCCTTAGCAGAGTGGTGGCATAGCGAGCACAACACCTTCCACTTGCTGACAAGAGAGATTACAGTGACTCTAGAGGATGTATACAGGATTTTGGGTATTCCTGTGGTTGGAGAGCTTGTGATTTATGATCACAAGGAGATTGGGGGTATAGATGCTTTGAGATGGGTCTTCCAGGATCCTCATGTCTGCAAATATGAGATTCCCTGGAAAGAGATGACAGAGAGGTATGCCCCATTGCCTTCGGTTTTAGCAGGGATGATCAGTGGTTTCCTTTGTCCTGATCGCAGGTCAAAGGGACTATCAGTTGGGTGGGGTAGGATCTTGGAGGACATGCTTCTCCATCATACCAAATATGCATGGGGATCATGCATGCTTGCCCATCTATACCATGACCTTTATCAGGTTGTGTATACAGATGGGAAGAGTCTTTCCTGCGGGGTGACTCTTTTACAGTTATTCGTGTGGGAGCACTTCGCGATTACATGTCCTATTGTCAGGAGAGATCACCCCATCGGATTCCCCTATGCTTATGCATATATAGGGCCCCTTGTTCAGCCGAGGTTGAGAAAATTAGAGTACTGGCGACGAGTACTTGATGATTTGGACATGGTTATCTGGCAACTGTATGTGGATTGCAACCCATGGCAAGCAGATGATACAGAGTTTCCATATGTTACGAGGCCTAGATACTTGATTAGATGCACCCCCTTCATCATCGAGAGATTTCTGGGTCGGAGGGTTCTGAGGCAGTTTGGATAGGTACAGATGATGCCATAGGGGACGACAGACTATGCCAGGCATCGGGGAGATATACCAGAGTGGGGGCCAGTTTTGACTATTGAGGCCACTAGAGAGGAGTGCTCTGAGCTACAGTCAGAGGATTGGACCATTCGACCAAAGGTCACAGACGCAGGGATGACAGATGACTATGTTGCATATTTCTACACACATCCCTTTCCTTGTTTCATTAGTCCAGATGAGCCTGCCCCATTGATGGGAGGTCCAGTTATCCCAACAGGGTTACAGCAGCCATAGGATCAGGTGCAGGTACAGGCAGAGCAGGTGGCAGATATTGGCGGGGTAGCCATGGATGTGGATGATCAGAGCTCCAAGGATGAGGAGATGGATGAGGAGTCAGATGACTCAGACAGTGGGGATGATGGGGATGATGGGGGTGGTGGGAGGAAAAGATTATTCTTTGACATTCCCTTCAGCACTAGGCCATGGACATCTAGAGCAGTGGGTCAGGCCAGCACTTCAGCGCCGTGGATCACCATCAGGGCTCTGTCACAGAGATAGTTAGATGCCATACAGACCAAGGTTCAGACTTTGCGAAGTCAGTTAGCACAGGCCCAGGCGACCATCAATCAGTTACAGGGACAGATAGCACAACCACCACCTCCTGACCCACAGATAGCACAACTTATGGCCGAGAGGGACAAATTTCGAGAGAGATGTGTACAGGCTGAGGGGGTAGCCGAGAGACTACTGAGGTCAATGGAGAGCACCTCTATTGGAGAGGTTGTGGCAGAGGGATTAGAGACTACTCGAGAGATCGAGTATTACAGGATGCAATATTTTGAGGTAGTGCCACCTGAGCAGCAGATAGCCTTCACTCAGTTAGGTACTCGGACTCAGACTCACTCACGTAGTCACTCCAGGAGTGTGACCAGGAGTGTGGGCCAGCCAGCCAGACGAAAGAGCAGAGCCTCCGGGAGCTGAGATCCAGCGAGACCCGCTACCTCCAACGGTAGCAGTAGCCATGATCCACGGCCAGATGCCCCTCTTTGATGAGCAGTTTATTATACACATTGATGCCATTGTATGATATATCTTTTTGAAACATTTGATATCCTTGTATTCCTGGACATTTGTTTTGATGAGATTTATGATATGCAGTGGTGATTTGATTATGCATGTGTTATGGATAATTTATGCACATGTTATGGATGTTTTGTTTGGATTTTTATATGCTCTGTCATGTATGATGATGCAATGATGATATGATATGATTTTTTATTTTTATTTTAAAAAAAAGAATTCTTTTATGATGTATGCAATGAATGCAATATGTACGATGTGATGGTAAATGTGAATGATATATGTAATGAATGTATGATGCAGGATGTAAATGCTTCTAGATGAGATTTGTGATGTATGATGATGATGATGAAAAATGCACTTATGTAATGATCTTATGATATATGATGTAATGATGTGAAAAATATGAATGCAATTTTTATTTTATGAATGCGTGAAATATGCAGATGTATATGTTAATGAATGATGAATGACAACCATGCCTATAATGTAATGAATGCCTATGATGTATAATGATGGAAAATGATATGATAAGGAATATGATAATGAGATGATGAGATGTAACAAATGTCCAGTCTTCCTCAACCATTGTCGAAAAATATATTTTAAGAATGTGATCCACCCTCAAAAATCTATTTAAAAAGAACCTCAAAATGCAAATGAATTATGTAGTCCTAAATGAATTATGCAACCCTAAATGAAATAATGAATCATTCTCGTTGTTGCCATTTCTTGTTGTGTTTAGTTGTCATCATTGAGCCTTTTTGATATGTTGAAAGTTAGTACAAGCATCAAAGGGTATGTTAGCACCAATGATGACCTGAGTACTGCTTCCATGATGTTTAATGTAGCAAGTTAATACAAGCATCGAGGTATAATTAAACCAAGATGAATGGAGTATTGCTTGCATAAACAGACAAAAGTTAACCGTTTTCTTATGCAAACTCTAAAATGTCATCAATGATCTATTTGTAGAACATGTCCTGTGACCAATTTGCATAATACTAATGATTAATTTACAGACAACAATCAAAGAAAAATCATACTTCTTCCTTTTGATTCTAGTTTAGTACATCATTGAACCACTCCAAATATATGATGTCATCAAATATCAAAACAACAATTTTGCAACTTTTTCTTTAAGTTTTGTCATTCATTTTATTCAGATTAAGATCATCCAATTTGTTTTTTAAATCATTTGTCAAGATAAACATGTAAGCTCAGAAACTATTGTTTTAGACATTCCGATGCTAGACACACGCTGCCGACTACCTCCTAGAAAAGCGAGTTGCCCCCTAGTGACCTTGTACTTTGACTCTTGCTAGACACAACCGTTGCGATGGATAAACCTTAAATCATCAAGCCATGATGAGATCCTTGTCGTTTCAAGGAAAATGATGCGAATGTGATAGTGGGGTGTGTGCGATGCTGATGCGAGGATGCATATGCAAAATGAATCCTAATAGATGAGAGAGCTAAATGAAATCATAAACAATGCCTATTTTCCAGGTTTTCACCATTTGTTTTTATTGCATTTTTTCCTGATTTTTTGATTTTTTTGTTATTACCAAGATGCCTGTTTGCCAGGTTTTCATCAAGGCAATGTTTTTTTTTTTTTTTTAGGACTTTTTGTATTATTTTTGATTTTTTCAGTTGTAGAACCTCTTCAGATGAATGTTGTTGACTGGATCTTCAAACAAGTCCCCTTCTGCTATCAACAACTAATATGCCCCCAATCCGTAGGCTGCAATGATAACGAATGGGCCTAGCCAATTTGCTTCAAACTTGCCTTTCTTTTCCTGATCTTGTTGATTTCGAGGGTTTTCTCTGAGGACCAAATCACCCACTTGAAAACTCCGTGGTTTGAATCTGTGGTTGTAACTGCGGGACATGATTTGTTGATACCCTTCAAGTGATTAACCGCAGTTTGATGTCGTTCATCAAGTAGTTCCAGCTCTTGCAACCTTGATACTTTGTATTCTTCATCATTGATTAATCCTTTGAGTGATACTTGAAGTGAAGGGATCTCAACTTCCAGTGGTAAAATAACTTTTGCTCCATAGACCAAAGTATAAGGAGTAGCTCCTGTCGGTGTGCGAATGCTTGTTCTGTAGGCCCATAATGCTGGATTTAACTGAACATGCCAATCATGACTTGCTTCATTCACTGTTTTCTTCAAAAAATTTAGAATTGTTTTGTTTGAAGCTTTAGCTTGACCATTCCCTTGTGGATAATAAGGTGTGGAGTACCTGTATTGGATGCGAAATCTTTCACATAGTTCATCAACATCTTAATTTTTAAAGGGTCTACCATTATCTGTGATAATGGAGTTAGGAATGCCATATCTGCAAATGATATAATTCAAGATAAATGAAGAGATTTTTTTACCCGTAACAGTTGTTAAAGGAATGGCCTCAATCCACTTAGTGAAATATTCAGTGGCTGTAATGATAAATTTGTGTCCATTTGAAGATGATGGATGTATCTTGCCAACCAAATCTAATCCCCACTGAGCGAAAGGCCATGTTGTGGTAAAAGGTTGTAATTCCTGAGCAGAAGCGTGAATGAGATTCCCATGAATCTGACATTTGGCACATTTCTTCACAAAGGCGAATGATTCTTTCTCCATGTTTGGCTAGTAGTACCCTAATCTTACAAGTTTCTTTGCTAAGGTTAGTCCACTTGAATGTGTCCCACAAATTCCACCATGGACCTCTTGTAAGGCTTTTTCTGATTCATCACGTTCAAGACACCTAAGGAGGGTACCATCCAGACCACGCTGGTATAAGACATTAGCAATTAAGGTGTATCGAGATGATTGATGAATGAAATTTCGTTTTTGATTCCTAGATAAGCCTAAGGGTAAAGTAGTATCTTTCAGGTAAGTGTAAATTTGGCCATATTAGGAAGAGTTAGAACTCGTAAGATGGCAAATGATTTATGTTTCAGGATTGTCATGGGCAAGAGAAAAAAATTGTTCCACCAAGAAATCGTAC
The DNA here is from genome assembly GCA_007115665.2 of Sequoiadendron giganteum. NCBI lineage: Eukaryota > Viridiplantae > Streptophyta > Pinopsida > Cupressales > Cupressaceae > Sequoiadendron > Sequoiadendron giganteum. The sequence continues at coordinate 855,277,669 of CM021101.1, forward strand.
CGCCTTTGATTATCTGACAATTGGAGTAGAGAGGCGATTGTAGCCATAGCGTTTGCTGCTTTATTATCAATGCACAAAATCTGCATGAACTTGATGTTAACAAAGTATTTCTTGAGATCTTCCATCATTCTTTTGTAAGGTATCAACTTGTCATCTTTAGTGTGATATTCATCATTGATTTGATTTATAACAAGTTGTGAATCACCAAAAACTTGAAGTTCTATGATCTTCCAATCTACTGCAATTTTCATGCCGATTATCAATGCCTCATACTTAGCTATGTTGTTTGTGCAAGGAAACATTAGCCGATAAGATTTTGGGATTGTATGTCCTTGAGGTGTAATAAAAAGAATTCCTGCTCCTGAACCATGTTGAGTATAAGAACCATCAAAGTAGAGTGACCATGACTGTTGGATATCCTCTACAAAAATATCGACATCAGGAAAATCAACATGTATTGGGTGTTCTGCTAGTATTGGTGCCTCTACTAGTTGATCTGCAATTACTTGTCCCTTTATAGATTTTTGATCCATATACTGAATATCAAACTCGCTTAAGATCATGACCCATTTAGCCAACTTGCCAGTTAAGGTTTCCTTGCTTAGAAGATACTTGAGTGGGTCAATCTTAGCCACAAGCTTTACTGTATGATTCAACATGTAGTGTCATAATTTTTGAGAAGTGAACACCACTGCTAAACAAGCTTTTTCAATGAAGGTGTAATTTAGCTCGTGACTTGTTAGAGTTCTGTTGATGTAATAAATGGCTCATTCTTTTCCTAAATTGTCTTCTTGTGTCAATAATGCTCCTAAAGATACTTCTGTGGTAGAAATATATAATATGAGGGGCTCACCTTGTATTGGTGGAGCCAATACTGGAGGATTCATGAGATATTGCTTTATTTGTTCAAAGGCTGCTTCACATTTGTTCTCCCATTTGAATGGAACATTCTTGTGCAAGAGATATGTAAGTGGTAAACTCTTATTTGCCAATTGAGCAATGAATCTGCGAATGGATTGTAATCGTCCCTGTAAAGAGCGTAGTTGACTGATGTTCCTTGGTGGTGACATATCAAGGATTGCTTGTACTTTAGCTAGATCCAATTCAATTCCTTTTTCTGACACAATGTATCCTAATAACTTTCCGGATTTTACTCCAAAGATGCATTTCTTAGGATTAAGTCTTACTTTGAATTGTTCCATTCTTTTGAAAATTTTAGATAAGATATCAATGTGTCCTTCTCTAGTGTTAGACTTGGCAAGAAGATCATCAACATAATCCTCCATAAATGTATGCATCATGTCATGAAAAATTGTTGTCATTGCTCGTTGGTAGGTACCTCCTGCATTTTTCAATCCGAATGGCATTACATTCCAGCAATAGGTACCCTAAGGACATGTGAACGTTGTTTTATCCTGATCTTCTTGTGCAATCTTTATTTGGTTGTATCCTGAGAATCCATCCATTAATGAGTACATTGCATGTCCAGCAGTTCAATCCACAATCATATCAATTTTTGGTAAAGGAAAGTCATCTTTAGGACATGCTTTGTTCAAATCCCCAAAATTTGTACAAATTTTGATCCTTCCATTTGGCTTAGAAATAGGTACAATATTGGAAATCCATTCTACATAATCGATGGATCAGATGAATCCAACATCTAAAAGTTTCTTTAGTTCCTCTTTAACCAACAACATGACATGTGGATGCATTTTTCTAAGTTTCTATTTTATAGGCCTTTCCCTCAGTGTAATAGATAGATGATGCGTGATGAGATCCAGATCCAATCTAAGCATATCTGCGTAAGACCATGCAAAACTAATTTGATTAGCTTTGAGAAATTATGTGAATTTAGGTACTTCTTCATCTGTAAGAGATGCAGCCAATTGCAACACTTTAGGCTTTTCTGTGGTACCTATATTGAGTGCCTCTGTCGGTTCAATCAAAATGGAAGATCTTTCCTGATAGTACTCCGAAAGAGTGTCAAGTTTCCCATCCTCTGGCGCCTTTGAAAGGTTTTCACCATTGGATACGCTTTTTATTTTTCTCTTTTCTTGATCTAATACTGCCTTTGTTAGGTTTTCACCATTAGATCTTTCTTTCATTTTTCCTTTTTCTTGACCTAATACTACCTTTGTTATGTTTTCACCATTAGGTTTTTCTTTTATGTTATTTATTTCATAGCTGAGAAACTTGGTACTTTCCTATCAAAAACTCTGATCTGGTGATTCTCCGGTGGAACTTGTTTCGGGATGGGAAGAACAAAGAAAGTTTATTATGGTTTCATCATTTGGAAAAGTTGGAACATCAATGGGTGCGATTTGTTCCCAATCAATGAGTTCAGGATGAACCAAAGGTAATGAATCATTAGATTGAGTAAGGTCATTGGCTGTGAGGGTCATGATGTTATTGCCAACATTATTATAGGGGAGATCTAAGATGGTATCCTCCTCAAAATGATCTATCTCACTTTGAATCGAATTGGTCTCACTAGAGTCTTGATCACTTTGTAGGACATAATCAAGTGGAGGTCTTGAGATTTCTCCTTGTAAGAATGTAGGTGAGAATTTGTGTATGACATCCACCTATTTATCTCTCCAAAATTTATCATCATAGATGGTGTCCCATTCATATTCATTGGAGTCAGTGTCAGAATCATTTTCTTGCATTCGTAGAATGTTTTCAGCTAACTCCTCATTTGACGGTATGTGTCCTACTTCTTCCTTAATATCCTCAACATATCCGAACCCAGTTTTATCCTTTGGGTGCATTGTTTTTAATTGGATAGGTTCAACACTACCTTCTTTTCTTTTACCTAGAGGGCCATTTCCTTCATAACCCATCTGTGCATGATAGCATAACCCTTTCTATATTGTTGTGTGGGTAACTTGATATATTGCACGGATTCTTCTTCATCTTTGTAGAGCCAATCAAAAATAGCTCTATCTTCCTCTTCAGTTTCTTTGATAAACATCCCATTAAAATTGGTGATGGGGGTTGAAGTTGAGGCTAAAACTGCTGCAGCTTGTTGCGTGGATGTCGATGGTTGACCATGGGATCTCGGAGATAGAGGTAGATTAGAGAGAGACAAAGAATATTCTCCCACCCCCTTGTCTTTCAGTTTTAGCTTGTTGCCAAAATTGCTTATCATTTCTTGCACTTGTTCTTTGTTTTTGGAAGTAGAGATGGCCAAAGCCTCTCTATTATGTGGGATGAATGTGTCTTGAGTTGCTCTTAGGTTAGAACAAGTTTGACTACTATTGTGATCAGTGGGTATTGTTACTTATTGTCCATCATATGGAAACTTCAAACATTGATGATAAGTAGATGGGACAGCTTGCATGTTATGAATCCATGGACGACCCAATAGTATGTTATAGGTTAGATCTCGATCAAGAACCTGACAAAAAGTATTCTTCACAATAGGTCCCACTCTGACTGGTAACATGATGAGACCTTTTGAAGTCCTTTCCTCATCATCATAGGCTTTGATTGTAATTTTCCTCCGCGGTTCTATAAAATCTGCTGAATACCGTAAAGCTAGGACCAATTTTAAAGTACAAATGTTTAATCCAGCTCCCCCATCTATAAGAACACGTCTAATGTGGGCTTTGTGAACCATGAATTCTAAGTAGAGTGATGAATTATGCGGATGGGTTATGGATGAATCATCTCTTTCAGAAAAAGATAAACATGTGTTGGAGGACAAGTGTCCCACCATGGCTTGAAATTTATCAGTATCTAGATCGGGAGATACGGTTGTATCGATGAGAGCCTTTTCCAGAATGTCCTTATGTGCAGGTGATAACTTCAAGAGCTCCAAGATAGAAATTTGGGCTGATGTTTTTCATAATTGCTCAACCAAATTGTATTGACTTGGAGGGGGAATTGCTGCTTTAGATGAGCTGCCTTTGACAATGATCTTGGCTTGTCCTCTTGTGGTAACATTGACCTCTCGATATTCTGGCTTACCTTTGATTTGGATAGCATTGATTTGAGGGTCATCAGTATAGATATGATTGATAACAATGTCTTGGATGTTATTAACATTCTTGCCTTTATCATTCGAAGATTCCCCTTTGTGATAATTAGGGAGTGAATTTTTGAATACTTGATGATCATTATTGACATTATGTCCCTCAATTGTGATGGTACGGTTATCAATCAAATCTTGCACAATATTCTTTAACCCTTGGCAATTGTTTGTCTTATGACCTTTGCATCTATGATAATCACAGAAGTGTGAGTCATTCCACGATGGTGGTTTAACTCGAGGTTCAAAGTCTCTTTATGGTGGCAATGTAATAGCATTTTGATTCAATAGTTCTTTGAGAATGGATTCCAAAGATTGGCCCAAGGGAGTAAAACTCCATCGATTTGAAAAATATGATGGTTTGGGTGCACTTGAATTTTGATTATTGCCAAAATTATTTCCACGAGTATTAGTTGTGTTTCCTTGATTAGAAACATTGCCTTGGGTGCTAGAATGTCCAACATTATTGTTATGTTGAGCACTTGACACATTAAGAATGATGGGTTTCGAATTCATGTTGTTAGCACCTACTACCCCATCATTTCCAACATTTTTATTTTGAGTCCAAAATCGTGACTTGTCATTGTTGTTTTTATGATTGTTGTTATTGTTGTTGTATGAATTTGAACCCTCTTTATCAATTTTTAGAACTCCACGCTTGATCAATGCACCTTCAATAGTGATTGCATTTTCAATCAATTTTTCAAATGATGGAGGACAATGAAGGTTGAGTCTGTAACTCATTTCTTGATTAAGACTATCGATGAAGATCTCCATCTTTTCCTTTTCAGGAACAAGACGAGAATATCTAGCAAACGTTCTTCTCCATCTTTGCAAAAATATAGTGAAAGATTCCCCTACTTTTTGTTTTATCTTACAAAGATCAAGCATGGTTATTTGATGTTGGATGTTGTAAGAGTATTGTGATATGAATTTTTTTATCAACTCTTCAAAGGTTTTGATGGGGGGAGTGATCTTTGAATGCCACTCCATGGATTGTCCATCCAGACTTTGTGGAAACAATCGCATTAAGTTGGTGTCTTCATGAGCAAATTCTAAACTCATATTTTGGAAATCCCTTACATGCTCAATGGGGTCAGTTTTCCCATTGTATCTATCAAACTTAGGGATTTCGCAATGTTTTGGAAAAGGAATCATTCAAAGATTCCTATCGAATGCATAAGGACATATTTCCTCCAAAACATACTTCTTCGTTGTTCCCCCTTGCATTTCTTTTATTTTCCCTTGTAATTCCTTGACCCGTTGAGTAAGGGCACTAAAATTGTCAAGAGGGGTTTTAGGACTTTCTTTAATCCTCTCTGTGTCAAAATCAGCCAGTAACTTAGCTCCTTGCATAGCTAAAGTAAGGAAATATCTTTCCTTGTTTCGTTCCATCATCTTTTCCATAAAAGTATGGAATTGGGGATCTTGTTTAGCTTCTTGGAGCTTTTCTTCTGTTATTTCTTCCATATTTGAATTACGCCAGGGAACCTCTTCCCCCTCGATATTATCACCCATTTTACTTACTACGCTTTCATCTTTTTCCAAATGCTTTTGAGATCTCGTGACAACAGGAATAAGCTTTATTCAAACTCTACTAACTTTGATCAAAGGAATGAAGTAGTGCAATGGTGATGAAAGTTAGGATAGAATGAAGATTCTATGACTTAAAAGATTTTTAATCTTTAGTTCGTGATTCCCTTAGTGAAAGGATGAAAATCCTGTTTGTGGGAATTAAACCAAAGATTGAAAAAAATAAAGGTGATTTTGCACTTTATGAAATTTAATCTTAGCTTTGTAGATAGATGAATTAAATGGATGCCTAAATGTGTTTGAGTTCTCTATTGCAGAATTTGATTTGGATAAGTAGTATATGCGATTGCAAGTTGGTGAAAATAAGAAGGACGACTACGCCTTGATTTCTAAAAATCTAGAAAATCACACCTAAGCTTTGGAAAATAGATGCGCCAAAACAGAGATTGAATGCACTAAAATAGAGCACAAATGCGCCAAAATAGTGCATAGATGCACTAAAACAAAGACCAAATGCACTAAAATAGAGCACAGATGCGCTGAAACAAAGCACAAATGCGCTAAAACAGAGATCCAATGCCCTAAGACAGAGACCAGATGCGCTAAAACAGAGACTGAATGCGCTAAAATAGCTCTGAGACCGACATGTTTTTGAAAGTTTGACAAAATTTTCTTGTTTTTGGATGATCTTAATCTGATTTAAATGTAAAAAACACAGCATAGAAGAAGACAATTGTTTTGTTAATCCTAAAATCTAAACAAAGAGTGTATGTTCTTGAGATTTCCATAGGTTTTAAACAAGATAAGTAGTTCAATCAGACTCACTCTTAATTTGTGAAATAGGTCATCATAGTAATCACAACCCATAGCTTAAAATCGCATTGACTCACACAGCCTTGTCACCCCCTAGAGGGCACTCGTGTTTTTGTCTTTTCCAGGTGCGTACTCAAAGTGACGGAAGTGGATACCGAATCCCTTGAGCAAACAATCCGTGGCGACTATATGGTGAGTGTCTTGGGGGTAGATTCTTTCCTCCCCTTGCACCGTGATTAAAATGATGTTTGGTTACTGACACGGCTAGCCACTACACTATGGTTCTTAGTAAGTCTTTCCATTCAGTGTGACAATAGATATACTCCCTCGAGAGACCTCCCAACCTTTAGAACAAAGGCTTTGGGGATGGTTATCCTGTCTACTACTGTCAAGTTGGATTTTCATCAACAACTTGCTTTTGATTATAGTGGGTTGGAAACCTTGGCTTTAGGTGTTCTCACTTAGGTCGTTCCCGTAGGGTGAGTACTTTTTCCCACTACGACAGGCCTTCTAAAGGATGTAATAAAGCATTAAATTGCATAAAAAAAAAGGTAAGTCTGGTATTTTGATTACCCAGTTAAGGGGAGAGCATAGACCTATTACCCACAATCACAACATGCAAATAATGGTTCAATTTTAAATCCCAAATTGAAAATTTTTCTATTCTAAGTGAAGATGTTGCTTCACTAAAAACATGGGGTTTTTTTTAACCAAAATAAAATATGTTTGGTGACTATCCTAGGATTGGTTAATTCAAAATTAAGTGTCTACCTTAGGATTGGTTCATTCTGTTAAAAATAGCATCAGAAAAATTCTGTCCGCGGATTGCGTCGGAATTAGAATTTAAATTTTTACAAACGAATGCGCCGAAACAGAAGCTGTATGCGCCGAAACAGGTTTCATATGCACTGAAACAGGACATGTATGTGCTAAAAGATCTGGTAAATGCACCGAAACAGTCGTCAGATGCGCTGAAATAGGTTATGAATGCACCGAAAGAGGTCCCAGGGATGCGCCAAAACAGGGTGTCTATGCACTGAAAGAGGTCATGTATGCACTAGAACAAGTCATGTATGCACCAGAACAGTCATCGTATGCACTGAAATAGGCTTTGTATGCGTTGAACCGAGACTCGTATGCACTAAACCATGATTTTTGTCCATCACCTGCCAGAAAAATTCTGCAAAAATAGAAGTTAAATGCGGGGCTTGGCCCCACGGTGGGCACCAAAAATGTGTACGTTAGAATGTGTCAATTAAATTGAATCTAATCTAATACACCAATGAAACATTAGATTAAAGAAAACTAAATTAAATAAAGCAAATGCAAACTCTTGACAGCAGCTTCTTCAAATTCTTTCCATTGTCCTCTATCTCCAAGGATTCGCTTCAATATTTTTGCTCTCAGTTGTGCAAACACAACTTATAGAATGGCACTTGAGAGAATGAGATTATTATGAATGCATATGCATCTACAAGATTGAACTATTGAATTAAAAATGCTATGAATTGCTAAGATTGTGATTATAATAACCACGCATGAAAGTATGAGATTCGAGGTCCTTTTTAGCTCATGAAAGAGCTGTATTTATAGATTTTCGAAGGTAGGAATTCAATTGGCCAAGATCGACGGTCGAGTTCAAACCTGTTGAAATGAACGGTGAGAGATCGAGAATTCGAAAAAGAGGTGGAATTCTGAGAAACAGAAAATGAAGAGACAATTTGAAAGGTGTCTCTCATAATTAAATAAATAAATATTTAATTATGTGTGAGAGAAATGTGAAAAGGCTTTAATTAAATATTGTAAATATTTAATTATGAGAAAAGGAAAAAGCCTTTTAATTAAATATTAAGAATATTTAATTTTTGTGAGAGAAGTGGGAATTTGGAAAAAAATGATTTAATTAAATATTGAAAATATTTAATTAAATGTGGAGGGAAGAATAATCATTTAAATTTAGAATTTAAACTTTGATAATTAATGTAAATAAATTGTAAAATTTATTTAATTAATTAAGAGGAATATAGCATTAATTAACTAAAGTTCATTTATTTAATTAATTTAGAAGAATTAGAAAAATGAACAATATAAATAATTAATTAAATTTATTTATGTGTAGAAGACTTAAGAAACATTAATTAAATAATTCATGTTTAATTAATTAACAGGTTCGATCGACCGTGACCATTTTTAGACGTGTACAGAGTCAATAGAAGCTATTGGAAAACTATTAAACCAATCTCTAGCATCTTCAATTAGTGACATCATAAACAATCTCATTTGCACATCCTCATATTGCATATCCAAATCTTGAATAAATGCATTAAAGCTCCTTAGGTGTTCTTTAGCTGTGACTGCACTACTTCCTATGAAATTTGGGACAAGGCTTCTCCAACTGTTATCCATGGTATAGGGATATATTTGGAATCCAACCAAATCAAACCATCTGATCATGGTTGTGTATGGTGGAGGAGGTGGATTTTGATGATGTTGGTATTGGTACAATGGATTGTTTTAAGGTAATGGCACATATTGCTGACCTTGTAGGGGCCTGTGTTGTTGATGAGGGGGTGGCTGAGCATTTTGATGTTGTGGTGGAGTATTTGGCGGTCTATGTTGATTCCCTGGTTGATTTTTTTGGGCTCTTGGGGGATTTGAAGGTCTTGCATTATTATTCCCCTACCTATGAGGTTGCACACATTTAGGTAAGTTATCCATTTGAGCATTAATCTGAGATTTTTGTAACTTCAATTCTTCAAGCCCTCTTATTGCTTGGAGCGTCTACTCATACTCTATTCTTTCTCTTTCCAATTCTTGCCTTTCATACTCCAATCGTGCATTTATCTCATCTCGAGCCATGTGTTCATAGTTCTCTTCAGAGGCTGCTTCATAACCAAGTCCATCCTAACTCTCTTCAAGTAACACCATTTTTTGATCATATTCATGTTGTCTCCTTTCCCTTTCAGCCCCAAATCCAGCCATGAGCTCCTCAACTTTCTTGGGGTCTGGTTGATAGAAGGGATTCCTATTTTCCTCAGGAGTGTGAGGTTCTCTAGATGGGTTGTTTTCATTTTCCAGTGTTCCATAGGAATTATGTGTCTCCAGGGGTGCTTTTGATGTTTTGTCTTTATTTGCTGGGCCCATGTCATCAGACACCTTCTTGCCCTTATCATTCTTTTGAGTCCATTTACTTTTGTCATTATTAGAATCCTCCGTATACAAAGATCTTTTGCCATGCATGTTATGAGTAATTTTGATAGTCTAAACTCTAGGATGATTCCTTTCTAATGTGTATTTCATTTTATCAGTTTCAATGCACTTGTTCATTCAGAGTCGCCACTCACTTTCCAAAAGTGAGAAAATTCTATAATTTGTTGTTCCTAGCGGAGTCTCCTGCAAGATATCGACTCTATAATGAAGGCTTGGGTTCAATTTAATAGTCCCTAGTAGAGTTGCCAAACTGTTAGGTCTCAAAAATGCAGGTTTGAACCATAAGAGGTTGCCAAACTCTTGGCACATTTTTGGCTAACGTACAAGGCCAATTAATGTAATTGAAACTTCTACTCTTTAGGCTCTGCTAAACCTAGGTGGGTGTACCTATGTAAACGATACAGATTTGATATATGCTTCCTACTTGATCAATCTATCCACAATGGAAATTTGACAATAGAGATATGTGATCTTAATTTGGTATAAATAGTATAAGCAATATCAAGGTATAATTCAATATATTCAGTTAACAAATGTGAAGTTTTTGAAATTAATTTAATGAAACTGAATAAATAAAATGAGTGAGACCAGTGCCTTCTTTGGTAAAACAGAGTCAAATGAAAGTCTATGATGAATGGCTTCTATTTGGAAAAAATTCTAATTGTTTGGCATACCAATATCTATTTATAACTTGTATAAACATGCAAGATAATGATTGGAAAACCCTACTGGAGGAAGAATACCAATCTTAACTCTTCTTACTGATCCAAAAAATAGCATTCCCAAGTTACTATGATTGACCAAAAGGAATTTAATTCTTCCTTGAAGAAAGCAAATAATCACATCACACAAATACAACAAACGTGCATTGATAAATTGAATATATACTAGATATATCAACCTAAATAACCAGAAAAAATTGAGTTGGAGACAATCAAATAATTGAATAATTTTAACAAATAATTGATACCAAATAGGAACCAACAAAACATAAATTTTTCATTATTTCCCTAAAGCTTAAACTTGCATCATGGTCTCTACAGCATAAAAATACTGAAATTATCTCTGTTCTAACTGTTCTAACTTCAAACTTGAATTTTTCCATGAATTCATTCTTTTATATCTTTCAGAGAACTTTTCCCGCGCCTTTTGGTTCCTGTCTGTTCACATTCTTCGAGAGGCAAGGAGTTGCACCGTTTTAGAAAATATAATGAAAATATGAAAGCAAAAAAAACCACCACAACAACAGTCACTTTACCGTGTAACCACGAGCCTACATTTCCTCGGTTGCGGTACCGCAGTAACATTTCATGTTATCCCACCTTCTACCGCTCTACCGCGAGCTATGTTTTAGCTCCCAGTGGTACCGCAGTGGCATTTTATGTTACGCCGTTGTATACCACTCTACTGGGGTCACCATTTTGTCTTCCTGTGGTATCGTGATGACCACTTATTACTATTTTTGCATACCGCTCTACCACGGTCACCTTGATGACCCCTCACGGTATAGCGCTGTTATCCCGTCATAGTCTTCCCTCCATTTACGGCTCCACGGTGGTCTACCTATCTGCTCCCTACAGTTCTGCAGTGACCAGCTCTGTTCTTTCTACCGCCTTACCACAGGCTATGTTCTGTCCCTCTGTGGTTTGGTGGTGTTTGAATTTTTGACATTCCATTCCTTCCAGCACTCTACTGCGGGTGTAGACTTAACCGTGTATGGTGTAGTAGTAAAAGGGGTTAGCATTTACTGTCTTGACTACAATACTGCGAGCTATTTTGCAAAGGGCTGCGGTAAAGAGGTAAACGATGTTGGCCAAAAGAGGGTGGATGATAAGGCAATAGTATGGCGGTAAAAGGAAATTTAGCATTATGGAGGGTAGTAAAATGATTTTTCATGAAAAAGAGCAAAATATTTGGTTCAAATGGGTAAAAACCCTATAATTTTAATGAAAATTTTGGTTCTAACTGAAGGGACCAGAAAATTGATTCAACCTACTCCTACACTCAGTTGCCTTATGACCAAACTTGTTACATGAAAAACAAACACCATTGAATGATGAGTACCTTTGTGCATTTGGTTGTTTGACAGGTGGTTTATTTCTAGAATCTCTTTTCTGTTTTCCTTTTTTCTCGAGCTTTCTGATTATTTACTATATTTGTATTCTACATTTTTCCATCAACTTCATTTCCTAAGCCACTTTTTTCTTTAAAAGGTTTATGTCCTACTATCAATTCATCAAGCTTGGTGGAGCTTGTCTTGAAATCCTCTTAACAAAGTGTTTCTTTCTCAAGTTCTATCTTTAGACTCATCACTTCCTATTCAAGCCTACGGTAGACATCAAATTTTATTTGTATCACTATTTTCAAACATTCTTCAAGTTTCTTCTTTTCATCTATCTTCAACTTCATTCCGATTTTCTCATCATTTGCTTGCTTCAAATCCTCACTCACTTCTCTATATCTTTCCTTGAATTTCTTTAACTGCTCTTTCAATTTTTTGACACACTCATTTGCTTCATTAAGATTTTCTTTCAGTTCTCTATTTTAAATTTCAACCTTGTCTAGATCTTCAAGGGCAGTTCAGAGCTCTTCTTTATCCATTGTTCAATCTGCAGGATCTCCCTCAAGTTGTTAAACTTCTCAAGAGGAACCAAACCGCTAATACCAATTTTTGAATAAATCGGATACTAAGAAGGGGGTGAATCAGCATCCACACAAACTTATTGAAAAATCACTTAAAAATTTATTGCACCATAAAGTAGATTAAAGTAGCAGTTTAACATTAAGTTTTAGAACACATGAATACCATATTTTACGTGGAAAACCCAATAAGGGAAAAACCATGGTAAGGATGAACTCACAGTATATAAATTTATATCAAAATCAATAATAAGAGGCTCACTGCCAGATATAGAAGCTCAATGCTTACAAGGACTTACTGTCCAAAATGGAGGCTCCCTGCCTACCAAAAAAGTAAACATAAATTGGCTAACCGCCAAGAGTTGAGCTACGAAAGATACACCACATGTGCAAATTCAGTTCCTTTGATGCTCAGAATATTTGCAAATCTTCAACCACTATTCACACTTCACTCATACATACTTCTTCTTCTTCTCGCATTTGCATTTCTTGTCCTTTATTGCTTTGTCGCACTTCCACACTTTTCATTCTCTAAATATCTTGTATAAATATCCATTGTAATCGTATGCATTGGTTAGGTCGGCCTAACATATTTCCAAGATGATAACTTGTCAGTTTTCATATCGAAAGTAATTCTCTTGTGTTAGGAAATAGCATGTCGGCTAAGATTAACGAATCAATGCCAAACTTGATCATGTATACGCACTTCCAATCGTTATAAACCTTTTTCAAAACCTCATACCATAGAGATTACTAGAGGAGATATCCGGACCCACATACCATAATACTGGATCAAATACCGAATGAGATAAATATGATCTTCACACAAGTATCCAGTACCGGACCAACATGGTGAGATAATGACAATATTGACAAACTTCCAACAAAATACTTAGTCCTTCCTTACTTTCTCTACTATTTGGGAGTTATCTTTCTTTTCTTTTTAGACGTTTCTTCTCTTTGGAGAAATTTCTATGTACATGGATACCTCATCAACCTTTACTTTATAGATCCATATTTTCATCAACCTAAGTTGCTCTTAAGAGGGTGTTAGTGTAGGTTTTCTACTTCTCTTAGTTGGATATTATGTATTTTTCATACAATTTACCATTTTTAGATTGTTAGTTGTGGATAATTTAAGAGGGTATATGGAATCTTACACATGAATGTAATTATCTAATATTTTTGGGTAGTTGGAGTTACATGTCTCATTATTCATATTTGTCTCCTCTCTTTTCTATATATATTTACAATCCCTTGCATTTCATTCATGTAGTTATGAGCATTTAGTTAATGTATTTGTGTTGAGCCATACTATTGTCTTGCAATCTTATGTTTGTCTCTATTGTTAATGGAGTATATCCTTGTTCTACTACTTTGATTCTTTACTCATTTTTTGAATCTATCTACTTGAGTGTCTATTCCACACTAGATTTATATTTTTAATATTTTTAATGTATTCTAACACCAATCTTTTTAAACCTATGTAGATTTTTCTAAAAGTGGTATTAGATGATACAGGAGCATCCAAGTATAGGAGCGATCCTACACCAACCAAAAAAAATGTTCATTTCAAGTTTGTTCTAGTTTTGGTGTCTGCTCCTGGTTTGTAGCTTAACTTGATCTTGGTGGTCTTGGATGACGATTAATGGAAAATTTTGACATGGATTGTCAAAATGTCATGGGAGATCCCACAATGTTGGTTTACAATTTCTGGGAGATTCTGATTTTTACTGAAATCACATATTTTTAGAAAGTATAATGATTTAAGCCTTAAAAAGTTCCATTTGAAGGATTCCAATTGAAGAGGGTTTGACCAAACCATCTTAGATCAAACCCCCTTGGATAGAACCCCGCTAGGTTTAAACCATACCTATAACGAAGTCTCCTTTACACCTATCAAAATGCTGATAAAAAACCACTTTTGATTTACCTTTTGGGGGATCAAATGAATTCATTTAAAATTTATTTTTTGTAAGTATGTAGTCCTTATTATAAGCTTCCCAAAAAGTATAGTTTTAAATAATTTTAATTTAATTATTATATTTATTTTTTATTTCTTGTGAATGTAGGTTTTTCACCGAAAATCAAGCTCTTTGTTTTGCACATGTGAAAATATAGAAGATTATCAAAAAAAAATTCTAAAAATATTAGTGCACCAGATATTGAAGTTCTTGATCCAACAAATATTTTTTGAATTTTGATACTTACACAAAAAATTATGTGTTATACGGTCCACCTATGTCTAAATTGTAATTGGTTTGACTTCGAAACTTGACTAAGGAAAAAATATTCACTAAAAAACTATGAAACCAATTGGAAGCACTAGATATCTTAGTAAAAAATCTAAATTTGAAAAAAATACAATTTTATCCTTCATGGAAAAATAATTATGTGTTATACGGTGAGCGTCACTCCTTAAAAATGATGTTTACTGAAAAAACTAGTTTTCGAAGGAGATGGAAAAAGAAGTGCAATATGATTCCAAAATTTTTGAAAAAAATATATTTAGAATCTATAGACAAAATGTCACAAATCACTAGTTTTCATCATCTTCAAATTCCTCACGGTTTAACCACTATAGGTGTTCGAAAATGAAGATTTAGCTAGAAAAAATTAGTTATGTGTCTAGTTTGGCCAAAAATTGTAAACCAGTATTGTGGGATAACCCTCATCCATCAATTTTAATCTTAGTTAGGAATTTTATTACTCTGATATCCGATGGATTTAAATTGGTTGCTTATGATATTGAAAAGATTATGTTTGTTTCCTCTAAAATTTTGAGTGTCAGATTGACCATATTAAACATATATTTTTGGTTACTCTTATTTAAAATCAATTCAAATTTTATTAATTGATTTTAAATGAGTATGGATATTCAAATTAGAAAAAATAATGAAAATGATCAGCTTTCTAGATACTACGCCCATGAAAGCAACATGGAATTCCAAAGGCCAAACAAGAAATGAAGGGAATGTGGATGGTCACACAATCAAAGGTGAAAGGGCGCGGGCCTTAAAGAGTTATTTTTTTTAAAGACTATCATCTGCAAGAGAAAAAAGAGACATATTTGGAAGGAGGGGTCAACACCTAACAAGGAATGGAGTTTCAAATAAACAGGAAACGCATGTATATTAAAAAGAAAAACCGATTGGAATAAAGAAGAGGGGGGCGACAAAAATAGTTTAGGGGGTGTACGAAGAAGAGTCCAAAAGGGAAGCATAGGAAGATAAATATGGTTGCATGTGGGATGAAGACTAGAGAGAGAAAGACAATAGGTGGCAGGTAGAGTGAATTGGGGAGATATCATGAAATTTAAGATTTTGTAGAGGACTGGGTGCCATGAGTAACAAATCTGTTGGAATTATTCCCAACTCCTTTCGTTGTTTCCCACTGTCCCGCAATGCCTCTCATTTTATGGTGTGGTGGATCGGTGCCTACCACTATCCCGCATGTCTTCTCTTTGTGTTGTGTGTTGGAGTAGTTCTTACCACAGTCCCACTGGGCCTTCTTCTTTGCAGTTCAGTAATGTGGTTAAAGTTTTTTTTTGGCAGCATTTTTGCATGAAATATCTTTTGGGAATTTTATATATGAAGGACAATATTAAATATGGTTTTGATTGTAATCTAGGATAAAAATATTTTTTTCTCTTGACGTGAATCTGAAGTTATTGCTAATGTAATTAATTGCATTTATTTTTCACTCCACTTTGCTAGTGGATTTTTACGGTAATTTATTTCTAAATGGAAGTATGTATGTTTTAGTAGAAGATGGTGATTTTTTTTTAATGCTCTGTAGTAGAAAAATTTGAGCAACAACTCTGTTTTTAGAATCAAATGAATATGTTTTGAATGATATAATATAAATATAAAATCCTTTGGATAAATTCTTGGTGTTATATTTTTATGCACTTTGTTTTTTCTTCTATGTATTGTCTTCTCTGCCTTTCCCTTGCATGTGGTATTTGAGTAGGTTCACAATAAAAAGGGTTTTCTCAAAGAACTCCAGTAAAGGCATTCAGGAAAGTTTTCACATTCAAAATGGCAGCAAGCACAAGCTTGACAAACCCACAAATCCCACAGTTTAATGGGACGAATTATGACTATTGGCAATCACTATGAAGGTGTTATTTTTCTCTCAAGACATTTGGGATCTTGTTGAGAATGGATTTCTAGAACTAGCTGATGCAACAACATACAATGCTTTGACTCAAGCAGAGAAAGATTTGTTGAGAGATAACCAAAAGAAGGATTCAAAGGCTCTTTTTTATATATTTCAAGCAGTGCATGAGAGAATTTTTCCAAGGACTATAGTAGAAACTAAGTCCAAACAAACATGGGAAATTCTTTAAACAACCTATCAAGGTATGAAAAAGGTTAAAACAAAAAAGCTACAAATGCTAAGAAGGGATTTTGAAACAATATATATGAAAGACAATGAATCGGTAGATTCATTTTTCACCCAAATCATTGGACTGGTAAACCAAATCAGATCACATAGTGAGAATATTGAAGATAGGAGAGTTGTTGAGAAGATTCTAAGATTTTTTCCCACAAAATTTGAGTCAATTATCGTGGCTATAGAGGAAAAAAAAACCTCTCACAGTTTTTAGTTGATGAGCTCCATGCATCCATCATTTCTCACAAACATAGGATGAGTAGGTCAAAAAACACATCTTTGGAGCATGCATTCAAGTCACAAGCTTCAATCAGCCATGGTAGAGGCAAAGGTAGATCAAATTTTAGAGGAAGAGGAAGAAACTCTTATAGAGGTGGAAGAAGCAACCCATCAAGATCAAGTGGAAGAGGCAACAATCAAAACTTAAGCCAAAAACCATCTCAAAATTAGTTACAAGGTCAAAGGTATGACAAATATCAAGTCCAATGTCACTACTGTAAAAAAATTGGGCATTATATGAAGGAGTGTAGAAAGAAGCAATTTAATTTCAATAAACAAAATACAAATTTTACAAAAGAAAATCAAAACCAAAAATCAGAACTAAGCACAATGTTTTTGGTATGTAATGTTGTACAAGCAAATGAAAAAGATGTATGGTTTTTATATTCAGGCTGCATCAATCATATGAAAGGAAATCTATAAATGTTTTCAAGTTTAGATGAAAATATAAAATCTGATGTCACATTGGGCAATGAACACAAAGTGTCAGTTAAAAGAAAATGAAGTTTCAACATTCTAACTAAACAAGGGGAGAAAAAGTATATTTATAATGTGTATTTCATGCCTAGTCTAAAATACAATTTAATGAGTATAGGCTAACTTGTTCAAAAAGGTCTTAGAGTATCTTTCAAGAATGGATGGTGCACAATTTTAGATAAATTCCCAAGTAATCAACTCATTGCCAAGGTTAAAATGACAAGTAATAGAATGTTTCCCCTGAAGATTAAGCTAGATTTGAATGTAGGTTATGCTCAAGCACAAAATTCAATGATCTCACAAGTGAATAGAGAAGAAATTACAACAACCATGCAAACTATCCTTCAAGCAAAAATAAAAGATGAAAATTGGTTATGGCACCTAAGATTTGGGCATCTTAATTTTGGTGGTCTAAATTTGCATCATAGGAAAAGCATAGTCAAGGGATTATATGTATAGAGAAACATAAAAGAATATGTGAAGGATGCATCTTAGGAAAGCAACATAGAGAATCATTTCCAGCAGGTAGGTCAACTAGAGCAAAAGCACCTTTGGAAATTGTACATTCAAACTTGTGTGGACCTATGCAAACACCCTCAATTGGTGGAATTTTTTACTTTTTGACCTTTATTGATGATTATTCAAGGAAAACATGGGTTTAATTTTTAAAGAATAAGAGTGAGGCGTTTGAATACATTTGTCAATTCAAGGCCTTTGTTGAAAAGCAAAGTGGATACTATATTAAAACATTGAGAATAGACAGAGGTGGAGAATACATTTCAAAAGAGTTTTTATACTTTTGCAAAGATCATGGCATGCACAAATAGTGTACAACTAGATACACACCTCAACAAAATGGGGTAGTTGAAAGAAAAAATAGAACAATCATGGAAATAGCTAGAAGCATGTTAAAAGTCAAACATATTCCAAATGAATATTGGGCTGAAGCTATATCATGTGTAGCTTATATAATGAATAGGTGTCCAACAAAAAGTGTGATGAATATGATTTTTGAAGAAGCATGGACTGGAAGAAAACATAATGTTGCTCACATGAGAGTATTTGGATGTGTGGCATATGCACATGTGCCTGATGAACTACGAAGGAAGTTAGACAACAAAGGAGAAAAATGTATATTTGTTGGATATAGTGATAAATCCAAGGCATACAAACTATATATTCCAATAAACAAGAAAGTTGTAATCAACATAGATGTACAGTTTGTAGAAGATGAAGCATGGGATGGAAGTGTAGAAAAAATAGTCAATATATCAGCAAGTATACCTCAAGAGGAAAGTGAAGTTTCTATACCAAAAAATAATCCTACAAATGTGACTCCTTCCAAACTCATTCAATCTCAACAAAGTGGTCAAAAAGTGATACCATCAAGTGTAAGAGCAACCTCACACATTTAAATAAGAGCTCCAATAAGTGGACAATAAACACCATATACAATAGGAATTTCAAGTGCAGGACTAGCAAGTCCACATTCCATGGGTTCTACATCAAGTGACATGTCAAATCCTACATTGGAAAGCTTGAGGAGACATAAAATCAAAAGTATAAGGGACATTTAAGAGCAAAATGAAGGTGAAAATAATACTGATCAGATTTCTCTTTTTTCATTTTATTCAAAAATAGATGATCCAATACATTTTGAGGATGCAATTAAATATGAAAAATGGGTATGTGAAATGGATGAAGAAATTGATTCAATTGAAAAGAATCATACATGGGAGCTGGTAAGTCTTCCAAAAGACAAGGATGTAATAAGAGTGAAGTGGGTTTATAAAACCAAATTACTTGAAAATGGTGTTGTGCAAAAGCATAAATCAAGACTAGTGGCAAAAGGATATTCACAATGTAGCTCAAAATTGATTACAATGATATATTTTCTCTTGTAGCACGTTTAGACACCATTAGAATGATACTTCCATAGCAGCTCAAAAAAAGTGGTAAGTTTATCAAATGGATGTGAAATCAAATTTCTTAAATGGCTATCTTGAAGAAGAAGTTTATGTGGAACAACCACTTGGGTATGAGATTTTGGGTCAAGAGGACAAAGTCTACAAGCTCAAGAAAGCATTGTATGGACTCAAACAAGCTCCAAGAGCTTGTTATAGCAGAATTGATTAATATCTTTTACAAAATGGATTTAATAGGTGCAACAATGAGCCTACATTATACACCAAGATGGATGAAAAAGGTGAAATTCTTATTGTATGTTTGTATGTTGATGATTTAATATTCATGAGTGACTTATCAATTGATCTATTCAAAGGAGACATGAAGAAATAATTTGAAATGACTGATTTAGGTCTTATGAAGTAATTTCTTGGCATTGAAGTGAATCAAAATGATCATGGTATTTTCATCTCACAAAGAAAGTATGCAAATGATATTTTGAAAAGGTTTCATATGTTGAATTGCAAACCAACATCCACACCTATTGTGACAGGTTTGAAACTAAGTAAGGATGAAAAAGGTTCCAATATAGATCCAAGATTGTATACGAGACTTGTTGGTAGTCTCATGTATTTAATAACCACAAGGCCAAATATCATGTATAGTGTAAGTTTGATTTCTAGGTTCATGGAGTCTCCAAAAGACTCACATTGGAAAGATGGGAAAAGAATCCTAAGATATGTAAGTGGAACAAAGGATTATGACATTAAATATTCAAGTTCAAATGAGTTCAAGCTCATAGGGTACATAGATAGTGATTGTGTTGGAAGCATCGATGATAGAAAAAACACTTTAGGTTATATTTTTCACTTTGGCACTGGTGTAGTAACATGGGCTTTAAAGAAACATTCCATTATCATTCTTTCATCAACATAAGCAGAGTATGTAGCAACAACACGTGCATCATGTCAAGCAGTTTGGATGAGAAGAGTGTTGAAAGAGTTGAAAAATGAACAAAAAGATGCAACAAAAATATATTGTGACAACAACTCAGGCATAACACTATCAAAGAATCCAAATTTTGACAAGAGAAGTAAACACATTAATACATGATATCATTTCATCAAAGAGCTGATCAACAATGGAGAGATATTATTGGAATTTTGTAGGTTTGAAGATCAACGTGCATATATTTTTACTAAGGCATTAGGAAAAGAAATCTTTTTCTATCAAAGAGATCGATTGGGCATCATTGATGGTAGTAGTTGTGATTAAGGGGGAGTGTTGGAATTATTCCAAACTCCTATCATTGTTTTCCACTGTCTCGTGATGCCTCTCATTTTTTGGTGTGGTGGAGCAGTTCCTACCACCATCTCACATGTCTTCTCTCTGTGCTATGCGGTGGAGCAGTGCTTACCGTAGTCCTATCAGGCTTCTTTCGTGCAGTGCGGTGATGTAGTTAAATTTTTTTTTTTTCTGGCGGCATTTTTATGTGAAATATCTTTCGAGCATTTAATATATGAAAGACAATATTAAATATGGTTTTGATTGTAATCTGGGATAAAAATGTTTTTTTCTCTTGACATGAATATGAAGTTATTGCTAATGTAATTAATTGCATTTATTTTTCAATCCACTTTGCTAGTGGATTTTATGGTAATTTATTTCCGAACGAAAGTATGTATGTTTTAATGGAAGATGAAAAAGTTGTTTTTAATGCTTTGCAGTAGAAAAATTTGAGCAACAACTCCATTTGTAGAATCAAATGAATGTTTTTTGAATGATATAATATAAATATAAAATCCTTTCGATAAATTGTTGGTGTTATATTTTTCTGCACTTTGTTTTCTCTTCTATGTATTGTCATCTCCTCTACCTTTCCCTTGCAAGATCACTCCCAAACATAAACTAGTACAGAGGAGGTCGTGATAAGTCATGAAAATTATTACAAGTGTAGATTGTTAATGATGATATGAGGCTTCGAGGCAAGGTAAATGTGTATAAGTGGAAAGGGAAGGTTTCCGAAACGAAGGTGGTTGAGAGTGGAAAACACCATAAAAAATTTGGAAAATGTTTGTTTTATGAAATATGATATTGGAAATGAATTTTGAATTATCTTTGAGTCTTCTGTGTATAAATCCAAATGATTGATTCAAGTGTTTGAAGAGCATTGCAATTGTAACCACAAAAATTGTGTAACTTTGTAATTGGAAATAATGTTTGTCCTGCAAGGAATCTGGTCAAGTATTATTGTTGATTATTGTGAGTTGTGGACAACAAGATGGGATTTTTCTGTCTGCATCATTAGATCCTTATGATCATGAGAGGTCTCTAAAAATGAAGAAATATTAATATATATAGGTTGGAAAGCCTCAAATTTTTGTGGTTTATTGATAAATATGTTATAAACCATATCTACTAGTTGTGTATGACTTTCTGCATTAACCAAACTAGTGAGTTCATTAGATTTTTTTTAATGTGCCATATGAATTTCATAATTGTAATCTTGGTTATTCTCTGGATTATTCTCACATGGGCATCGACATAATCTCACTCATGGGATTATGCAACCATATTAGGGTTTATACAAGAACTCCTCATTAAGAGATTAGGATAGGGAGTAGCTCATTTAAAATATAATATATTTGAAAATAAATATTAAGAATATATTTTAGATTAAATAAAATAAAATTAGTGGTATATTAGATCTAAAGATAAAACCATAATGGGATAATCATAGTTAGGTAGGATCATGGGAAAAATGATAGCAAACAATGACACATATAAAACTTAAAAGAAAATATTTATCTATGAATAACAATGAAGGACACAAAAATCCTAAGAACTAAAGAATGATAATACAATTAGAAAATATATTATTTGAAACCCTAAATTAGTGAAGTTATAGATCCTAAAGTTAAATATTAGGGTGATGTGGGATTGGAGAAGTTCACCAAAATATAAAGGAAAATAACATTTTCCTAAAGTCAATCTAGTCTAATTAAATATACACAAGAAATTAGATACAAATTTACCTACATCAAACAATTGGTAGCTGTATATGATAAATTAGAATAATTATAAATTCTATTTTAGGAAATTGAATGCAAAGGTTAGATGTACTTATCTTTAGGGATGATGTTGAAGATAAATTTGATGTAAACATTGATATTGATGATTCGATGCTAGGAATTTAGTAACTAATTATATTGGTTGTAGTCCTTTTATTTTTAATTTGCTCAATTCCCCATGCTTCACTAAATGTCAAGGATTGGTCGTGTTTAGAAACATTTAGGATAAATCACTAGATTGCAAGGCTTGTGCTCTCCTAGATCTACTCCCTTGATATAACATGCATTGGGGTCATGTTGATGGTTGATATGGAACAAAAAAGTGTGCAAATGTTCTAGAATGATTATTTAGAATTCTAATTCCTTTAAGTGTATCAATTGAAGTGTTCTTCTCATAAATGTTGCTAAAATGTGAATGATATTTAATAATGATTGTAGATATCCTTGATTTTTTTAATTAAATACTTTTAGTAGTCTTAAAATAAAAGTATATTGATAATCATATGAAATATACTAAGTCAACTTGAGGTAGGAAAAGCATAGGCAAGAGTTAGCCAAAATTTAAATTTGAGTTTTAGAGATTTAATGTAAGATCTATGATTGTAAGGCTGATCTACGACATGGGAGTGGTGATATATAGGCATGAAATGAATGTTCATACATAGAAGATGTAGACACCGAAAATTGGTCTAGGCCTGCGAGCACCACTTTTGACATAATTTTCTAATATCCATGGTCATGATTAAATAATGTTTATTATTTAATTACCTTTCTAACACATCTTTCCTCTATTAATTAAATACCCCTTTTAATTAATTCACTAATTCGTTATGACCTTATTCAACTTTGATTAATTAAATAAATCATGTTTATTTAATTATGTCACTAACTAATTAATTCTTCTTTTTAAATTAAATATTTGTTATTTAATTAAACCCCTTTTATCTATAATTAAATATTTATGATTTAATTACCCAATTGATTATATTTCAACTATAATTAAATATTTATTATTTAATTATTCAAATTCCACCTTTTCAATAGTCAAATTAAATAAATTATCTTTATTTATTTAATTAAATCTTTCATTTTCAAATGTTGAATTAAATTAACATTTAATTCATTATTAATTATTTGTCACATCCTTCAGTCCTTCAGTTGAATATCATTCACTCACCTTCTAACTCAAGATCTATTTTAAATACATCAACTATCTTTGGATTCAATATTTGATCGTTTCTACGAGAGGACTCTCTATCACAATCAGTCAGTTAACTAGTTCTAACTCATATGCATGAATGTGTTTATTAATTAAAAATCTTTATTTAATTAATTAATTCATACATGTGCATTCAAACTCTTTATTCTTCGAGTTCTAACTTTGTCTTTGTCATTCAAAGTCTATTTGTTCTATTTTCGAAGACTCTTAACTAAAGATTAAATTGTTTATTTAATCTGAAACTCTTGTTCTTTCTATTTTCGAACAGTCTTGACACAAGATTAAGTTATTGTTCTAATTTAATCTTTATCCTCTAGAATTTCCTAACTCACATTCTAATTGAAACATAACTCACATCGCATGACATTCATCAATCTCGTTCGTTGATCTATCTTTTGAATCTGAGCCAATCGTTCAAAAATCCAAAATCTATAAAATGACCAGTCATTATCATTATTCCTCCTCCTGAAATCAATAATTTTGAGAAGAAACTTAATCTTCGATATTTTGCTTAGACATTCGACAAGGTTATGCTTGTATCAATACTAAAAATCTGAGGGCAAGAATACTGATACAACAAAATGGAGAAGGACAATTGAGATAATTTGAAGAAGCGGACGCACATTCAGTGAGATCTTTTCAATTATTTGTTTAATTGTTATTGTTCATTTATTCGTTCTTTGTTGTTTTGATTTAGATTACTTGTTAGATTAGATTTGATCATCTCAATATGTGCAACAATTTCTCCAAAAAATCTATGTTCCATTTGGTGAACCCGATGTGAACACGCTTCAAATTCGCGCAACATCTTTTCATTTTCTCATTTTTTTATTTTGCAAGAATCATACGGCACACTGCATCAACTCAAAAAAATGATGCATCTGCATTCGCGAACCGCATTTGCCACATCCCACATCACATCCAACAACACGAACTACATCCACGACATACTGAACTGTATCCGACTGTCAACATTTCACACCACGTCCGACTGTCAAACACGAACCTCATTCGTCTTTCAACATCATGCCGCATCTGTGGCTCGTAAAGTCACATCTACCTAGTAATAGATTTTTCACTTTTTTATTAACTTCCGTACATTCGCCTTTTATTTTTTCATTTTTTGTGTTATTTTGTTTTTTTCTGCTAATGTTTGTTTGTAGTTGTGTTTAGATGAGTAACTTAGTTTTTGTAGGACGAAGCATAAAAGACAAAAAAAAAAACCAAAAACATATTTTCTACAGGACGAAAGCCGAAGACACAAAGGGAACTACTAATCAGTTTGCATGCAACGCTTAATGACTTTGTTAGTTTTATTTCAAAATATTTCTATTTGGTAGATAAATAATTATCATTTGGATTAAAAAGAATTAGTGTTTTCTTTGTCTGGTGCGAAAGAAAATTTTGTAACCCTTTACGATTCGGTATATCAAAGTATCCTCTTCCCTTGCGTATTCGTGTGATCCTGGGTGTAAGAGAAATAGTTACTGACTCTAGAACTTGGGCCTGTCTTGGTGGGAAAAAGTACTCTCTCCAAGACGACTCAAACCGGTAACATGCTTTAGCCAGTAATTTCCACCTGGTATATAAAAATGGATTTTTGGGGGTAACCACAGAAATCACGCTCACTTTTTTGATGAGAAGGGCAAAAATGTTCTCTTTCCATACTGAATGGTGCCCCACAAAGAAAATTCCCTTACTAAAAACCATGTTATAGTTTTGCCAAAATCCTATCTATTTGCTAGTGCAACAGGTTTAGACCTGTGAAGCCGTCTTACATTCTTACGGTTCATGTGTGGAGATGAGATGTATGCCATAGGATTTTCATGGGTACAGTAGCTTGGCTGCCCCATATAAGTGAGTGTCGTGGATGGGAGCCAGTGGGGTCAAGCTACTAGTCATCTACCTTGAATATGCATAGCTAGATTTATCCAAGTAAGAACTCAGTAAATATTGTCCAACACAACCTAAGGTGTAAATTGTTTCTGATTTTAACAGATCTATCACTACAAACTGAAAAAAAATTGTATTATGTGCTTGTTTTTGTTGAATTCATAAAAAAAATTGATCATCAAATGGAGTCAGTGAAACACCATCTTCAGAAAAATGCAACTATTAAATTGAGTCGTAACTATCATTTTTAACACTGCATCTGTCTTAGAGAGTCACAATTTTTAAAGTTAAACACCGCATGTGTTTGTCAACAAAGTTCAGTTTCACAGTCTGGATATTGAGCTACAACAGTCAATTGTCAAGTCACATGTGTCTTTGTGAGCCGCAACTGTTAAATGAAAAACCACAACTATCTGTCAACAAGTTTAGGTTCATAAAATCCATATTCCGAGTCGCAACTGTTATTGTGAGTTGCATTTGTCAAAAACTAAACCGCATTTGTCACAAGTCAAAATTGCCGATCAACATTTGGAACCTATTTTTAGTCAAATCACCGCATCTGAAAATATCAAATGCATCTATCAAAAATAGAACCGCATTTGACTGTCAACAGAAAACTGAGAAAACTGTAAAACCGAGTCCGAAATCATAACTATCATTATCGCTTTTGTTTATAAAGATCAACCTTGGACATAAATTGGAAAACAATTGCTCAAAACCTTGCATTATTAGGTGTCATATACGTCCTAGTCATAATCATCCTAAGTTGCATACATTTAGACACTTCCTAGGAAATTACATATCGTAGAATAGAATAAATTTCCTCATCATTGGATACGTTCATGTTCCGATTTGTCCTCATCATTGAACCTAGTCACTTTAGTCCTATTACTGAATCCTTCCAACTCAATAGTCTAGTTTGGGAAATTTGCCTTATCAACTATCTTTTTCCTACAATGAGGTTCCTTGGTCAAATCAAATCATTGCATGCATTTATTCCATAGGTGGTAGGTTATACCTGGTGCAGGAGCACCCCATTGTTCATCTAGGAATGTTGACTAGAAGGTTATGAATTGGCAATTTGTTTAGACCAAATGTAGCAATCTCTCTCTAATTCTTTGTGTTTGTGCCTTGGAGCATTTGAGATCTTGGATTGTGTTAGAAAAGGTCATGTTGACCATTTGTTAGATTGAGG
Source organism: Sequoiadendron giganteum (assembly GCA_007115665.2). Classification (NCBI taxonomy): domain Eukaryota; kingdom Viridiplantae; phylum Streptophyta; class Pinopsida; order Cupressales; family Cupressaceae; genus Sequoiadendron; species Sequoiadendron giganteum. The sequence continues at coordinate 855,304,335 of CM021101.1, forward strand.
TTTGGCTACAAGGATAGTTTATGACATTTGTAGACCTTCCTAGGTGTTAGAATCTCCAAAATTTTGCAAATAAGGCCTATTGGAAACCACAAGTGGCCACGGAGCAGTTAGGATTGAGCTTAACTGATTTAGAAACCTTTATAAGGTGTGTCTCAACTTGAAAGGAAGGTTGGAAGCTTTTGTATTGTTGGAAGTTCATGAATGCTAGTGTGGACAGGGAGAAGAATATGTAATTTCTGTGTTTGCTTTGAATTTGTGTGATCGGGAGTGATCATGGCTCTGTAAATTGTTGTAGATTGTAGTGTAGCTATGTCCTAAAGCTTTGTGTGGTAGTATTTAGTGAGTGTGTTCAATTTTTAGGCATTCTTGGTAGTTAATTTGTTTCTTTTGAGTTGTTGATCTGACTGGTAGACTGTAAATAATGGAGGTATAGTTACATTCCCACTATACTTTGTGTACAGGCCCTTGGGAACTATGACTAAGCTCCATGTTTGTATATAGAATAGGGTTAGGAGTGTTTAGGAGTCAGGGAATCATGGAGAAAGTCTTCTCCTAGGCGAGCTTGACAGTGCCCGCCTAGGAAAGGCAAGAAGTGCAAAGCACTTGGTTTGTAGGGGTGACTTTTCCCTATCAATTCACATGGTGGAAAGGCAGATAGATGCCTTGGAAAGGCTTGGCATGAAGGAGGAGGCTTCACTAGTCCATTTGAATGGAGATCAAGCTGACAGTTCACTGTGTGGTCAGGAAATGGCTTAAAAAGGGCCTAAATTGCTAAGTGGAGGGTTATGGCTGTGTACGGTCAGATGAGGATGGAGACCTCCATAATCTTTGAGGGATAGACAACAGTACCAAAAATCCTAAGAGAAGAACCTGCATTCTTTGGATACCTTTAGACTTCTAACCTGATTTATTTGAGTTGGAGGCCTAATAGGGGCTCTTGGGCTAGTAGCCTTTTTAACCCTAGATGAGGGTTTGGTGAAAGCGATGGACAAAGGAAGCAAAGTGGAGTTTTTAGAACCAAGTTATGATGGTGTGAACCTGTAGGAATCATCCCCACACCCCTACAAAGATCAAATTGAGTGTTGAGGATAGGTTAGCCTTTAGGGTAGATTAAGGGCTAAAGGAGAGTTAGAGGTAGTGTACCAATATTGACTTGGTAAGTTGAAATTGTGATGATAGTGGGGTTGGCTAGAAGAACTAGGGGTACCTAAGCAAGAATTAGGTCCTATAGGTTAAGGTGGTGGAGAGTGACACCATAAGGATCTTCTAGGTGAGACCCAGAGCATGGAACAGTGATTGTTCCATCCAACCCTACCCTATCAGATTGGTATCAGAGCAAGTTAAAGATTTGGGATTAAGAGTTGTATGTCAGACCTTGAATCTAGTGGTTCCACAATCATGGTGACCAATGTTGAGTTAGCAAGAGACCTGACAGAGCAACAAGAGAAAAACAAACAACTTGAAGAGGCTATTGAAGAGATGAAGCAAAGGCTAGAAGAGGTGGTAGAGGCTGTAGGCAAGATGAAAGTACAACCAACAGTGGTTAGAGACAAGGGTGAGGATCAGGTTGAGGAAGACATAGAACCAAACCCTGATCCTCCACTATAAGAGGAACCCTTAAAGAATTGAAGGCCTTGAGTGGTAAAGCACTAGAAGGCATTCCCATCTTCATAGGTAGAATGGATGCAGAGTTGGTTATGGAGTGGATAGAAGGAATGGAGAATCGCTTTGAGTGTGATGGAGTTACTAAGGAACAAAAGGTGAAGATAGCCAAATCAAGGTTAAGGGGACAAGCACTAACTTGGTGGAAGTTCCTACAAGAAGAAAGAGAGAATGTAGGCAAGAAGCACATTGGGAGTTGGAAATCTATGGTGGCTAAGGTGAAGGAGTACTATCTACTTGAGGACTATGAGGTACAATTGCATAAGAAGATGCAAAACCTTAGGCAAAGAGACCTAGATGTAGCTTCCTACACAGAGGAGTTCCAAAAACTAGGCCTTAGGTCTAGGGTGCAAGAAGTGGAAAGCATCAAGGTGGTGAGGTATCTAAATGGCCTCAAATGGAGCATACAAGAAGAGTTGAGTCTCTTTACACTCACCAATATCCATAGTTGTTATCAACTGGCTTTAAAAGTGGAGGAGAAACTAAAAAAGAAACAAGATTCTAACTCTAAGAGTAGAGGTAAGGCAGAGATCAAAGAGATCAAAGAGGACATAGATATGGCTACCTAGGTAGAGGAAATGAGCAAAGAAACCAAGGAGAATCTAAACTCACTAAGCATGGAAGTGAAGCACCTTCGAGAGGAGTTTATGGAAGAGGTAGAGGATCTCAAGGAGGATCAAATAGAGGAAGAGGAGCAGGTAGGAGCAATTCATACTTTACTAATATGAAGTGTTATCATTGTGGTCAAGTTGGACATCCAGCTTATAGGTGCCCGGAGAAAGCATCTTCATCAAATACTGAGAAGAGAGTGGCATATGCTCAAGAGGACACCATGAGTACTAAATCACCAGAGGTCAATCACATTGAATTAGAAATGGGGAAGAATCTGATGTTTAGGAGAGTTTTGATCAGACAACCGGTCAAGGAAGAACCAAAACAAAGAAGAGCTCTATTTAGAGTGAGATACAAAATACTTGGGAAAGTATGTAAGGTTATTGTGGATTCAGGTTCAATAGACAACATCATCTCAGAAGAGGTAGTAAGAAAGTTGAAATTGAAGAAGGTATCCCACACCAACCCTTACAAAGTAACATGGTTGAACAAAGGGCAGAGTCTTCTTGTCAATGAACAAACAACGGTGGAGTTCTCCATTGGAAGTTACAAGGATAAGTTGCTATGTGATGTATTACCCATGGATGGTTTCCATCTACTATTGGGTAGACCATGGAAGTATGATAGAAGCACCATCTATGATGGAAAGGAGAATACAATTTCATTTAAGAAGGATGGGAAGTCATTCAGGTTATAGTCACTATCAGAGGAAGAAGAGGGACAGTCAAAGACTCATAATGTCTTATTGAGCAGTGGTAAAGAGTTCATTAACAACCTACATCAAGGAGGTGAAGGTTATGTGGTCATGGTGCAACCCAAGGAAGAGAACAAGGCTGAGAAAATAGTCATACCCAGAGTAGTCCAAAAGTTGCTTGAGCAGTATAAAGACATAGTGAGTGATGGTGCACTTTCAACTTTACCTCCAAAGAGAGCCATTAGTCATCAGATTGAATTCATACTAGGAGCTTCATTGCCAAACAAAGCAGCTTATAAGCTTACACCGGATCAGAATCTAGAGGTAGCTAGACAAGTGCAGGAGTTGTTGGATCAAGGGTTAATTAGGAAGAGCATCAACCCATGTGTAGTGCAAGTGGTCTTAGCAACCAAGAAAGGAGGCAAGTGGAGGTTATGCACCGATTCTAGAGCTATAAATAGAATCACAATCAGGTATAGATTTCCTATCCCTAGGATTGAGGACTTGATGGATTGTCTTGGAGGAGCTCAGTACTACACCAAGTTGGATCTCAAAAGTGGATATCATCAGATCAGAATTAAGGATGGAGATGAGTGGAAAACAACATACAAGACAACAGATGGGTTGTATGAGTGGAGAGTTATGCCATTTGGCCTCTCTAATGCCCCTAACACATTCATGAGGCTCATGAATGAAGTGCTCAAAGACTTTATAGGGATATTTGTGGTGGTATATCTTGATGATATACTCATCTTTAGCAAGATAGTGGAAGAACACCTAAAACATGTGGAGTTGGTTCTTAGAAGGTTGCAAGAGGAGAAATTAGCCATCAACCTAGAGAAATGCAAGTTCTTTAAATAGGAGCTTGTGTATTTTGGGTTTGTAGTGTCACAAGGATCATTGAAGATGGATCCAAGCAAGGTGGAAGCTATCCTAAATTGGCCTACACCAACCACAGGGACTAAGGTAAGAAGTTTTCATGGATTGGCTCAATTTTATAGGAAATTCATAAGGAACTTTAGTGGTATATGTGCACCAGTCCTAGATACAATCAAAGGTGGTTTAAAGACTAAGTTTAAGTGGACTCAAGAAGCTGAGAAAGGTTTTGAGAAACTGAAAGAAGAAGTGGCAACTCAACCTATTCTCTTATTACCTAGTTTTGACAAGTTGTTTACAGTGGAATGTAATGCTAGTGGAGTTGCAGTAGGAGGAGTGCCAAGTCAAGAAGGTAGAACTATAGCTTTTCTTCAGTGAAAAGTTCAATGAAGCTAAGAAGAAGTATTCTATCTATGACCTAGAACTTTATGCTTTAGTTCATTCACTTAGGAAGTGGAGGCATTACCTTCTACCCAAAGAGTTTGTGGTCTTTACTGACAATCAGGCACTTAGCTATATCAACACCCAAGAGAAGTTGAGTAATAGACATTTGAAATGGATGGAGTACATCCAAGATTTTACTTTCACCATCAAGCATAAGAAGGGACAGTTGAACAAGGTAGCATATGCACTAAGCAGGAGATTGCTGACAATGCAAGAGATACAAATCAAGAGCATTGGAATAGAGAGTTTCAAGGATCTATGGGGAAGATGAAGACTTCTCGAAGGGTTACAAGGTATGTTCTGACTTTGAGAATCATTTTCATAGTCAATACTCAGAGTATACATTGCAAAGTGGATTGTTATTCAAGGGGAATCGGTTATGTGTTCCAAAAAGATCAATGAGAGAGAACCTCATTCAGGAAAAGCATAATGGTAGTCTTAGTGGACATTTTGGCATCAACAAGACATTGGAACTAGTGCAAAGGTTATACTATTGGCCTAAGTTATCAAGGGATGTCAGGAGGTATGTGGAGCAATGTGTAGTGTGTATGAAAGCTAAGGGAGGAGCTAGTAATGCCGGTCTATATCAACCCCTACCTATTCCTAATAGACCATGGGAGTGT